>JAPMOQ010056612.1:0-14831 GCA_026543055.1 Argiope trifasciata
ATTCATTTCCGATTCGAAAATAAATGCTATTCTTTCAATAAATTCTAGTTAAACGATACAGTTATAGCAAATTTCAAAATATATTTCCGAAATTATTTCTTCTGCGGCAACAACGCTCCGGGTATCTGTTATTCATATAAATAAAGAAGTTTTGTAGTTGCGTGATTTAATAGAAGAAACATTTGAACTTTTAAGACTTCGATTTATTTCAATCTGGAAGGCGTAATTTTCATATAAAAAATGATCAGTAAAAAATACGTTAATCTACATGGCGAAACCAGAGCAGAAAAGATCAAAATTTTTCTCTCGAGTAATTTCACAATGAGATTTCGTTGGGGATTTTTTGAACATGTGTAGCCTTGGGAAAAGGAAATTTATGTATCTTTAAAAGAATGTAGTAAGCATTAAGGATTTTAATCCCTTCACTCGGAGCATGAGAACTTGCTGAATTCCCTAGTTTCACAGAATTCGTGTTTAATTAACTAAATAAAAAGGTGAATTGGATCAGGAAATAAGATAACATTTTTAAATGAAGTAAATAGGGACGAAATTAAGATAAAAATCAGGAAATTAACTAAGATTAAAATTATTGTATAATTTTCAGAAGAATTCAGAATTCAAGAAATTTTCAGGACAATCTGTATGGAGCTAATAAAAATTATTTATACCTTTTTAGCACGTTTTAAATACATGGTATATTAATAAAGTTTTATTTCCATGATTATTTAAACGATGTCTAACATTTAGAATATTGCAACTATTAAAAACGGAAAAAAAATGCCGACAAAAAAATTTGATCTTGCAGATTCATTACAATTTTTCCATCCCTGTCTCAAAAGTCGTAATGGTCCACTTCCTGTGCGCAGATAAAACGAACATGTCCGTTAGTTACTAAGCGCACACACAAAAGGGAGATCCCGGGTAAAAAAAAGTGCCGACTGCGCTAAACGAGCCCATTTTCTCCAGGAAAACGGGAGATAAAACAGGAGTCTGTGGGGCTTAAGTGCCGTGAAGCTCTTCTCCCTGTTGGGGATGAGTTCAATATTTAAAAGTTCTGGAAAAGTTTCGGCATCGTTAGAGGCAAATCCCAGCGGACTCTTGGGTCTCGAAACTGGCTTTAAGTTTCGCACTTGAAAGTCGTTACGTCTGGTGGAAGGTACATTAGCGTGGCGATGGTAATGGAAGCAATTCCAGGAATTTTTTAAAAAGCATGAGAGAAAGGTAGAGAGTGAGACATTCAAACTAAAATGCTTTATCGGTTCGTATAGATATCCATAGGGGCACATAGTACTTAAAGCCGATATACAGCACACATGGTACTGAAACGACCTGTGGATTATAATATGTAATCTTAAATAAGATATATCATAATTTCTGTTGGAAAGTTTGTTTCTACCTTTTGCCTGATATTATCCATATTTTCAGTAATCAAACGGTCCCTCAGAACGCTTGACTATAGAATAGATGGTTAATACATGTAGTCAGGTAATCAAACAAATTGAACTGAATTGCTTGAGATGAATTTTAGCTTAAAATCATATACCAAAGGTTTCGCAGTTATTTAATAGCGAAGATATATTTCAGCTTGAATTTTTTGTTTCAAAAAATGAAAATTATTATTGTGATCACTTATATTATAACACCTAAAGATAAATTTAAAGGACGTGATGATTAAAATATATAATATTAAACTGGATGTCTCCTAACTGGTGTTTGAAAGTTTTCGGATTGTGGTTTGATATTATCTCTATGTTGTTTCGTGCGATTCTTCAGATTGCTTGACTGAAGCATTCTGAAGAATTTCTTAATAGTATATGTACTGTTAAGATAATGTAGTATTGGATCTTAATAGTACATAATGTATTATTAAGATCCGTACTCAGATAATTATACAGGTTTTATTTTGAATTCCACCCAGGGGAGCATCTCATAATGCCGGGATGAAATGCTTTAGGCATGGTAATTGGATCTCACCGACCCAGTGGGTACAATAAAGGTGGAAAATCTTCCCCCCCCCCCCCATTGATTACGCACGTGATTCTTACGGGGGGAGTTGTACCGTGGCCGGTGATGGCCCTTATGACTCAACCCCAGTTCCCACCAATGCTGCTGTAGCGTCGGTCCGGTCATTCAGAGTTTATTTCCGAGTCCCTTCGGGCGGGACGGAAAGTCTGTAATATGGCTTATTTTGAATTTTAGCTAAAAATTATTTGCCAAAGGTTTCGCAATCTTTTAATAGTGAAGATAAATTTCAGCTTCAACTGTCCGTCGTAAAAGATAGAAAGTGCTTTGCAGTCTTTCATGTTATCACATATAAAGACATATAGTTTAAATTTAACATCTGCATACTTCAAACTGTATGATGTTTAATATAAAACAGATTTTAAATTAAACTGTCCGTGGATGTCCTTGTGAAATTGTGAACAACTGTTTGAAATCGAAGGAAATAATTCTAGCATATAATAAATTTAGAGGTGGAAGAAATGATTTACTGACAGTCCGTATTACAGTTTTAATTTACAGTTTTAGAGCTTAAATTAAAATATGAAATCTGAAACTCAATCAATACAATGTAGTTCATATTGCAAATGAAAGCAAGAATTTGATTTTTTGAAAACATAAATGATTATTAGAAAGATATAAAAGTGATTTGCTAAAGAACAAAAATGCAGAATTTAATAAAGAATCAATATAGAATTTACGATCTAATAATCATACAGAATTCAAAGATACGTTATACAAAATTGGCTTAAATAATGTGAGAGTTTTGCTAAAATGGCTTGAATCTAATATAAGAGAATTCACGTAATTACCAAAAATCATCCACATTTCACATATTCAAAAAAAAGTGAAAAATAAGGATGATGATTATTTTCCGAGGACAAAGGAAGTTTCACGCAGTGAGCCACTAAGACCTAAATGACAAGCGCAAATAAGCTCTTGAAAGCACGGGACTGCTCTAAGATAGTATTAAGTACTTCGAGAGAAATATCTGCAATCAAAATTTCTATCTAATATCTAAAATGTTGGAAGAAGATGATCCGAAATGCAAATTACCAATGACGTCATAAACTGTGTTCATAAGTAATGACTATATATATATATATATATATATATACACCGAAGAGCCATTACATTATGACCACCCTCCATCTATGAGAATGGGCTCGTCCAGGAGCAGAACCACTGCGCGTGCATGGTTGATATTGGAGTATATAAAATGGGAATGCCTTGTTTTTCTAAACATAGTGCGATTAGCCACATAATGGGAAAAGCAGCGGATTTATCAGACTTTGATAAAGGTCAAATCGTTATGGCTCGGCGACTTGGAACATCAATATCAGAAACGGCGTGTTTAGTGGGCTGTTCACGTGCAGTTGTTGTGAGCACGTATCAAAGGTGGTGCAGGGATGGTGAAACGGCAAGTCGCCGGCCAAAAGTGCGTCGTCCACGCCGCATTGATTCCAGAGGAGAGTGGAGATTGCTATGCACTGTTCGCCGTGACCGAAGGGCTACAACAGCCGAAATCACCACCAGCTACAACAGTGGTGACCCAGGCAGTGTTTCTCAACACACTGTGCAGCGTACATTGCTGCGTATGGGCATACGCTGCCGGAGGCCGAAGCATGCTCCTGCACTAACGGAACATCATCGACAAATGCGTCTGCTATGGGCCAAGAAACATCAGGATTGGACACCAGAGGAATGGAAGAAGGTTGCATGGTCCGACGAATCACGTTTTCTGGCCCATCACCTCGACGGGCGTGTGAGAATACGCCGATTTCCAAATGAATCCCTTGCTCCCGGATGCACAGTTGGACGGAGACAAGCCGGTGGTGGGGGTATTATGGTGTGGGCAATGTTTTCATGGAGCATAATAGGACCCATAATCCCCATAGAACAATCCTTGACGTCTGGAAGGTACATGAACATGGTTGCAGACCAGGTTCACTCATTCATGGGAACAGTGTTTCCGGCGGAGGATGGCGTATACCAAAAGGAGAACGCACCATGTAATAAAAGTCGAATCATCATGGATTGGTTCGAGGAACATTCCAGTGACATTCAAGTCATGTCTTTGCCCCCCAAACTCACCTGACATTAATCCAATAGAGAATTTGTGGTCCTACTTGGAAAACCAAATTCGTGCTGTCACGCCACATCCTCGCAATGTGATGGAATTGCAGGACCAGTTGGTGAGCGCTTGGTACCAGATACCTCAGACTACCTATCAGCACCCTGTGGAATCAATGTCACGGCAAGTACTAGCAGTTTTGAGGACTAAAGGTGGCCCTACATGTTATTAGCAGGGTGGTCATAATGTAATGGCTCTTCGGTGTATATATATATAATCTGTTTTTATTCACAGCAAGATGCTGGCCGGCTGATTAGATGTTTTGAAATAAAGTTTATTTGTTTTACTGCAACTCTGCTGATTTATTTCTTTAAAAGGATGATCACATCCAACAAAGGTTATGGGCCTTTGTGCCGTTAGCAGTATGCCAGAAGCCAGCAAACAACCGCTGTCATTGAGCTGTCAACAGAATGCCGTTTAGACATTTGCCGACTCTTAAACTTCAAATAGTAACTTTTACTTAAGTTCAATAAGCAGAACAGTCAACAGTGAACTTTGATAGTTTATCTTCTGGGGCCGTTGGATAAAACAGAAATGGAAAAGATGGAAAGTCAGCTTTTTGTATTTCCAAAACTGAATGCATCCAATTACAGCCAGTGGAAGATAGATATGAAAGTACTACTTATCGACCGAAACTGCTGGGAATTTATTGAGAGTGAAGCCGTTGAAGAACCGACAGATACAGCAGAAAAGCAGCGATTCAAGTGGCGGCGAGAACGAGCATACACCACTATTTACCAAGGAGTGGAACGCCAATTTTTGCCTTTAATCTCAAATACCTTGGATGGTAGAACAGCATGGCAAATTCTTCAGTCAAACTTCGAACCCAAGTCTAGAGCCATATTAGCAAGCTTAATCGATGAATTCTACGAGCTGAAATTTAAAGAAGAGGAAGAGACAATTGGAATATTCTGCCGAAGAGTTCAAGAACAACGACAATTAATTAGTGAAGCAGGATTCGAAATGCCTGAATGCCTCGTATGTTTCCAGTTGATCCGAAAGTTACCAGCCGAGTACGACAATCTAGTGCAAATTCTTTATCGACTAGATGATAAACAGTTTACGTTGACAAATATTGAAACCCAACTTCTAAGTGAATCCGGAAGAATAGTACAAAAGAAAAAGAATAAAGGCGAAGAAACTGTTGCCGCTGCTTATGTTTCTAAAGTTTCTTCAAAAAATAGAAAGTCTCCAATCAGCAGTGGAACCGCTCTGGGCCAACAAAAAGAACAGAATGATAGTAATTTGAAGCGGAAATACTGTACGTTCTGTAAGCGTCAAGGACATGTTTTCGACAATTGCTACAGACGAAAAGTTAAACCAAATCCTGGGTTGCACTATTGTCAAGGAACATTCTACAGCGATGATCAAAGATCAAAACAGTGTTATAATACTACAGCAGTAGTAGACATGGATGAATGGTTGGTGGATTCAGCTGCAACTTCACATTTTTGTAAAGAGAGGGATTGGTTTGAGGAATTTAGGACACTACCTCCATCTGAAGCTTTAATAGGTGACAAGGATTGCAAATCCCAAATATGTGGAATAGGTAACATTCCTTTTTATGTTTATAGTGATGGAAATTTTGTCAAACTTATTCTAAAGAATGCTCTGCATGCACCTAATATGCGTAGAAATTTAATTAGTGGAGCAAAAATTGACATAGCGGGTTATAAAATAATATGGAACAAAAATAAAATGATATTGTATAATAGTGATGGTAAATATTTTATAACTGTTCCTAGAATCGGTAATTTATATGTTGTATCAGGAATACCTGCTAAGTGTTATGAATCGAATAATGTATATAATTCTAGTAAAAATATTAATGCAGATATTATTCATCGAAGATTTGGTCATGTAAACTTTAACTTAATATTAAAAATGAGCAAGAATAAAAGTATTTATGGTCTAGAAAATATAGTCGGAAGTGTTAAATCATGTGTTGCATGCAATTTAACAAAAATCACTAGAGCATCTTTTAAGCCTAATTTAAGCATAAATACTAAGAATTGTCTTGAAAAAGTACATATGGACTTATGGGGGCCATCTCCAACTAAATCTTTAGGTGGAAATTCTTATTTTTTATCGATAATTGAGGATTTTTCTAGATATACCGTTGTGTATCCGATTAGAAAGAAATCGGAGGTATTTAAATGTTTTCGTGAATATGTAGTTAATTAAGAAAGACAGTTAAGTCGAAAATTAAAATGTGTAAGGTCTGATAATGGCCTAGAATTCTGTAATAAACAATTTGAAAGTTATTTAAAATCTTTAGGAATTAAAATGGAGAGATCTACAGTTTATACTCCAGAACAAAACGGTGTAGCGGAAAGATTTAATCGAACTGTAATCGAGGGTGTTAGAGCAATGCTTCAAGATAGTGGTCTTCATGCTAGATTCTGGGCTGAAGCTTTACAAACTTTTGTGTATATTCGCAATAGATGTGAGCACAAACTCGCGGAAAATATCACACCTGCAGAAATTTGGACAGGAAGGAAACCGTCCTCGCGTCATTTCAAAATATTTGGATCAATTGCTTATGCATATACCTCAAGCATAAAACGCAACAAACTGCAAAATAAAGCAGATATTGGTATTTTTATTGGTTATGCTAAAAAATCAAAAGGTTATCGTATTTGGTTACCGCGAAAAAGGGAAGTAATTGAAACAATTCACGCTAAAATCGATGAAAGTAAAAATGGTGTATTGACTTTATTTGGGCAAAAATCGAATGAATATGTTCAAATTCCTTTATCGAATGTATATCTTCCAGAATCAAATGATCAAGATGTTGAAAGTAAAATTTCAGAAAGTAAAACCGAGTCAGAACTAGAACCAATTGACATTAGTAAATGGCAAAGGATCGAAAAACCACGTAAGAAAAGCTCGCGTGTTGATGTATATTATTACCCACCTTCGGGAAAACCACGTTTAAGATCAAATAACGACGTGATTAAGTATTGTGAAGAAAATAACCTAAAGTATAAATCTCAATACTTTAATTTTAAGCCTAATCAACAAAGTGAGTCGAAAAACTCTGAGAATGTAAGCGATTTAGAAATAACTGATGAATCTGAGCTATCTAATTTCGCCGTTGATAATTTTCAAGAAGAAATTTATAACTTTGAAATTCCAAGAAATTTTAATGAATCTCAAAGTACCGGAACGCAATAAATGGAATAAAGCTATGGACGATGAATTAAAAGTTATGAAAGAGCATAAAGTTTGGAAATTGGTAGATGCACCGAAAGATTCGAAAATCATTGGGTGTAGATGGGTGTACTCAATTAAACGCGATGAGAACTCAAAAATTAAACGTTTTAAGGCTAGATTAGTCGCATTAGGTTATAATCAAACATTTGGTTTTGACTACACAAGTATTTACGCACCTGTTGTAAATTTTTCTATTGTTAAATTGTTATTCATAATTTTAGTTTCGGTGTTGGGGTGGAAGCATGTACAGTTAGACGTAAAATCTGCGTATTTATAAGGGAATCTAAAAGAACAAATTTATATGAAACAACCTCCAGATTATTCTGAACCAAACAATGAATATAAAGTGTGTTTATTGAATAAATCAATATATGGACTTCATCAAAGTGGAAGAGTCTGGAATAATGAGTTAAATGCAATTCTATTATCAATTGGATTTAAGAATTTTAAGTATTGTAATTGCGTTTACAAATATAATAATGATGCAATTCTACTTGTTCATGTGGATGACTGTATACTATTTGGTAGAAATGAAAATAATATAAATTGTGTTTGCTAAATTACAACAACAGATCGATGTTTTAAATCTTGGTTAAGTGAAATATTTTTTAGGAGTAAATTTTGAGTTTGAAAATGATAAGGTATATTTGCATCAGATGGCGTATATTAATAAGCTAAAATATAAATTTAAAGATTTACCAAAAAGTTTTGTGAATCTTCCTATTAAAAATGACAATTCCCTTGAGAATACAGATTCAAATGAGGAAGAAAATGAATTGATGCAAAGATATCCTTATCGATCTCTAATTGGATGTTTATCATTTATTGGTGACAGAAGTCGACCTGATATTTCTTATAGTGTAAATGTAATGTCTCAATTTTGTAATAATTTTTCTTTTTATCACTGGTTAAAAGTAGTTGATATTTGGAATTATGTAGCTAATACTAGTGATTATAAAATTAATTTATCAGATGTAAATGCATGTAATCTTATAGCGTATTCAGATGCAAATTGGGGATGTAAAATGACGAGTCGTCATTCAACAAGTGGATATATAATAAATATAGGTGATACTCCAATTTCATGGAAATCTCAAAAGCAAAAATGCATAGCACTCAGTTCAATGGAGTCAGAATTTATATCTTTGACAGAGACTGTTAAGGAATTATTATGGTATAATAATGTATTAAATGAGATTAATTTATTATTAGTTCCTAAGCCAATTTTATATTGCGACAATAAATCTGCTATATATTTTTGTGAAAACCGAATGGAAAATGCTAAAACTAAACATATAGATATTCGTTTACATTTCATTAGGCAATTATTAGATGAGGAAAAATTTATTTTAAAATTTATTTCAACCAAATTAAATATGGCGGATTTATTGACCAAAATCCAATCGAAAGAACGATTGAATTATTTTGTTTCCAAGTTATTTGCATTTCGTGGGGCCGATTTGTTGGAAGAAGATGATCCGAAATGCAAATTACCAATGACGTCATAAACTGTGTTCATAAGTAATGACTATATATACATATATCTGTTTTTATTCACAGCAAGATGCTGGCCGGCTGATTAGATGTTTTGAAATAAAGTTTATTTGTTTTACTGCAACTCTGCTGATTTATTTCTTTAAAAGGATGATCACATCCAACACAAAAGATTCTCACATATTCGATGTCTACGAATGAAGTTCCCTATACCTTCGATTCCATAAAAAATAAAATTTATATATCCCAATATTATACCTATAAATTCCAATCCTTAAGAAAAAAAAACCTTTAAAAAGTCAATTAACCTTCTATTACAAGGAAAAAAGGAAAGTCTGAATCTCTCTGAAGTCAGAAGTTTATACACTAAAGCCCTCCTAAGCGTAAGGAAGGAGTACATAATGTATAAGATCAATGAAAATATATATAAATGTTATAACTGAAATGTATTTGAAATATCTTTTAGATGTAACTTTTTGCTATTTTTTATTTGGAGGAAACCTTATATTGATAACGGATAAAAGAAAATATCATGTAACCCAAATAATCTGTGAAATCCATTACAACGGCATAGTTAATAAAATTCCGTTCCTTCTCGTAAATAGAAAATCGCACACCTGTATTTTTCACGTATTGTATGCATCGGAACCAACCTTATGCGGGAAAAAGTTCTTTGTTCGGCAAAAGAAAATCTTATATTTAAATCAGTTTACATGGATCCCTCGAACAAAAAAAAAAGTGGAAAGGGAATGAAAAATTCAGGAAGGATGAGAATCGACTTTCCTCTGGGGTCCGGATATTTGGCCAGAAAAATATTCAAATAAGGCCCCGACACCACAGAATATCAAAGTGAAACAATTCCGGCCTTCCTTTTAAAAGAAGCAGCAGACAATGGAACACAAGCCAGAAAAGGGGTGTGAGAGAGATGGGAGCAAGTAGGGACCCCCTGCCCCCCATCACACAAAGGCATCAAAAGGAAGTGAAAGAAAAGAAGGAAGAAATCACAACGAAGGCTGTACCTAGGATCTAGGCAGAAATGGTTGCATCTAATGCGCATGCTTGTGATCTTCAGCTGTAGCTTTGTAAAGGGGGATTAAATTAAATGAAAATAAATATTCTATTAATCAGTAATGACTTCAAGTCATCAAAAAATTCGAACGCAAGATTTTGACGAATCTTCATGGTTTAGACCTCTCTGAATTCGAAAAAAACTTTTTGGAAAATATCTATCTGCCTGTCTGTCAGTCAGTGACAAAGATAATTCAAAAACACTTGGAACAAAAAAAGTTGAAATTCGGTATATGGTCTTTAATCCAAGTTTGTAGATTTCAATCCAGTTTTGTGGAAAAACTGTTCAGAGGAATCTGCTTGCCAGGCTGTTCAAACATAAATTAACATGATAGTTACAAAATAAAGAATATCATCGATAAAAAATTTGGCCCACAGATTCAACACTTATAATGCAGACATCTGTAAAATTTTGAGCCAAATCCAACTATAGGTTGACTTTCTGTCTGTAATTTCAGAAACACGATAATTCAAAAACACGACTTAAATGCATCTAATTTAACATGGCATTTTGTGACTATATATGCAATTTTGTATAAAATTTTTTATTTCAGTCGTTTGAGGAAAACGTGCCTAAAACACAAATTCCACTTTTGGATACTATTAAAGCCTGTGAGTATTAATCGCTAAAACATCACTATACCTCAATAAATTCAATAAAAATGCTGAAATGCTACCAAAAATTAATACTTCGTAACTATTATATGACAATGCCATGTAAGGAGCTCTATGGCCTGACAAGTTCATTAAAAGAGTACCGATAAAGTT
This sequence comes from Argiope trifasciata, assembly GCA_026543055.1. Classification (NCBI taxonomy): domain Eukaryota; kingdom Metazoa; phylum Arthropoda; class Arachnida; order Araneae; family Araneidae; genus Argiope; species Argiope trifasciata. Next base: position 10,682 of record JAPMOQ010056612.1, read on the forward strand.
TTGGGGAGACTATTCTGGCTGGTATATTAAGGTGATTCAAGAACTGGCTTCTAGGCTACAAAGTCAGCTCAAAAGCAATAATTTGATTTCAAAACTTGGAAGATTTTAATGTTGGTTAGAAATTATTAATTTTTCCATATATAAGAAATTTGCTATGATTTTGTTTCTTCAAATGATTCTGTGAAACACAGGAAAACGAAATGCGTGAAGTGAACTGTACCAATTATGCTCTTGGAACAATTTTAATAGCACAATCATGATTTCTAATAACAGAAACAATTACTTTACGGACAAAAATCGTTAATATTTACCATTGTTTTTATCTACAAGATAAATAAATTAAACAAAATCATTCAATTAATTCTAACAAAGTTTTCCATTTTCGTCAATTGGTATTATAAAATTAAATCAAATTCAAGTTATACTAATGTTTCGAAAATTTTGTAACATATTTAATTCAATTTTTAAACAGATATTCTTTTTTACTTTCATCACCCTTTAAGTAATACATATTACAGCGTTGTTAGTGTTGTGAGAATAACATTTGAAGAACACATTACACAATCTAAAATAAAATTTAGAAAGGAGGACGAAATAGAAATTATTTTCTAACATTTTTCAGTCTATATATATAGCGTTATAAAAATTAATTCCATCAAATTTAATTTTAAACATCCGAAAATGGTGTGACATTCTAAATTATTTTTTAAATGCAGCTGTCTAAAAAATAATGAAAATATAAAACATATTAAACAGTTCAGAAACTTGTCCCTTTATATGCCTGAAAAGAAATATTATCCATTTATATGATATTTTTTTAATTACATCAAAATTATTAACTTGAACAAGTGATTATAAAATACTTGTCGTAAAAGAGAAGGAAACATAAAAAAAGAATTAAAAAAGCACTTTGTGTATTAGATATTTTTAGTAACATCTTGGTATTGTAGTAATTTGAATCTTTCAAGCAGGCGTCTGAAATTTGAATTCAGGCATTTGATGAAATAGGGGGGAAATATTTAGCAAAGAAAAAAAAAAGATCCTAACAAACATAATAGCGTCGACTTTATTTATCCTATCAAAATACAGTCATGTGATAACATGCAATTCTTACGTCTCATTTGCCATCTTTTAGAGCCATGCTATATTAACTGATTAGTTTTCATTTATGAAAATTACAAATTTTAGGTGGTAATATCTTTATAATATTTTGATATGGTTTGAATTTTTTTCTTTAACTTGAATTCAGAAAAACAAGTGTATTTGGTGAGACGGGAAAAAAGTATTAAAAGAAAAAAAAAGATTCTAGCAACACACAGCTGCTTTGACTTTATTGATCGTATCAAAGTCGAGTCACTTTGGATTATGCAATTTCTACATCTCATTCGCCATTCTTTATGCTATCCAATATAACTAATTACATTTCATTTATGAAAGTATACATAAATTAGAATAGTATTTATCAAGAGTAAATTGATTTTATTTGCAACAGTATAGACGAATAATATATTTGTTGTTGCTTATGTTTATCAAAAAATGTAACATTAGAGATGATTTAAGGAATTTTTAGAAAGTAATATCTATAATTTTTCAATATGATTATGTAATATCATAATAGTATCTAATTTTAGAACAAAAGTCTCCTCATGTTATTTATATTTTGCACTACTTTAATTCCACGATAAAAGGGAATCACAAAAAACGTGATTTATCCGCCACAAAAAGGCTCTGAGCATGCGCAGTAATTCAAGTTTTCCTTCGCCGTTCGTCTTCCACGGGAGATAAGAGCGGAGAAAGACAAAATTGCGCTGAGGGGACGGAACAGTTCCCAAGACAGATAAGTGATGATAATGCCATAGAACCCTAAAAAGGCAAAGCGAATTTCCTGTCCTCCATCCGGCGTGTTGCCGTCAAACCAAGCATCCGGCACATAAGACAATACGGATAAAATCCGGGAGTGTGAATTGTCCCGGGTATTTTGCTGTCCGGATTTATGCTAACTGCGGATACAAGAAAGAGTAAAAAAGCCATTTCAAATGTACAGATATCTTTTTTGCTTCTTTCTGTTCTTCGACATTTAAACTACACAAAAACAAAGTTTTGTTTCCTGAGGAAAAAGAAGACCCAGGAGATTGCGGAGAGTGATGTTGAGTTCACTCTGAAAAAGGATAAAGGACGATTTATGTGGGGGGAAATCTATTGAGGATTACGACCTGATGGTTTTGGAATGCCATAAAACTTTAAATTAAAGCCTTAAATTTCATAGTGGTAACAATGCAATCATTGTAACTACACAATTAAATCTGAGATAATATTACTAGTAGCTAGAAATTCTTTTAGTCCTTCAATATAGTCATTCGAAATTTATGTAAGTTGCTTACGATAGCTTCGAAACACTAGATTAGTTAAACAATACGAATTATGATGAAGATTAAAATGCAGCATATATCTATCACTCTAAGAATTATAACAAACTTATTTCTATTTATTATTTACTTAATTCATTTAGGAAGTGGGTTGTTCTACTAAAACTTGTGCTGATTTTAATTAAATTCCAAAGATGAAACATTTTAATGGTATTTGTTGCCGTTGAGATATAGAGATTTTTGAAGCGATAAACAGCTTGGGCGAAACTATCAACTGAATTTGCCCTTTTTTAATTATGTACCATTTCTTTGTTGCTTAAAAGGAATAGCGCTTAACTCTGGTGACTATTTCAGAAAACTATAAAGGTTTCAAGTTAATATCAATGTTCTATAGCTGATTATATGTTCAGCACAGTAAAATTTCTAAACTTTCTAAAATTTAACTTTTTGGGTGATTTATTTCGAGGAAGAATTGTCATTAATCAATTTATCGAGTTATAAAAATTTCATATAATTTTACATTAAAAAAAATCAAACCTAAGACAACTTCGAGCAATTTCCTTAATATTTTATCGAATAAGTATACGAGATGTGGTTTTGATGCGGGATTTCTGAAGTCTCAAAATTTATAGACAGGAAATAAAGGACTAAGTCACAAGAAGTTATCGCCCGGAGAAGCACAAAGAAAACGGGAATGAATGCGAAACAGTGCAGGGAGCTATAGAAAGGTTTATAATACATATTTTTTTAAATCTGTATTTATGTGCAACATTTGCTAATAAATACAAATGCTCCTAAAGATTGGCAATAGTTATTCATTCACTTGTATATACAAAAATTATAATAGCACCGCTGCTGACCTTAATGGCATGGTTTCTAAGCTTTCAACCCAAGATGATTAAGCTACTTAATATTATAGTAAAGGATTTATAAAATTAAAAAAAAATAGAAATTAAGTTTATTGAAAAAATTTATGATTGCAGGAACTAAATACTTTAATTTAGATTAAGATATTAATCAGTCAACTATTGATTTAAATTTATACATTTTTTTTGAATGCGCAGAAAAATAACAGCTGAAAACTGAAGAATTGAGTTTGTCAAATCAATCATATTTAGAGTGCATTGCATATTCTCTACCCCTTATGTAATACCAAAATTAATATTGAACATAGGAATCAATTTAATTCATGAAACCAGAAATATATTAGAAGCCATTTTAATGAATAACCACTTGATGCCATTTTAATAACAATCGAATATAACTATTCCTGCATTAATTGTTGTATTTATTAGACCAAAAAAGATATCTAAAAATAGTATCCAAAAATAAGTAGTAAATTCAATGATTCTTTTATAATGAAAAGCGAAAACCAGCATTTGATTTCTAAAAGTTTGTATATGCACTTTCCAAGCATTCCAATGTATGCCAGTAAACAAAAACAATTCAGAAGAACCTTCAGTTGCTTATTAATATTCTAAAAAGATTTATTTTGAATTGACCAGACGAAAGTGACAAGATCTCTCTTTGTCAGTATATGTTGCACAAATAACAAAATGATTGGAACAAAGAAGTGAATTATAGTTTTCATTTAAAAAATCCAGCTACTGATCAGTGGATTACTCTATGTAGCCGTTGGCAGAATGGCGTGTCTCAAAGCTTGCACATAAGCTGTCAAACTATTTATGGACAAACTCTTCTCCTAGCGAACTATCTCAAATTTGAGAGCATTGTAATGATTTCTTTCGCAATACACACAGTTTTCAGCAAAAGTCTTATTTCCA
>JAPMOQ010056616.1:2871-13007 GCA_026543055.1 Argiope trifasciata
GAAATAAACGAAGATAATAAGCTTCAATTTGAAATAAACGAAGATAAAATCCAATTTTTTTTAAGTTTTATACTTTTTTTCTTTAACATTTGCGAATAAAAATTTGATATTCTAATACAACAAATATTAATAACATATGAAGTAAATTAACGAGTTATAGTTTTTAGAAATTGCCTAGTTCACCTGCTACTCTGATGATGCTTTAATGAAAGCCTGATGATAAAAATTGTAGATAGTAAATTTTATATATTATAGTATTTTATACAGAGATAGCGGGACACCCCCGACCGGCCAACTTTTGAGTCTTAGGCTCAGTAAAACGTAAGGGCCGCGGGAAAAATACCATACGTTCTCAGAGCGATTCCCAAACTTCGCTCACGAGCCCGACAGAATCAGCCGACAACGCAAACCCGTGAAAGAATAACACCAGAGGTCCATCGACCTGAGCCTTTAGACCTGTAGTCATCATGCCCCAATATGGTGATTCTGCCCGGGACGCTCTGAGAGCGAGGGATTTTTAAGTTGCAAATATTATGTGTGAAATGATTTTAATCCCAAATAATACTAGATACATCAACGTATTTTATATATAAAACAAATATTTATGTATTTATATTTACATTAGAGGGACTAATTATTTTTCATTTTCTGTTAGAGGTGCCGTCGACGGATTATATTCCGAAATATTCCGACTCTCAGCTGCGGACTTCGTGAAAGGGGAAAGAAAGAGACGAATCATCATCGCGACTCTGTGGTTCAGTTCCTCACTTCTCATAGCGCTCAATACAAGTAGCATCGGTACTGTGATACACGCACTTGGCTCCATTTCTGCAGCCAACGTCTTCATTTATCCTGGTAATATTCGTTTTTAACTAAATTTATTTAAGAAAATTAAACCAATTTTATATTTGATTCTAAATGTCTGTTTCTTTATTTATATCGGAATACTAAATTACTGGTTAAAATTAATGTTTGCTCTTGAATTAATTTCTTTGTTTGATATAATTATGCTATTAACTTCCCAATTTGGTATTATCTGGAATCAAATTAATTAAAGCGTCAGTCATCCTATCCTTATAGGATCAAAATAGGAGAATACTGACTAACAAAATATGCGTATTATCTTTTATTCGTCATTTTTATCCTATGTAATTGATTTCAGCCAACTGTTTTGTTTTCATGGCAAGAATTTTTTTATTCACGAACAAAAATTAATATATTGTTCCCCAGAACAAATTAGGTATATGTTCGATAAATTATGTTTAAAAATCATTATACTATCAAAATTTGGAGTAAATTTAAAGTTTCAGTTGTTACTTATGACATTTAACGTCAGTGGATATTTTACAAGTCCGCGTTTGTCTTATAGCTATTGCATTTATAAATTGATTTCACTGTGCCATTTATACAAAATTTAAGGACAAAATTATGAGAGAAAAATATGGTCTCAATTTGTTTTCTAACCTCGTATATTTCTTAAATAATACCAAAAATTCGAGTGTGAATTTTCTTTATTTAGCAATTTGCCATTTCAACTATTGCAATTCCACTTTGGAAGACATTTTAAAATAAATAATAATTGATAAGTAATTAAATTTTAAGAAAACATTGCTTTTTTGTAATTTCATTAATTTTTTAATATGCACGATATATTCAATTTACGATACCTCTTGAAGTCAATTATATAATCAGAAATTTGTCAGCATTTTACAGATTTCAGACTCGCTGCTATTAATCGTGAAATGTGTGTGTGTCTAAAGATGTCTCTTAATCTAATTTAAAATCCTAATTAATTTCCAAATTTATGTCTTAATTTAGTCCATATTAATCGCCTTCTAAAATTTTATTTCTTGATCCAATTCCTACTTTTAAATCAATTTGTGTTTAACACGCTCTCTAGAAAATTGTCGACTACCATTTTCTCATGCTTAAAGTGAAAGGATAAAAATCTCTAATGCTTACTACGTTCTTTAAGGTTACCTAAGTTTCCCTTCCTAAATCGACTGGTGTAAAAGAAATCTCTATCAAAAATCTTACAGCAAAATCTCTAAATGGAAACATTCTTGTCTCTTCTGCTCTTTTGTCGCAATGTAGGATGACGTATTTCTTATTTTTATATGTAAATTATACCTTCCGCTGTAAAATAAATCGAAGTTTTAAAATTGCAAAAGATTTTACTGATAGGCCACGGAACTTCTAAAATATGTTTACGTACATATGTGCCGGCATTCTGACATAGGTATTACTAATCCATATGATCTGGGTATTGGGGATTCGAGTCCTGGTTCGGGCATGCTTGTTCTTCTGCATTCTATCTGTGAGGTGTGTGAATGCATCCTCCCCCGTAAAAAGGGTTTGTGCTAGCGAATCCGATGCATGAAGTAGCTATGCCGTATTCTTAGTCTTAGTTGTCATTGCTGAAAAAGCAAAAGACGCTTACTCAGCTTACTTAGCTGACAGATCTGTCAGCGGGATTATAAAATGCCGTAAGTAACAACATCAACATACATGAGTGAAAAGTTAAGCCCAATAACCTTAAATGTCAATTTAAAAATATATATATTTCGTATCATTTATGCTCTAACCTGACCACCAGATGCAATAATTGTGATTGTATTTTAATTACAAAATATATTATTAATAAATGTTACAAAATTAATAACTTTCAATACACCCACTTTAGTGGGTTTAAAGAAAATGCAACAAACAAATCTCAAGAAATCAAAATTTTACTTTTAAAGGATATTTATTTGAGAAGTTTGATACAAATTTTGAATATTACGATGAATTTAATTAGGTTATTGTTTTATCACTGGGTCCTTAATCTATAAGCGTTTCTTAAATCTATTCTTTGCGTCATAAGATCAAATCAATTCATTGGGCAACATATTATTTATAATGTCATAATTCATTTCTGAACAATGGGGGAATGGTATATTTTCTCCATATTTTACATAACTAGTTATTATATGTATTATAGAGATCTTCTCCCATTGTATACAGCATTTTAAAGTTTCTTGACCGTGCTTGCATTATAACACATTTTTTTTCTCCCATTTTCAGGTATTTGTCTGATGCAAGTCACGCTTCAGACGGATCCGGGTTTGAAAGAAAGAAAGAGCTATTTCTTAATAGTGGCAGCTGTTTGTTTGGCCGCTCTTGGAGCTTTCTTCTTTGGGCTCATCATTGTTGATTCGTTCTTCAATGGAGGAACTACTAAAGCAGTCGAGAGTCTTTGTTCCTGAATGCAGTCAGCGAAACTAATATTGTTTCAGTTTCATTTACTGCGACTTGAATTGCCGAATTTTATGAACTTCGAATTTGTGATCGGATTTCTTTTTCGAGTCAGAACGGAAGAAAAAATAATGACTAGAATCATTTTATGTCTGACAAATAAAAAGTGTTCGAATAAATAAGTCAGACTCATGAAATCTTCACCTGTTTCTTTCCTATTAATAAGTGATGTTTTAGAATATCTTCATTATACTGTGTGAATACAGAAAAGCAATCAACATATGGGAGATATTGTACAATATCGTATGCCAATAGATTTGTGTGTTGTGTTGTGAATTATGGCACTTTATAAGACCATTGAGAGTTATCTGACAGCAATTTAAGCCTCAGTAACGCCAATTAGGGTCAAGAATATAACTTAGCTACTTTATGTGTCACATTTTCTTACACAGCCCCCTTTTTTACAGGAGGGCTCATTCACACACTCACAGATAGAAACCAGAATAGGAACAGTCACGCCTGAAATGGGACTTCCAGATCACGGTGAAGAAGCGATCATATGTCAGGATTTACTTATTACTTATTTACAGGATTTTACGCCAATAGATTTACTTGATAATTTGCGAAATCGCTAAATAGCGCAATTGAAGGATTAAAAATATCCTTTAACCCTTTATTGACTGACGGTACTTAAAAGTACCATTCAAATCTAGCTTATATCTTTACTCTATGACTAATTTTGCTTATTGTATTCTAAAGAACACGGAGAACGTAACCCAAATAACACGAGGTGAATATAAGCTAAAAGTAGGAATTAAAATATTTAATTAATAATTAAACTAATTAAGATATTTCTGTTAATTACATTATTTTTCTTGGGATTCCCTGGGATGATTCTGCAAGGAAAATAAACGACTGGTGCGAAAATAAAGTTGAAAAATAGACGGCAACATAATTCAGTAAATAAAGGGTTAAAGGCAAAAATTGAACTTTTCATGAAAACACATATATTAATTCTGACACTAATTATTATTATTATTATCATCTATTATATCAGATCGAAAATAAAATTTGGTTTTCTTAAAATTAAAATAAATTAAATTAAAATTAAAAATCTTTGTCATCATACATATAAGATCAATAAAATTATATAAGCCATTAATAAAATTCCTCGGCTAAACGCTGTGTTGTATTGAGTAATACACTAATGATAAAAACGGCGCACGTTATCATGTATTTATATAAAACGCCACTTTGTTTATAAAAAAAGAATAAGAAATAAGCATCCAGATTCCACTGGCTAGTCTTTCAACAATCTGATACTGAATCTGGACGTACATAATATAGGATCTTACACGTCTTATCGCTTAAAACCAGTAAATACCCAGTTATATGCGGACACTCATTGAAAATTATAAGACGTCAGCAGCTATTGGCTGACTCGCGTTCGTAAAGGAGAGAGTAAACCTTAATAAATCGCTTATGCCATTTCTGATCAAATCTAAGACACATGGCTCCTTTTTATTTTTCTGTGATGAAAATAAAATATTAATAATTAATAAATAATGATTCATAAAGATTTAATTTGGTGTTCTATTCAATACACCATTGTTTGTGACTGGAGTTACCGAATGTTATAAACTTCAAAGTTGCGATAGAATTTATTTTTCAAATAGGGAACGAAATTTAAAAGGATACTTTTTTTTCAGTTTATGATAATTCAAATAATTTAATATCAGATACATAAAAAGCGTCAAATAAATAAATCAAATTCCATGAAATTGACATTTGTTTTCTTTATTAGCGTACGTTGTTTTAGGATATCTTTACCCTGTGTGGCATTCAGAAAAACAAGGATTTTGAACATATTGTACTAAATAATCTGCTAATTGATGGAAAAAAAAGATTCCTTGATATTAATAACCGAAATACGTAAATTAGGAGTAAAATTATGGAATTATAACAGTCCTATTTCTTAAAAATATTCTTAGCAAGGCAAATCTAAATAATTATTAAAGTTATATATTAAAAAGCAATACTAACCAATTCCTTTTTGACTATTATAGCTTAACGTTATGCTTACTATCATCATTTTCATTATCTAGCACTAAAATTTTAATGCTGATAGTATTAAAATTAAATACAAAAATTCGGCATTAGTCAAGAAAATTAACTTAATGTCCTGTATTTCAGTATTTCCATTTTTCTTTTCAATTTCAGTGTTTATCTTTGAAATACTGTACTAATCTCAGTGAGAGCAAATCATAAAAAATGTAATAAATAAAATTAACTTTAGTTTCAGAGACATAAGATCTGGTAATTCGGTCTTAGTTATCAAATAGAAATTTCACTAATGCAAGATAAATCTGATAGCTGTTATGGCTTTAAAAAATAAATGAAATGTTTCTCTATTGTATTTTTTGTCATGGGCTGTATTAAATATATTCGCACTAACCTTTATTCTAAAATTGGTAAGGGAATCTTTAACCAGAAATAAATATAAATAGTATATCAGTTTATAAAGTTACAGTTAACAAGCCTTTGGATAAAAAACTATGACATCGCAATCGAAGAAATAAAGGCTCGCAAGTGGTTCAAGAAAGTGTGTGTCTTGATGACTTTCGATGTGTTAAAATATGAAGAAAGTTATTATTCCTTTATGGTGTTTAAGTGATATAAATCATGTGACATATCAATGGACAACGCACAACAGATGGAATAACAGTTAAAAGGTTTGTGTTATATTACGTTAATTCTCAAGGATTTGTTTACCACCAACAGTTTTTATCATTATATTATTCTTACTGCATTTCTAGAATTTTCTTTATTATTCAACTATTGCCATGTCAAGGACAAGTGGGTATTTAATTTAATTCTTTTTTATCTTATTTTATGTATTGTTTACTGTGATGCATTTAACGCAAGTATCAATTGATAAATGCAATCAATTTAAAATAAGAACAAATTATTTGACACGATTTCATACACTATTTTATCAGATGTACTGTTTTTTCATTCACTTTTATTATCAGTGTTATGTATCATCATTCCAATTTCAAATGAGATTTTTATATATATATCACTTGTACATCTATTAATCTGTGTTTATATAAATAGAAATATATTTGTGTTCACTATCTTGATATTATCTTCCCAACTCAATTGTTTCACAATGAGAACTTCCTACGGCTTGTACTCACGTATATTCACTTTACATGTTTATTTTATGTCAATAAATTTATTTTTGTAATTTCGCTTGATGTTGTATATTAATAACACAAATTCAATGTTTTGCTGCTTTTCGTTGTAAATTTTATTTAAAAATATGAACATGCGCCTTACATAACGATACCAATTCTTGTTCCTGTGATATATTTGAAGCGCAGTTTTCCAATTTAACTTTGGGATCTATGATGCCTTTTGCAGAGTAAAATAAGAGAGTGTGCATGATATTAGAAGATATACTCAATATAATTTGTCATGGGATTGTTGACTGTGATATAATGGCTATTAAATATAGTTTTCCTACATTATTGCATTGATACCATTTGATGGTTATGAAATCAAAAAAAAATAACTCAAGATTACAATTGTTGATATATGTATTAATTTTTTTTAAAAAAATTATACTTCCGACGGTAAATATAAAATTTGTTTTTCTTATTTGAAAAATTAAACCAGCTGAAACAAGAATATAAATCGATACAATAGATTGTACTTAATGTGATCATTTCCAGTATTAAGAATTTCGATAATATTAACCAATTGATAACAATAATTAAAATGATTCAAATTAATTATTTTTATCAGATCAAGGGAAAACTTTTTCACTCTCAAATTAGCATGTCATGCCAGAAAAAAGCTTACAATGGCAATTCTTACTGAATGGAGCTTATCAAGAATGGACAGTTATTTGCCGATTAATACCTAATATGCATTAAACATCCAAACAAAAAATTCGTGTTTTAAAAATTTTTTCTCATTAGATTGAAACAAAAATGTGTACCGAAATTGCGCTTGTAGTCACAAAACCAAATTTACTATATTTAATTCGTTATGTCTTTCAGTTATTGCTTTTAGCTCTATAAACAGTCTATCTCTCATTGAATTTGGCTCAAAAATTAATGAGTGTCTATATTATAGCTATTAAATTAGTGAACCGAATCTGTATCTCTTCATTTTGTAATTATCGTGTTAACTTATATTCCAATTGCCAGGCTGACGGACTTTCCCTGAACAGATTTTATTCCAAGTTTGATAGAATTTTGCTAATTTGATGTAAAAATTTTATACGGAATTTCAACCATCTAGCTCAAAGAGTTTCTGAATTATCTTTGTCACAGACAGGCGTGATTTTTCAAAAATGTGTTTTTCGAACTCTGAAAAAGGGGAGATTCTTCAAAATCTTGAGTTCGAATTTCTTGACAATGACATTACTTTCTGTACTCTACGTATAAAATAAAAATTCATTGATTGTTGCTTGTTGACAATTAATTTATAAGTTGATAATACCTGCACTGGTTTTTAAAATATGTCGAACGATGTTATACACCGCGTTTTAAAATGTTAAACCATCGGATTCATCGGCACTTATTTCCCGATAGTTTTAAAAACTAGTAATTTTCAATAAAAATTTCATTACAGATCAAACCTAATAATTTTGCTATAGGTCAGACTATTCAAAGAAATTGGAACTTTGGTGCTTCACAAAATAGTTTATTGTCCATGTTAATAAGTTGTGTGCTCTATAATAAGTTGTGAATGCAAAATTCAAAGAGAATTTTATTTACGATGTTTTAAAAACAAGAATAGAAAAACAACAACAGAGCCAGAAAGTATAAAGTTCCAAAGTTAAACTTTGATGCAAAGAATTAAATCAGTATGATCTCATGGCTTGAAATTGACGTAAATAATCCCCCCACCCCCACTCCAACCAAATAATGTAGAGAATACGGTTATCGTCTTTTCGAGGCTTCCTTGTCAAGTAGTGGAAAGAGCTGTATAACTAGTTGCCGAATGTCTGTGTTTGTCTGTCAAAACGTTTGTGGCTCAATCGCAAGAGATGGATACATAAGAGCAAAAATATGCCAAATTTATTTTTTTAAAAACCAGTTTGATGTGGCAATGAAGTAGAACATTTGTAACCATTAAGGATTCAGAAGTAAGAAACACAAAATTTGACATAAAAAATTATTATTATTATTATACTTTGTAATTAAAAAACCTGTTTTTAATTACAAAGTGATAAGAATTTTTTTTTCAGTTGTAATGCTTATATATGAACTTAAAATCGTCTTTTGTAGCATTATATGAACGAAAGATTCATAAAAATATTTTATCAAAATTTGTAGTTTTTCAATTTTTTTTTCTCAAATCCTAAGTTTTTTTGCGGCATTCTCAGTTATTGTTGTATTGCAACCAGAATATTTTAAAATTCTTTTTGAACCTAAAAGCTAACTTTTCTTCGCTATTACTAAAGTAAAATCTAAGAAAAATATTTAAAGGTCCTTTCTAAAAAATTTCATTTTTTAAAACAAATTTCAAGCTTTTTGCGACACCTTGATATCAGTAAATATTACAGCTAATTATTGATTGACGAATGTTCCTTTATGGCCTAGGACCTCGGAGCCTATACCTTTTCTTTTTACAGACTGAAACTCCTTCTTGCCTGAAAAAACTTTTAGGAGAAAACTTCTTATTTTCAATTAAATCTGTGGTAAGAGAGATTGAGTCGAAAAAGAAATGTACCTTTTGGATTGTAGTCACGTAACTCTTAGACAAAAGTGATCACTTATGTCCAGTGGCTGTTGCTGGCTTCATAAGATAACACCACAATACTCCCCCACCAGTGAATCGCGAAGAGACGAACGATATTAAAGCATCAAGCGTTATGGTGAGCATGTGAGTTGTTGCTATTGCGTTAAATGCATCTGACGACTTTTTGGTTTGCAGGAAGATAGTTTGTTGATTCTGTGTTGGTTAAGGATAGATGACGCCATGACAGCTGCTTGAAAGTTCATCGTCCGAGATCCGAATCGGAATAGTACTTGGGGCCTTTGGTAGCTACGTAACATAACCGTTAGACAAAAGTGATCACTTATGTTCAGTGGCTGTTACTGGCTTATTAGGATACCACTGCAAATCTCTTTACGATGAATTGCTATTCAAACACTTTTTTTCATCTTCAAAAAAATAAAAAATTATATTTAAATTTATTTAATTTTCGTATTTATGTACACGTTTCTCACTGAGTCACTGTTACACAATACTTTTGACTTTGCTGTTCATGAACAGTAAACATAAATTTAAAATACGATATTTTGTTAAATTTCAAGTTCTTTAGTAGAATTCCACAGTATGAAAGAAAAGGCAATTTAAAATCTTGTCACTCTGTTAAAATTAATAGTTTTTTTTTAAGTTATTAATTTTAGTTTACACCAAAATTTCAATTCAATATCATAACAAATTTCAATTCTATATCATAACAAATTTCAATCCTATATCATAAAAAATTCAATTCTATATCATAAAAAAACCTGTTCAAGGAAAATCTGTTAAGATTTTCTACATAAATTTTAATTTAAAGAATGGCAATACAGTTACGTATTTATTTACGATGCGATGAACGAGACTTTTTAATAATATTAGTGATTAGTTCAGTCTTCAGAATTTTTTCAAAACTAAACTTTGTAAAAGCCAGTAGTCAGATCGAATTAAATTAAATCAGATTTAGATAGCTAATTTTTTTTAATCACCGAAATTCTAATTAATTTTTTCAAAACCATATTGAATTTTTAATCAGATTAAATAGTTACTTTGTACAAAATTGCAATTTCCATTTTTTTTTTCAGTAAATTTGAAACAAAAAAAAAGCTTTAAAAAATGAATGAAAACTATATTTT
>JAPMOQ010056621.1:0-10931 GCA_026543055.1 Argiope trifasciata
TATATATATATATATATATATATATATATATATATATATACGCGAAAAAATCCGCTCATCAATTAATACACAAAAAAATTGGAGTTTGTATGTCCACACTCTCCTTTTGTAAAACCTGAAAATACAATTGGACTATGCTTTTTGTCAAATAATAAAATTATTTTTCCTTTTCCCCTTTCTTTTATTGTTTTCATGGAAATGTAAAATATAAAGACAATATCATAGCATTTTCTGGAGGACTGATTTTGATTTTACTATTAACAAAAACTTTGAAACAGAGATTAGAAACGAAATGTTAAAATGAGACGATAAAGACAGAAAATATTTGATATTTAATTTGAAAGCTGTCAAAAGAAGTCAACAAGACATTTTTTTACATTTTTTTTTTTTACATTTATGAAACAAAATATTTCTTTTAAGCATATCTAATTTTTAAAGGTATCTTTTCAGAAAAAATTATTTCTAAAAGAATTTCTAACAAATATTAGTCCAAATAGTTTATCGCACCTGCATATATCAACCATAAAAAATCTAATATTTGTTCTTAGAGTTTTGTTTGTTTCTTGAAACATCAACAATACAAAAAATTATACACACATATAATCAACTAATGATAAAAATAAAAGGAAACAATAAAATGCACAGCAACATTTAACTTAGCATGCGGAAATTTAAAAAACACTGACATTACAGGGAGCTACAACAATATATTTCATCATTTTTCTTACACATGCAATGGCAGCAAATGTAATATTTATACGATTGAAATGTCTGGGTGAAGTTTTTCACAGCTTTCAAATAATGGTAACAAGAAAAATAATATGATCTAATAAATTTTAGATAAAATGATGAGCATTCAGACATTCTACTAAAAATAAAATGGGATGAGACAGTTCCTTACAGCAAAAAGACACAAAAGGAGCTATCACCCATTTTTAAGCAAAATTAATTAATAAAATCAATTAAGAATAAAGCTAAAAAGAATGCAAAATCACAAACACTAAAAACTTGATGCACACTGCCAAGCTCACATAAAGAATTTCCTTTTAAATTAAAACTTTTTATTTCTAAATAATTGCAAAAGCTAGCTAATATTCTAACACCAGAAGAAATTAAACTTACCACCCGTTTGGGGTACACCTCCAATAAGAAAGTAAGAAATGAAACAAAACAGAAGGTAAGTTCATAATAGAATTTATTTCCAGAAAAAAGTGCAAAAAATGAAACAAAGGCATATAAAAAGAAGCAGATATGTGCATTCAAATTTTGTAATCAATCATACCCTCCCCCAAAATTCACAAATTTTAAAAAGAAAAAAAAATATCTTATTTAAAATTTTATTTTTCCAGTTTCTTTTTCAGAATTTTTTTTAAAAAAAAACATCCACTTTTAATAAACATGATGTAATTTAATAAAATAATTTAGGTAAAATCCTATTTTAGCCCACCTCTGGCGACTTTTTCAAAATGTCGCCAATTTTTCAAAACCTTGCCAAATCAAAAGTATTTGAATTAAAAGGTTAAGAGGTTGATTTAAACCGTATGGTTGCCGCATTTCTCTTCAGATCATGTCAGGGTTACCATTTTAAAATCATTATCGCTGATAATTTGGCGAGTTTTTAAATTGGCGTCAGAGGTGGGCTAAAATAGGATCGACCCATAATTTATTTCAAACACTCAACAAAATGGGAAAATTGTACAGTGATTATAAAAATACAAATATAGATTTTACATTTACATAAAACTTTTTCAAATTATAGTTCATATTGAAAGACCAGTATTATCAAGGACTATATTTTTAATATTTATCAAGGTTTCTCAATGACAATATATATATTTGTTAAATTAACTAATTAATATAAGGTAAATAACAAGGGTAAATTCTTTGACAGTGTTAATAAAGACACATGGACGAAATCTTTTTTATGGGCAATACAAATAGAGTGCCAATAGTTTATCTTCAGATAATGTATGATTTAATAACACTTCCTACTCTACTTTCCAGGGAAAACTAACTAATTAATTACTTTAAAAATAATTAACTTCATTAATAATTTCTATCATCACTCTATCATCTCATATTGAAATTTGTGTTTTATTAATCTTTACTAATAATGATAATGAATTTGTATGCATGTGTTGGCCATATACAGGCCAAGCAATTTCACAAACTAACTAAACTTGGTATATATGTACTTTAGAATGTGTGAATCTCAAATAAAGAATAATTTTTCAAAAAATTTAATTAAAAACTAAGAAAACTTTTGGTGTTTAGCCAATTTTTCATGATAGCTTTCAAAAATATTACAGCACAAAAATAATTTTTCACATCTTAAAATTCAATAAATTATCTTTCCAACTATATGTTTTTTGGAATACTTTTTTAATTTTTAATTTTCCAAAATTTTTTAACAAAATTCAATTTTTTTTTTTCAATAATGATGATAATATTTCTTTCTGCCCCCTCCTTCATTGTTGATGATTAAGATATGAATATTCAGCTTATTTCATATTTAATTGGTTTCAGTTTAAAATACACTTTTAATGAATGTTCTGTAATTTTTGCTGTACTTAAATGAAAGTTTAATTAAGAATTAGGCAAAGGTGAAAATTTTTGTAAGTACATCTATTTTTAAAAATAGCTGCTCTTTTGTGTGATATAATTGAATGAATAAAGATATAAGTAAAATAAATAAGGGAAATGAATAATATAATGCATGTTTTAGGGCAGTGATGGGGAAACTACGGCCCGCGGAAAGGTTTAAACCGGCCCGTTTAAGAGTGCCGTCGTGAGAATGTTTGAATCCATTCTTACTTCGTAATGTGACGACCTGCATAAAAACTACCTGCGGTGATATTCAAAACACAATAGTATTCTGGACAAATCCATCCGACCCAAACAGCTGACTCCTCTTCGCTCGAAACTTCCAGGCACTCTAGCATTTTCGATTCATTGTTCTGTTTTTCCGAAAGAACCGCAAAACTCCAATTCCCGAACAATTCTTGCAGGTAGGTATAAATACAAGCGAGGCCGCACAAAGATCAGTTAGTTAACGACTTAGTCAGTCATCTGCAACGACCCGCTGTGAGTCGAGTAATTGTTTGTGTAATCCCCGAAACTCCCACTGCCTCAACAAACACCAGCGCAAGAACATTTGCTCATCTTATATATGCGAACAAATCTTTTCAACAATGAAGCTTAGGAAAACTTCTTTAAGAAACAGAATTACAGATGAGCACCTTTCATCAGTTTTAAGAATTTCTGCTTCGTAAATGGAACCGGACTATGATGAAATTTTGATAAAACAGTCTCAATTTCATTTTTCTCATGCACCATTAACCAGTAATGACACCAGAAAATAAAGTGATAATACTTCACATCAAGAACTACACTAAATACATTTTATATTTTGTGTTTATAATTTTTTTACCTTTTGTTTTTTTACTATTAAAATAATAAGTGTATGTAATAATATATGTACATGTTTATAGAACACATAAATTTTTTAACGATTAAGCATTATTCTTCGGCCCGCTACGATCGTCTAGTTATTACAAATGGTCCGTCTTAAAAAAAGTTTCCCCACCACTGTTTTAGGGCATTTAAAATATTATATGAATAAAATTTAAAGCTTAAAAACATTTTACAGAAGAAGGCATTAACTAAATACTACACAAAATATTTAATTGAATTTTTTAGGAGCAATTAATTGAAACAAATTAACTCATCATGAAAGGCACCAATTAAAATTAGAATGAAAATTGCACTAATTGGTAAGAAATCACCTAAAATCTTATTTTCTAATTACCAGAAAATGGAAAAGACATTTTTTCCATTTCTCTGCCAAAAATCATATTGTAAACCCTTCTTCCAAACATAATCTTAAGATTAAGCAACAATATACTTGTAAATCTCTAATTCAACTAAAAGTTTAAAGAGACATTTAAAATTTCAAATACAACTTCAAAAACAGTTTTTTAACTCACAAAGTAAATTTTATTCCATATTGCTTATAACTGAAAAAAAAAAAAATCACCATAGCTAAAAATGAAATTAAAACTATAAATTGTCAGTAAATTAGAATTAAAAAAAAAATGCAAGCCATCTTCTATTCTCATTCAGAAATTTTCTCGGAACAAGTAATACTTTTAAAGCAAACAGTTTTAAAGATTTATTTTACTGTACTATAAAAATTTTCTTTAAAAAGAATCATCATATAAATCTTCTTAAAATGCAACAGAAAAAAATTGTAGATTAACAAATGCCAAAACAATGAAAAGAATATGACATTATAGATAGAAATCTCTACTAATAACAGTAAAGTAAGTATGTAAAAGTGGGTGCATTAAAATCTAAAGGCCTGATAGCTGTGATTTAGAGCTTGGGAAACATATATTTGATGAAACTTAGTAAATTTATACTTACAAGAATGAGAACGACCACAACGAATTTTGAAATTTTAATGAATTAAATATTAAATAAGATTTTGTTTTGCCATGGAAGCTCTCACAAAAACACTGCACAAAACTTTTTTGTAACCATAAAAACCAAAATTTGTAACCATAAATTTTAAAAACATTTTAAATGTTAAAACAAAAAAAAAAAAATGTTTTAGTACAAATACAGATTTAATAATCAGTGAATTTCCACTGAAATTTGGCAATTTCTTTGCTATATATATACATAGCATTTGCGAAGTGAAATTCAAAGTGCTATAATTGTTTCATCAAAATAATTAATCATGTGATTTTTTTTCTATAGCTGAAAGCTAGAGAAGAAGGATTTTGTTTAATATATGTGGTTTACAAGACAAAAAAGTGAAATGAATATTGCAAAACTTAGAAGATAGATAAACCTGCATTATAACTTTAATAGTGCTGCAATGTCATGGGACCGTCTTTAGAAAAATGCAATAGTGCTTTTATCACATGTTCATAAGTATATTATCTAACATGCATAATTAAGAAATTAAGTCAATTAATTAAAATAATAAGGTACTGAAGTCTGGTATTATCATCAAGTAACGTCTAAATAATTGATTTGAAATGGAACATACTAATAGCAAATTAGATAGTCACCTGCAACAACTAGAATTTTTCATCACTATATATTATTTCACTTATGATTTTATAACTTGAAACCATTCATATTTAATTTATGTAATAATTAATTTTGAAGTTTTATATCTAAATGAATAATTTTCATTACAAAAACTTGCAATCATATCAAATAATAAAATTTATTTATTTATATTACAAAAAAAGTAGATTCTAAGAACTTGCTATCTTTATAAAATATTTTCATCACAGAAATTCAATAAATACACTCCTTAATATTTTGACTTTCTTATACAAAAAAAATTTAAGGTGCATGTTATTAACAACACATGTATTAATTTCATTAAAGACAAAAAAAGTTTTGCCTCTTTTTAACTCAGTCTATATCTACAATTTTACAATAATTAACTTTATTAATATGAAAACATAAGAAATGACAGTCAAATGTGCAAGTTCTGCTTGAGTCACCTATATACTACTGACAAATACTTCCTTCTACTTTCATGAAATGTATTTGATTGAATACCCAAAATCCATATGTTGTTTGTTAGAGAAGCTCACCTGAATAGATTTTGGGAATGTGGATGTTTTTAAAGAATACTCAAAGGATATTTGAGCATACATCTGCTTTAAAAGCTATCAAAATATAGAATTGTTTAGCAAAACAACCCTTTCAGAGTATGGTTGTCATTGGAGTTTTTGTTGGTGGGTGAGGAATTTTCTTATCTTTGGAAAATATATTAGACTGAACCAGTATTTTGAGGTACTTAAACCAGGAATCAGAAAATTAATGTACGTAAATGGAATTTTAGATCTTGATTCAAGTACTACTTACATCTGTACAATTCAAATAAACAAAATTAATCTAATCAATAGATCAGTTACGAAAATTATAATTGAGGACAAGTTACCTAAATGTATCACTGTACATGCATATATATAATCAATATATAAATCACATGCATATGTATTATCAGATAACACCAAAACACAGTTTAAAAGAGCTAATCTTTAGCATAATACTATACATAAACATAAAAAGTGAAAGTTACTACTAGAAAACACAGCTTTATAAATATTTTTAACAAAAGATGTTAGAAGAATAAAGGGGATAGGGTTATAGGGAGCAAACATGATTTCTAAACATTTAAACTGGAATATATAAATTAAAATGACTAATTATCATTTCCTATGTAACATATACTTTAGTTAACTCATTCTTACCATCTCTGTCTTGTCCTGTTGCAGCTGTTTGAGTTTGCTTGTTATAGTTCACTTTTTCTTTTGGAGGAATATTCACTTGGTTAACATTTACTAATGTTAAAGACACTTTTCTAGAAAAAAGAAAATTAGTTTTATTTTGAATTTTAACTACTGACTCATTTTATAGATTTCATTTCTGAATAATTAAAATATCCATTATTCAAAAACTGATTATTTTTTCATAATTTTTATAATAATTATTTCTATCTATTAAATTATTTTCACATAATTTAATAAATCATTAGATCCTAAATAGGTTTGAAGGAAGGGAGGTAAAGAGAGAGAGAAAGAGAAATTTCATCTCAAAAACTTAAAGATAAATTTTACATGCTCTACAAATGACAATAATTAATAGTTACAAGTATGTACATGAAAAGTAACAGTACGTCCAATTTGATAGCTTATTATCATAAATACATTTAAAACCACAGATTTGCCACACCAAATAATTGTACAAATTATTTCCTAATATAAAAAATTAACTGACTAGTAATGACTGGTTTTTAATAATTTTTTTAAAAATATATTAAAATATTATATATATTTTTTTCATAATATAGTAAAAAAATATTACTTAGAATTCCAGGAACCAGATTGTGGAGCAGAAGATGGCTGACTATCAGGTGGAGTGCTCCGAGTTTCAGGTGTATCAGAGCGAGGAGAGGAATTAAGTCTTGAAACTGGAGATTCTTAATAATAATAATAATAAGGCAAAAAGTATTAAAAAATAATTAAAAATTATCATTTACAGTTTAAAGTTATTCTTAAAATATATAAATAGACACTCAGCTTTACCCAATTAAAAATATCTACACTGATGATTAATTTTAATCTGATCCTCCAATAAAATAAGTATAATCTATAATCCATTCATCAGAAAATATTCAGCATTTAAAAAAAAATATTTAAACATACATACACCATAACTTGATGTCTAAAGCTAATAATTATCTTTCCAATATGAGAAAAATCATAAAGATATTTATGTCAGTAAAAATACTAAAGAACAATCCAATATGTATAAAGATTCTGTTCCCTTATTTGAGTCATTATATATAAGAAAAAGGGAGGGGTATGATTTATAAATATTTAAGATTTTGCGAGGTTAAATTTGGAATAGCAAAATCAAAGCCAATGAGGATTTCTGTCAAATACTGCAATATTCACAAGAAAAACATTTAAAAAAATCATTATAAATCTTAAAATTTCAAAACAAATTGTTAAATGGATACAACCTTAGTAATTATTAAACAATCTATTTCATAAATGCAATAAAACATGGAAAATATTTTTAAAAAAATCCTAAGCTGCAAAATCAACATTCCTTAGCAGAGTGCATATTGCATAAATTTTTTCTGGGCTTCTGTATGCTTACAAAACATTTTCAAATATGCGATTCAAATTAAATTAACTCAGAAAATATTAAACTTATTGGATTATTATAGGTAATCTTATAATTTATTTTTAATTAACAACTATACATAAATGATTGAAAATGAGGTATCTCATTATTTATCCATCTTTTACAGATATTTAGGAAAGTTTAGACTTCAATGAAATTCGATTAAAAATTTATGTAATTTTTTTTATATAAAATTAATAAAACCCATTCTAAATTAATACATACCACTTGAAGTGATGCCCAATGATTCAAGAAGCTCTTCAGTTTGAGCTCTAAGATCTTTTTCTGGTTTTGTTGCATTTTGATTTAATTTAGCTGCTTCTTCAGCCTAAAATTATAAGAATTTTTAAATTTACAGATCCATAAAATGATCTATATGGTGAACTACGTAAATTGTTATAATAAATTAAAGAGAGAATAGAAAATTACTTCTTTAGCCTTTTCTCTTCTTCTCTTTTCTTTTTCTTCACGGATCAAAGCAAGTTTTTGCTTTTTCCTTTCTAGTTCTTGCCTGCGATCAGACATAATTGTGTTTTTTTTTTACCTAAATAAAAATATTTTGTGAATTAAGAATAACTTGAACTATGTTCTGACTAGATAATGTTATAAAATAATAAGCATTACATGAAGCATTAAACAAACCTCACAATAGTTATCTTAACAAATTTGTAGCACATAAAATCTAAAGATAACATCAGTAAAAAGAGAAGAAAAAAATGTTACATCAATAAATAAGATGGCCATTTTATAAGTTCTTTATTTAAAAGCCGACGTTGATTAAAACTTTCACCGTAACAAACACAATTTCAGCATTTTGTACCATATTTTATAAGCGATTAGTCATCATATTCTCACGCCTATATTGAATTATCTTGAATGTTACAATATATTTTGATAGTAATCAAAAAACATGAATCGAATTAAAAAAAAACTTAAATTTAATTACATAATATGTTATTCACAAATGTAAATAAAAAAAATACAAAAATAAAACCAATTCTAAAGCATTCACCTTTTTATGTACTTAGAATTCAATTTGCCGGTTGAGTTCACAAACTGAATACAGATGATGATAAGGATGACTTAGATATGAAAATATCTAATTTAACAGGTATAAAATAGGTAATACATAACTGAGATAATCAGTTAAATTTTGAAAGAAAACTGAAAATTGCTTTTCTTACAAACAAGTTTCCATTACAGACGCAGTTTAGGAAATTGATGACAACAAAGAGTGATGTTGCCACAAAATTGGAGGAAAACATAACTTTTGGAATTAAATAATCTTGTGCCTATTTATTTGGGTGGATATCAATGTAGGCAAGTAGGCATAGTAGACGCTAGGCACTACTTGTGAATTGTAGGGTACCCAGAACTCTTTATTTTTAAATGTTTTTTCAGAGTTATCATTCATCCAGAACTTTTTTTCATTTATATGAGCAATGTACTGATCATATTCAAATTAAATCAAAGTTGCAGAGTCGCTTACAAAGCAATAAAATAATTTTATCATTTTTTTTTTTGCAACTTTCTGCTTAATTAACATATTAATCTGTAAAAAACAAAATATTTATAATTTGCTACTTATTTTGTCTCAATTACTTCCACATTTAATATTTTAAATTTAATGAAGCTTTGGCGTAGGTGTTGGTGGAATTGTGCCAATGTGTAGGTTGAATTCCACCAAAGATCGAACTCTCGATCTTCCGATTCGAAGCAGAGGAACTTATCCACTATACAAAAGTGACCACCGATGTTTTGTGGAGTTACTGACTTATTAAGATGTCCCCACAAAGCCTTAAGTCAACTAATTAACAGAAGTTAGCTAATATAAAGCTAATAAAATTTACTTACATCCAACCTTGCATATTTGATTTAGATCTGCCAATACCTGTTTCTTATAAATTGCCAAAATCCAACATGATCGAAATACTGTCTTCCGATGAAGTATTACATTTACATAAAACTTTATAGTCAAAATTTCAATTAAAAATAACTTTTTGTCATCCTCTATTTATCTTTATGACATAGTTCGATCATATTAGCGTTTTGTTTGGAAACAATATTAGGGTTATTTTGGGACGGATTTCTAACTCTGATGAGGATCTCTCCTAAGATGGTGTCTTGTCATGGCCTCCTCTTCAAATTTCCATATTATACCAACGAGGGTGGAGGACATTCTTCATTTTTATAAAACGACAGTAACAAATCATGGATGATAAAAATAATTTCGAAGGCTTTTTAAATAGATTACTTTTGGAGTTAAGAATTTAATAGAGAACATTTGGTTACTTAGAAAAGTAAAGTTATTCTTGAACACACATTATAAGTATTGTCCTTAGATGGATAATATTCTTATGAATTAAATGGTTTATTATATCATCATGCAAAAGATCACGGGTTCGAATCTTGAAGTAAGTTTACAAATACATTATAATTTACCTCGAGATTCGAACCCTGAGAATGAACGAGATTCGAGAATACAAGTGCATTATCTTGTGCCAATAAAATCCGAAAAATCCGAATCCAAATACAAATGCATTAAAAAGGTCGCTGATGTGGTAAGCTGAAATGTAACAGTTATCGCTTGAAAAATATTGAAGATATCCTATGTGATAGTAAAAATTACTTTCTTTCTTTCCATGCTCTAATATAGAGCTAGGTTTGATTTTTATAAAATTGAAAACTTTGTAGTTTTCAATTTTATTTATAATATTGTTCAGTTTTATTCAGTTTTAATCAATATTGAACAATAAAGCAAAAGCCTTTTATTTTACATATTTTCAAAGATAAAAATAATGTTTTTTTCTTTTTTATTTATTTATTATTTTTATTTAACAATATTTGGTGTCTGAAAAGTTTGAAGTAAGAAAGTGTTACAGTTTTCAGATATTTATCATCAGACTAATATTTTAGCATTGAAGAAATTACGTTTTAAAGATGATTTATTTGAAATGAACACACCAAAAAGCTAGAACAAATTTAATAATTCTAGTTAGTAAAATATAATATCAATTCTGTAATCAAATTTTACTTTGGAGTGTTTAAAATTGATAAATTAAATTAAAACGCAGTAAGCATAATGTCGATAAGACAGACATTGTTTATAGAAAACGACCGACAGTATCTCCAGTGGTAAGTATGTACATCATTACGGCTCACTATCTTCATAGTATAAGGAAAATAATCGGACTTGGATTTTGAATATA
>JAPMOQ010056624.1:0-10196 GCA_026543055.1 Argiope trifasciata
TGCAATCAAAAACTCTTTTGCCATCATTAAACCAAGGATGTTTCTTTACTTTAATTGCTTCTTTAAGCAAATATATTTATACTAGCTGGTACCTGGCGCGTTGCGGCTGCAGAAGAAATAATTTTGGAAATATCGTTTGAAATTTAAGATAACTGTCTTTTTTAATTAGTAAGGATAGAAAGAATTACATTTATTTTCGTATCGGAAATGAATACATTCATTGAAATTGAATTATATATAAAGGAAGAGTGTTAATATTATTTATTCTTTTTTTAAAAAAATTTATTACTCAAGTGCTATAGTGTAGGTAATATTTTTTTTCTGTCTTCTGCAGAAACAAATAAATTTCTTGGCTGTCTGACACGTCGCATCCAGTATACAACTTTTTATGAGAAAAACATGGATGCTTTAGGTTCAGTCCATACACTTGAAGTGATTGACATTGCGCCTTGTTGATATAATTGAATTAATATTTTTTTAAAAATTTATATTGAGCAAATATTTTTGTACTCTAATATTTCCGGAAAATACTGCAAAAAAGCAAAAATTATTTAAAATTTTTAATTAAAATTTCATGGCTTAAATTTAGCCTCATTACTAAATCTGTTGTGTCTCCATGGTGAATTCTTTTGGCAGTAATCCTTGGTTGAATCACGAAAATATATCCGAAAAAATTTTTCGTATATTATATAATTTTACTATGCCTATAAACATCCCGTAAAGTATTCAAAGTTTTATCGCAGTCAAAGTTTGAGCGTCTGAGTTACATACATTTTGATATATCGCCATCTTTCTAACTTTCTTCAGTTGTGCCAGTAAAAAAAAGTCCTTTAAATAAATAAATAAAAACAATTTATTATCTATAATCACGCTACTCAAAATCGTAATAATTTAAACAGAAAAAAATATATATATATATGATCTTAAAATCCAAATAATAAGAGTAAAAATTGTCAAATATGTTAATTCGTGAACGAAATTTTCGAAAAAGAAAAAATCATCAGCTTTTTTCCATGTATGTAAATGGACAAATAAAATATCCGAAGAGTAACAAAAGCATTTTGGAATATGTTTTTATTCTCAAATTTATAGATCTGTACTCGTTGGGCCTAATCTTTGAAATATTACCTTTATTTATCAACGTGTTGACTTTCAATTCATTTGTCTATTCATTTATCGAATAAGAATTTTTTAAAAAAAAGCAAGCTAGTTGAATTAATTTTGGTGTATTTCATAATAATTGCACCATTGCATTAAAATTTGAACAAATATAGTGAAATTAAGGAGGAAATATTTCAAAATTTGTTTTTAATTATTTTGACTGATAGTTAAACAATGGCGAACTTAAGCTCAAAACATATAATGTATGAAAGCTGAGGGGAGAACCCCTTAATTTATAATTATTTACACTATTTAAAATATTTTATTGATGTGAGTAAGTAATAAGTACTTTCCTGAAATTTCTATAGCTTAGAGAAAATATAAGTAATCAATTTTTTACAACTTTTCTTAATTTTATATTTAAAAGGTTGACATGCATATATTTAAACATTATCAATATTGTAGATATTGTAATGGCAGTTGAATAGATACTAAAAAAAGCAACAATTTTGCTGCCAAAAAAGGAAAAATTTGTGCATTTTTCAGGTTTAAACTCGAGTCCAATGGGTCCGTAGCAGTGTAACATAACCGCTAGACAAAATTGCACACTCCAGTCTTGAAGTTCTTATGTGGCTTTTGAACTTACCACCACATTGTTACTTGCGTTTCCTGTTGCCTACAATAAAGCGTAGTTATCCATTTTATGATACAATTTTTAATCACTGAAAATTCTGCTGTCAGTCCTATAAAGGGTAACTGGTTTCGCCTAATTGATCACAGATATTTTAAAAGTCTAATGCAAGTAAAATAATTTTTTTGACTCCTGCATTTGCATCAACTTACAGTGTAGAGTTTTTAGATACTGTATAATTGTTCGTCTCTTATTTCTACTCAAATTATGCAAAACCATGTGACCTTGATTTATGCTCATTTTTGCAGTATCTGATTAATTTAATGGCCTTATATTTTTTAATTAATTCTTTTCCAATTTATGATGGCTAGTGATTTTAATTGCATTTTGGGTTATTCTAAGACTTATTCAAGATATTTTTGTTTACCATGGCACTTGTTATTGACAAACCCCGCTGATCTCTGCCAGCGATTTTAAGCCGAAATGAGCGTCCCTTGTTTTCAGTTGCGCCAACTAGAGCTAAGAGTACGACTTAATGGCTTCATGCTTCTCATTCACTTGCACAACCCCTTTTTAAAGGAGGGCATATTCACACTACTCACAGATAGAACATACAATAGCAACTATGCCCGAACCGGGACGCCCAGGACACTAGGAAAACACGCTCCCCTCATCTAGGATGCCGGCTTTTTTCAAGATAATCTTAACATTTATTTAAAAAGATAAATCAGGTTACAGCTTATGATTCTTTTTGTGCCACTTTCAGAAATCAAAATAATAATTCACCAAATCACATCTTTAAACTTTTTGGATAAAATTATTTACACGTAATCACAGCCGACGAAGTTACTTCTGTATAAATGTGGCATTATATTTTGTTACTTAATTTGAAACAGCTTAAAGATTATCAACCTTGTAATAAAATAATTGATAACATTGAAGTGTCAATATAAATTAAATGTAAATTGTTTTTTAATTGATGTAGAAATGTACTTTTTTTGTTGCAATTTTTAAAAAATGATTTTACAATCCATATTTGCATCGTTGCGACACCAGTTGCCTATTTTAGGGTCTCAGTTATTAATAGATTCGGGGTTACGAAAAAAGTTTTATCAAGAGGATGCGTCTGGCCAAGTACGGCATTCTCCGTCACACCATTTCCGGTCAAATATATAACCCTATTAAATAATATATATCCTATTTAAATACCTAATATATGACGTTCTTTTAATAGGGAATTATATTAAATCATATTTTGATTTTATCTGATGAGTAAACTCACGAAGAAGCGTTAGAGTTGCCAAGAATTGCAAATTAATTAAAATAATTGCTCAAAATTGCATATCGCAGGGTTGTAAAAAGAAAAACAAAATTTCAATCAATTATTATCCTAGTATTTGTGATATCGACTGGCTCAGTGTGTGAGAAGTAAGTATCTTGTTGACATGAAATTCTTTAAAAAAAATATTTCCTAGTAATTGTTTTAGGTAATGTTTGTTAACTGTCAACTTCTTGATGCAAGAATCATTAATCCCAGAATGTAATGGATGATGTAATATTGTACACAGTGGATCTGCATTGAAAGTGGCCAATAGAATAGGAAAATATTGTAAATTCACATTTTTTTGATATTTTTAATTTAGTAAGTAAAGTCAAATTTAAAATATTTTCCTCCTACGGCGCTTCAGACTAGAGTTACTAATTATCTTAGATTTATTACCCCCATTTTTCTAGCTATTATGTAAATTTGTGATTACAGAACACGGTTCTATAATAAATTTTGAATTATATTTATATATATAATATTTAGAAATGAATTTACATCTTTTAATCAAGTATAGTAACATAATTTCGAGTTTTTTGTGGATAGCAAGATCTTGTTTAAATGTCCCTATAAAAATACTTATTTTGAAAATTTTCTAGTTTATAATAATGTTAATTCAAACGTAGCATATATTAGAAAATGATTTCAGTAAAGCTAAAAAAGTGTAAAAAGTTATTTAAATGTCTTGAATAAAAATTTAATTGTTTTTTGTCAATGTAATTGATGTATATTGTTTTATGTATATTGTAAATATCCTTCATGCAAATATATTTACATTCGATTAAGCTTACTTTTTTCTATCAGAAAAAAATTAATCTAGAAACAATAGAATCAATTGCCTTTATTTGGTATAAAATTTTTATATTTTGCTGTATATTATTAAACATATATAAATAATCGAATAACGTTTCCATATTATCATAGAAATTAGAACTGCATGCGTATAGACAATTGAAGATTTTAGATTTTGTTAATTTTGAAATTTAGCTACATGCAAAATATTAAAAAAACTAAGAATTATTATTTCAAAATCATTTCTGAAAATATAATGAGGGATTAGAAATTTTTTTCCAAAACATGTGTCCAAAGATAATAAAAGAGATTGAATAAATTTACTAATTTTTATCATTCAGACAAGCAAAATAATATTTTAAGAACAGCGTACAAACTTGTGTGTTAGTTTTGTGAATACTCGCTTCTAAGAAATATGAGACTATTTTAGAAGGATCTATCGTGTGTTTTTACGCAAACATTTACACTACATTTTGAATGCGTATTTATTGTGTTATATGGTGAAAATAATGGTTATTTGTATATGTAAAGTTAAAATTCAAATCTAAAACTTATTTCTTGAAATTTTCGCTGAAGATCCAACCAACTAGTACCAATTATCTGTCTTTTGCGCAACCTCTCCTTCTTTCCATTTTACCTTTTTTTGGTTGTTGAACTGAAACAACTACGCTGAAGTTAGTAGCAGGATACTACCTCATGATTTTAAACTATGGACAAATAACGAGAAGGCTAAATATATGAGATAGTATCCATTCTGTAAATTTTAATACATCATTTCAAGAAATTTAAGGTGTACTTGGCAGAATATTGCTTGGATGGAGCTTATAGAATATATCTCTCTAACTAATGTACCTTGTGGAGTACTCAGATCTTGTTAGTGTACCTTGACAAAGTGTACATAAAATTTATCGCTAATGGATACCATTTTCTTCGATTCTGGTGAATGCAGCAGGAATTCAGGTGGAGGTGGAAATGGCCAGGGAGTAAAGGTGAAGTTAAGGAGACAGGGTATTTGTATCGAAATTCGACAATTTTTGATAACGTATCGGGATTTGCTTGTGTGTTAGATCAGCCAATCAGAGCTTATCATAGTTTCAAGAGAACGGTTTAAGCATTCTGCTCAGATAGGTATTCAATCTTTCTAAATCGCTTTTCATTCTTTCCGACATAAATAAATAGTTTAGAAGATGTTTAAAAATATTCTCTTGAAATAAGATATTCTTTGATCTATAAACTGTGGAGTCAAACATGCATTTTTTTTATTGATTTGAAGTCTTAGTTTTTATTTTCTTCTAGATTTTTACATACATGATTTGTAAATTTTCTTAGTTGTTATTTTCAGCAATTGAAGAAAATAATACTAATTGAGCAGTACCATTTATATCAGTGCGTTCATCCATAGCTATGGAACAAAATTTAAACTGGCCAATCTTTGACTCTAATAGTGATGCCAAATTTTTATCGATGGCTTCCATTCTAGAAGTTACCGTTTTTCGAGATAAGCTTACAGTCTCAAAATTATTTTTCTTGTCTGGACATAAAACATCACAAACTTGGAGCATGCATTGTTTAACGAACTCCCCATCACTGAGAGCTTTATTATTTTTAGCAATATTGTATGCTACAATGTAACTTGCATGTGTAACTGCTTCTTGAATACTGTTTTCCTTCTTGAAAAAATTTTGCCGGCCTGATAATTTTTTACAACGATTTTCTGCATTTTTTTTTTTCATATTTGGACATTGCTTCGTAATTGGAATTCTTATGCTTAGATGTGAAATGACGGGAAATGTTATATTCTTTGAAGACTGCTACAGCTTCATTGCAGATAAGACACACTGGTTTACCTTTTACAACTGAAAAAAAATATTTCCATGTCCATTTATCATTAAAAGCGCGGCGCTCTGAATAAACTTTACGTTTTTTAGTAGTCATTTTTTAGTAGTCATTTGAAATATTTTACGAATAACCCAAACAAGCACTAGCTACGCTATACTCTTAATAATTTCACCACTATTCACAATGACGCTATATGTCCACAATCTTTCAACACGCAATCAATAATATTAGAACTCGAGCCAAAAGAAAAAGCCGCTAGATGGAGCTTAAAATGCGCAGTCTGCCACATGTGAGGTCTAATTCACCTATATTGAATTCCCATATGTCGGCTCCACAAGAAAAAGATAACGCTTGTTGGCGCCAATCTACAGCTATAACTAACAAATAACTTCCGCTTTTAACACTTTACCGATTGAAAACTGCCTGTGTTTGCTATTTCCTTCGATTTATGTTTTGTAGAGCAAAAATAGAGAATGTAGACAGATTACCAGCTCTTTGAAAAAAAGGAAGAAAAAATATAATATTTAAACAAAGTAGAAAAGGAGATGGATATATAATATATGAATATTTCTTTTAATTTGCCTCTGACCGGCAAATTAAAATTCTATCCGCGGGCCGGATAGAACCTTCCGACGGGCCGAAGTTGGCCCATCCCTGTAGTTTGCCCATCCCTGACTTAGATCATAATTTTCCCTCAATCTAACATATCCCTAATGAATACTTTATTTTTTCCAGTTAGAAAACACGATCATCCACTGCAACTTAAAAAATATACCCACATTTAAGTGAAATCATTAAAATAGGAAATTCCACGACATGACCCTTTTGTGATCTTATGATAAATGCGACATACAAGTACTTTTTATCAATTAAAGCAATTATTTCCTAACAATTGAAAGTCCAAAGTAGAAAATATCTTAATATACCTGCAATCGTAATGTACTTACATGATAGTAACAATGTAACAAAACTTGAGATGTGTAGATTTCTACAACAAATACAATCTAAGTTCGAAATGTCTTGCCCAGGCACAAAGGCCTAGAAAAGGCACAAAAACTGGCTTTGAAATGCGTTTAGGGACTTTCTAAACTAATCACTGTCATTTTTAAGTTAATTGAATAAATTAGCACCGCTCGAGCTAACAAAGAGTCCCGAAGAGGAACGTAGCCGCACTAAAAATTAATAAAACGTCGTCGAAGCCTTTATCCAATCAAGCCCGACGGCTTCAAGAGCCCATCTAGGATCTGACAAGTTGAAATAGGGCTGAATGGAATCCATAATAATAATGTAAAAAGTATGGCTAAGGTACTTTTTGTTAATTGCATCCAAAAGATTAAGGCAGCCATAAGTGTCCCAGCTAATATAATTGATTTAGTTATAAATTAAATCCTGTCAGGTTGACTCAGTGCAGCATTTTGAAGGAACAAAAGATGACAGCTTCTGGGAAAGATGGGGGAAGAGTGTTAGGGGTTAAAATTAATATCTACAGCTTTTTGGAGAAAAGTAAGGCGTTGAGTTGTAAAAGATGGAAAAGAGGATTTGGTACTCTTAATTACACTTGATGGCAGTGAGAACTGCTTCGTTTTGATTCTTGTTACATGGTACATAATTTAACAAAGATTAAGTTTTTTTTTTCCTTGAAAAACCTATTTTGGAGGTATTATTTTCTGGACACGTTACTAGATTTTGAAATTGATTAAGCAAGGGTTGAATGTCAAATTTTGAAAAATGCGTATTCACGTTTTAATTAATGGGGAATAATGTGGGTTTATATATGCATTTACGAATTTTTACAACCTTGAATAATACATTTTTATTTACGTCCAAGAAAACGTGTGATAATTTTATAGAAAAGCATTCTTTAATTATATTTATTGCAGTTAAGGTATCCGAATGCAATTAATTTACATTATCTTGAATTATATCAACCCTTTGCACTTGAGAGGGGACTCATGGTCACCATTCAAGATGGTACACCATTTTGGCCTTTCATTTATTTATTTATTCTTCACTTTTGATTGTTGAAAATACCAAGAGAATGGTAAAAAGAGGAAAATTAATTTTTCGGGGAAAGTCAACTTGAAGCAATTACATATATAAATTTTTTTTTCGGAGTATTAAACAAGCCCTTGTATTGGCTGAATAAATTTGCATCGAAATACTTTTTTCCGAGTGCAAAGGTTTAGTTTTCAATTTAATCTTTAGAATATTTGGGATAAAATTATGTTATTTGTTGTGTTTTATTTGTTTTGTAAATTTTTTTCTCATTTAAATAGAATTATTTAAAAGTATGAATGTGGTTCAATTTTCTTATCAAAATGCATGTATTGATGTCATTAGTTTTACTTTCTCATATACCAATTGTACAAAGAGAAAATAATATAAATATCAAAGATTCGAATACAGAATCCGACGTATCTTCCCGATTCAGACTATCCTAAGTTTGAAATATATAGTTTTGAAACTCCATTTTTCTGACAATCTCTTGTTTACAGAATAATTTAAAAGTGTTTTAAATCGAGGAATAAAATTTGGTGTATAGTCTATACAACAAATTTGTAGGGTTTTTTCACAACACAACAC
Source organism: Argiope trifasciata (assembly GCA_026543055.1). Classification (NCBI taxonomy): domain Eukaryota; kingdom Metazoa; phylum Arthropoda; class Arachnida; order Araneae; family Araneidae; genus Argiope; species Argiope trifasciata. The sequence goes on from JAPMOQ010056624.1 coordinate 8,271, forward strand.
AAAATGTAATGAGCTAGACGAATAAACTTTGCAAAAACAAGTTTAGCATCTGAAATCTACTTCACTAACAAATTTAGGGCAAAATTAGTAGAAATTTGACTATCTGTTGGTTTGTGTATTTGTAGGCGTGCAAACGCTGTGACTCAAAAACACAATATCGGAAATAAATCAAATATGGTATTGATATTTTGACTACATCTGTCGAACTGTGATAAATTTTGTTTTCAGCTGGTAAGTTCAGTTCAGTTCAGTTCAGTTATATTAACGTCCCGTTTAAAGCAACACGAGGGCTATTTTGGGACGGACCTCGAAATTTTGAACCACGGTCAGATGACGAGGACGACAACTGAAGTGGCACCCCCCTCTCCACACCACACCACACCAGAGGGAGGACTTTGGCCTGACAGATTTAACGAGCAAGAGACCCCCTCACACGACGGATCTTCGGTGGAATCGGGTCTCGAACCTGAAACCCTCCGGTTCCGAAGCCGAGACTTTACCACCGGGCCACCGCGGCCCCTTTCAACTGGTAAGATAAAAGGCTTTCAAAGTACCTGTTCAGTTTTCTGGCTCTTTTATATTAATCTATATATCTATATTAAAGATATACAGTCGATTCCGGTTAATCGGACCACATAGGGACGCGATCATTTTGGTCCTAATAACCGGCCGGTCCGATTACACGAACATGCCCTATGTTACAAGACGAGACGTGCTATACGTAGCATATTAAAATGTCATTATGACCTTTATTGTGCAGCACATGCGTATGTCGAACATACAAACAAGAACTACTGTTGCCTATGAACTTTATTCATTGAAAAATAAATTTACAAACAAATTCTTTGAAATGATCGACACGATACTCAGCATGCGAAGCACAATAAAAAAAAGTTCTTATCAAATTCAAATCAGCGTTTGAAGAACTTACTACCGATTTGCCCGTTCTAAGAAACAAAGAGCTTGCTCACCTCCCACTGGTTCTTTTCCCTTTCGGACTTCCTGCTGTACACAGGCGACTGGTGGCTTCTTTTTCATCTTCCCTGCCACGTTCTTTGGTCCGTTTAAACGGAATTTTGGTTCAAATAAGCGAATAATATTAGGCTTATGTACATAGGATTTGTTTTGGTTCTTTAAGATTCGGTCCGATTAAGCGGCTGGTCCGATTATCCGGTGGACCAATTAACCGGATTTGACTGTATAATCGTTTATATCTATATTAATCGCATCTCAAAAACTGATCATCAAAACAAAATCACCAATGAATATTGTCTAGATCGAAACCAAAGTTTGAAATTTCATAGTTATTGCTCATCAAAGGCATGCAATTAACGTACAAGCATCGAATTTTTTATTATAGTGGAAATCATATATAAGGGACACTAAAAATAAAAATCTGAACAATTGTTGCTTTACCCAATGTCCATAATTTTATGCAGGGAGGAGAATGATAACACGTTAATTAGAATGTTTAGAGGAACATTTTTACCATTTATTGGACTTAATTCATGCTTGTAAAAATGAAATTCAATAATCGACTTTTTCATGTGCTAGAATTAGAGAAATTTGTGCATTCTGGATGGCATATTCTATTTTCATGTTCATATTTTTAATTAATGGCGTCATCTCATATGAAGCCGGTGTCCTGGCTTACAAGTAGCGCGTCTTCCTCATGATCTGGGTGTCCTGGTTCGTGCATGGTTGTTCTTCCCTTGTGTTCTATATGCGAGGTGTGCAAATTTACCCCCCCCCCCTCCGCATAGAGGGAGTGTGCAAGCGAATACGTGCGTCATCCTCATTTGAGCAAAAAGTCAGAGTTCTGCCTTCGGGTGCTCAGGGGTATTTACCCATAGAACCTCCTACATCCCCTTTCCGTGTTACACGGGCAAGACATCATCATCATCTCATATGAAATGTAAAAAAAAA
>JAPMOQ010056661.1:0-15774 GCA_026543055.1 Argiope trifasciata
AGGATATACAGGATTCCTCAATATAGGATATAAAGGATTTCTCAATAAAGCATAGCGAATTAAAAAAAATCCTCCATGAATTTTAATCCGATATGATTAATCATGTAACCAAATTAAACATTAATCGTACTTTTGCCGAATTGAGTGACATAAAGCTCCAAAACAGCTCAGAAATTATCAATAATCTCATTGCTGCGTTCAATACTTTGAAAACTAATTTAATAAATACTAATTGATTCCTTATCGAAATAAGCAGTTCTGAATATTATAAGCAGCACTCAAATGAATACAAAGCTACAAATTTATTCGTAAATACCCCACATTTTCAACTTTTCCCATTTAAGTGTTAAGAAATATTATCCAGTTGATAACATTTCGATCAAAAGTAATTTCAAAAGTGCATGGACCCGAATCATTTTGATTGATGTATCAAGAGCAGTACTAACGCGCTAGCTCAAAATATTATCAATAGATCTGCGATATCTATTTGAAATGACAGTATTAAGATTTCATAAGATGCAAAATAATGATATTAATGACTTTTCGTTGCTTTTTTTGCTCAGATATTATGCAAAAATAAAATCCGGATATTTTGAAAAGTACTAAAAGTAACGACTTGGAAGGATGGTTAATTATACCAAGTGTTAGATAGAAAATAAAAATAAAAATAATCCCCTTGAAATAGTGTGAAACCAATAAAATTATAGCAAAGTTTTAAAAAAATACCCTTTTAATGCATAAAGCATATTCATCAGAATATTTTTATTCAATCAACAAATTGTTCATCAGAATATTTTTATTCAATCAACAAATTTTTCATCAGAATATTTTTATTAAATCAACAAATTTTTCATCAAAATAATTTTCTTCAATCAACAAATTTTTCCTCAGAATATTTTTTCTATATTGCTGCTGACATTATTATATTTATCAGCTTCTGCTTTTCGTTTTCTGAGTATTTGCTACATTCTGTATTTTCTATATTGTGCATTATTTCACAGGAACTCACTTTCAAGAGTTGGATAAGATGTTATCTTCAAGAACCCAGAGTTCTAAGTTCGATACCCGATTCCCCTCCCCCAAACAAACTGGTGCATGTTAAATCCGTCGAGGAAAGGTATCCACCCCCTGGCTTAGTGAAGACCATGGTGATCTAATGGTAATGTCTCGACTTCGAAACCGGAGGGTTTAAGGTTCATGACCCAGTAGTTACTCTGTAAAACAGTCGTGTAAGCGGATCTGGTGGATTTTAAATCCGCCGGAGCCAAATGACCTACCTCTGGTGTAGTGTGTAATTGTGGAGTAAGGGTGCTAGCTTGGGTGTAGTTATCGTTGCCTGTATCGTTGGCTCAAAATTACTAGATAAGTCCCCAATTAGCCCTGGGGGGACTTTAATACTTGGCATATGGTATTCTTCGACACCGACTTACGCTTGCAGCTGGCATATTTCTACTAAATAAGTATTTTTTACGTGACCCGCGCTCAAATGACAGACTGCAAAAAACATAAAAATACGTTGCCCGCATGTCAAGTATTAAAACGGGCCATTAACATAACTAAACTAGAGAGTTCATAAAAAACATCAGAATAACATGGAACAATAAGCAAGTAATATCTAGTAATAAAAATTTAATATATTTTTTTTCTAGTCCAAAAAAAACCAATAAAAAATTTCCTGAAAAACTAATAAAAAAGTTTCAAAACTTTTGCCGCTTAGTAATAAGTCTTCTCTGCACTTTATCCAATATTTCTTACTTAAAAAGACATCTGATCTCAGACAAGAGAGAGTTGGGATTAGGGGGAGGTTAAATGTTAGGATGTCAAAATGAGTTTCTTAAATAGGAATTTGGACATCGTAAGCTTTTGAGAAGTATATTTATCTAATAAAACTACAAAAAGTATATTTTAAAGTTGTTTGGAACTTTCTTCCAACAGAAAATATATACCTATGTTCAAAATCTCGTTATTCATCATTTCTAAAGTTTGGAAACGATAAGAATGCTCATATTAATTTGACTTTCAATCAATTTTTTAAAAAAGGATTATTTAAAAAAAAATAAGTAACGGAATACATGATTCATTGGTACGCTCTCACTAGTTTTTATGGCTTGAAAAACTAATGTTTAAGGAAATATTTTTTGTATCTGTTAAAGAAATAATTAAATTAGAAATGTGTAGTGTTTATTGACATTGAAAAACATCGCTTTAATACAAATGTAAGTAAAGTAAGTTTAATCTAAGTAAAATTAAAAAATATTAAAGCTCCAATTGATATTATTTCATTAGTAGAGCTCTAATATAAAAGCACTATTCTTTATTATTACCAAAAAGTTACCTAGTACCCCATTTTCTGTAATAAAGCAGGCATTTAATGTCATTTTAAGTGTGTACTTCTGTCAGTAACTGCTGTCACAAACTCCTCCCATCTAGGTTGTTGTTGTTTGTTGGATTTATTGGCGCAAGAGCCCTATTTTGGCTAAACTGCGCCAGACATATGGTTTAAATCCATTTTTCAGCTTGTTAAAATTGAGATAAAAAGCAAATTTCCTTTATCACTGTTTTAAAATGTAACATTTGAAATTGAAAGTTAAAACAAAAAAAATTATTAAAAGGATTTAAAAAGGCAAGATAATTTAAATAGAATTATAAAATCTAATGATTTTTAAGAAGTTAAAAATATTTTTATGGGAAGGGATCCATCTAGGAACTCTGGAGTCCGACATCAGCGCCTCCTGTCACATCAATTGGTGAAGCATCGTCATCAATAGTGAAAGCATGAATGGAAAAATGGTCTTCGGGTGAAATCTAAGATTAATTTTAAGAAGCTTTTGATTTTAAATGTTATTTGTGTTTGTGTTGTGTGCGTGACGTGATAATAAATGTTTCGTCTCCAAGATGATGGATTATTTGTGTGAAAGTGAAAGGATTACTCAATTATAGTGGCGGTCCTGGAAGATAAGGCAAGGCTGATGACCTTATTTCAATTAATTTTTTCATCATTTTTTTGCTGATAAAAAGATAACTGGATTGTACGAGCTATTATTGTAACTGAATTGTATAAGTAGTAACTGTAACTGGATTAAAGAAGCTAGAACTTATGGATATATATATTTAAAAAACTTCTTGTCCTGATCCATGAACATTATTACAACTTTTGAAATGTTCTACATAAATTTCTTCTCTTGGATATGTATATAAGGATTTCTATATATTTAAAAATACATTTAACATATGAAGTAGCTTTTATATAAACTTCTAGGGTGTTAGCTGAGTATTTAAAGTTGAGTACTTTGACTACACTTTTAATTACAATAATAGTTTTAACTATTTAAGAAATAGAAAAAAAAATTCAAAATTAAATTACAGAACCAACTGAGGATACTTGTAAAACTTTTAATTTACAAATACACCTTATTATTACTCCGTAAAGTGACCAAAAACCAGATTTCAATTATATATTATCCAATAATTATATCCGACATTCAGTGTAGCGAAAGGAAATTTTGTTTATAGTATTTGGTTCTAAAACATATTTATGTATACATTGGATGTTAAGATAAAACATAAATAAGACAGAATGGGCTTTAAACGCTTAACTGAAATCAATGCCCTTTTTTAAACTTTCAACAGAAGCAACATTGCTGCGTGTAAATATCCCCATCACTACATTATAACTGGAATTATATTATGGCTACAAATTTGTAATGGTATTTTTCAACATGCTTAGTGCAATGATTGTAAAGACCATTTTAGAATCAGCTCTTATGGATTCTGATCGGATGCCGAATAAGTGATCCCAGGGCTTGAGATTCAACTAATAGTAATCGAGATACGCCTGATTGGTCCAAATCTCTCTAGGTCCTCCTCCTGGGAACTATAAAAACCAGGCAATCTGAAGCTGAAAGCAGTATTTTGAGTTGAACTCAGGTAAATAGTTGAACGACCTCTCTCCCTGAGTGCTTCGACCAGCTTATCATTGTTGTGATATTGCGTACTGCTTTTCTGCGTCTCCTACGATCAATTTGCGTATCAGTGATTTCGTATTGATCAAGTCATACTTTTTCACCGAGGCTGGTTGATTAGGCATCTCCATACACCCACTACACGAACCCGTTAATTTTAAGCTCTGAAACATTATATATAAAAGATAAAAATAAATAAAATGATCATTATTCAATTTCAAAGTCATCTGCCATTTCAGCTTAACAGAAGAAACTATCAATCTAACATTTCAACAATAATATTATAATATGAAGTAAAATTAATTGCATTAAACCATTAATTTCCCAAAGTATTGCCTATTTTTCTAAAATATTATCTTTAAAAAATGCAAAAAAGGTCGAGGCCATCATAATGAGTGGATAAACAAGCTTTCCGATGATCATTTAAAAGTTGATGAATATTGACCACAATTAATAATTTTAGCGAAACCGAACCAAAATATCCATCAATCTTTATAGCAGCAGAAACCGCTTTCAGGCCAATTCACAAAATAAAAAGAAGCCCAAAATCAACCAAAATAAACTTGCATTCATTACCTACTTCCCTCATCAATTAAGTGATTAATTTACTTGCAAAGCTCTGAAAAATGGCTAACGCGCTCCGTGTTCAGTAAGTGGAAGTCCAGAGTTGAAAGCTCTGAAAAGAAAAAGAAAAAAAAAGAAGAGCTTTGGAAATTGCACGTGAATGAGCATTTACGTGAAGACTTTATCTGTAATTATTCATATGCGTGGCAAAAACATTCATTGAGTTAAAAAGAAGTTGGGACATTATCGGAAAATGTTTAATGTTTCGTTTACTTAAGTTGAAGCATGGTAAATGTTTCAACGGAATACTGCAGCCAGGAAATAAAGTATGAAGATATTTTTAAAAAATAGAAATATTGCAAGCTAGGAAATGAAGCTACATAAAGCAAAAATTGGGTCTGGGAAAACTGGGAAATTTCGGAGTGTGGTAATGATGCGACCTGGGGTCTGCGAGAAAAATGTTAAATCAAGTCGGTAACAGCTTTTTAGCATCGATTCGGTCTCGCGTGTATTGCGATGCAAGCAAGATTTGAAAGCTAATGAAGTCCTGTGAGCAACTTTTATTTCGTGTCTTCCATGTAAAAAGTTTGCATTCCTAAAAGAAATCAAATTTTTATTCATTGCAAATTTCATTTTTCTAGCTTGAATTCTGCGTTTGAATATTAGGTTATAAATTAGTATTTTAAAAAGACCGAAAGTAAACTATTATATTAACTAGAAGTAAACTATTTTTTAACTGAATTATTCTTTTTATTCATATTTATTCAGATTCGTTAAATCTGAAAATAGTTTTTGAATAGTAAATCGGATTTTAAGCGCTGGAATTAAGAAATAGACATTTTAGAAAAAAATGAAATAAATAGGTAATTTTTCGTTACAATACGTTGAGGAATCAAGTGAAAACTGTACAGATTTATTTTAAATTATATATAACTATATTGAGCTAACAAGTGGCCAAAGAAAGATAATTTTTAATACTTGTTAGACTAATAAATACAATTCATGAAGATTCTCGTATATTTTAATTTCCAATTCAGGTCAGTTCTGAGGGATTTTACAATTAACAACAAACAATTAAAACAATCAGCTAGTGTCGAAAGCAGGAAAGATTTTTAAACGAAGCATTATCCTATACTTATACATGGAATTCAAGATGATAATTAATATTCAATTTAATTCCGGGCCAATCAAAAGCTATTTTTCAATGGATGACGAACAGCCAAAAATTTCCAAGCAGTTTATGGCAAAGAATGACAGTTCTCAATATGACTCATAATTTTATACTTATAAATATAATTCAAGATGACTCTGTATTTTCAATACGAATTTGGACCAACCAAGGCATTTTACGTGTCCGACGGACAACCAAAAATTGGCCGAACCGCTAGTGTCCTAAGAAGGATAATTTTCAATATGAGCAATTATTTTATACAAATATATAAATTTCAATTGTAATTCAAGCCAATTCAGAGGCTCTTTACGATGAGCAACAAATAATCAAACTCCTGTCTTTCCAAAATTTTTGGTTATGTTATCTTTCCGTCAAGTTTTGGAAATTGTTTACTATCAATGTCTTTTATTTTAATTTTTTTGTTATCTAATTAAAAACCAGAGACTTACAATGTTTTTGTGAATATTACCGACATCAGAGATTAGATTCACTACAATGTTTTGTGCAGAAAATACAAACATAAGATGAAATTCAAGTTTCTGGGAGCATCACAAACATCAGAGATTCACTACAATGTTTTTTGGATATAACAAACGTCTGAGATGAAATTCACTACAAAACTTTTGTGAACATAACAAACATATCAGATTCACTACAATGCGTTTGAACATTGCAAACATCAGATATCATTCACTAAAACAATGATGATGTCATGTCCGTGTTCTCACGGAAATGGGGTGCAGTAGCTTCTGAGAGTAAATACCACTGAGTACTCGAAGACGGAAGTCTGAATTCTACCTCAAATGAAGATGAAACACCCACACACATTCACTTACAGAACCTCCTTTTACAGGGAAGGCGGCACATTCATGCATTTCATATGACACAGAAGAACAACAATGTCCGAACAGGGACTCGAACCCTGGACGAACAAATCAAGGAAAGAACACGCTACTCATATGTCACGATGCCGGCTTCCCTACACTAATGTCGTGGTGAATATATCAGAAATAATAAGATAAATAAAGCTATAATGCATCAAAAATTCCCTGATAGATTGATTTCAACAAGCATGATGCATGTCAGTAACCTAATTCAATTCCATTCATCAGTTCCTTTGTAAATGTATGAACAGGAAGGACTAGGTCTAAAACCATCCAAGTAGGCGAGACGCCGCCAATCAACCCTTTCGGCGATCCACGGTGGCGCCATAATTTTCTGTCACACGCAATCGACTAATAAGGAAGAACATTGATTTCTGCTAATGAAGAACGAGAAGTGATTAAACTTTGAGGAAACTATAACAGGGAAGTTGGCCATCAGTAATCGTCTGTTGAAGCTCAACATGATATTATTGATCCGAGGGAAATAGGTCAGAAAATACCTGCATTGAGCAATACTGGTGCACGAAATGACCACATACGTCACTGTTTTTAGTAAAGAAGAAAAAAGTAGTGGTTGAAAAATTTAAAATTACCATTATGATTTCTGTATATATATATATAATGATATTTTAATATCGAATTTAAATTTAAATTAATTCACAAAATTTTATCTTAATTTAATCCATAGTTTCATTCTAAAAGTATTCTCTTATTTTCTGATCCGATTCCAAGTTATCTACTTAATTAAGTTAAGAAAGGCTTTGTAAAATCATTTTGTCAGTGAATCCCTCGGGCGCAAGTGATTGATCAAAGTTGCAGACAAACATTTAGTTCTTAAAAAATATACTCGCAATTCCCCTGTCTTCACACTTACAGAAATCTCTATGAGAAACTTAATAGCATATTAGCATTGTAAACAATATTTTCTCTGTAAAAATATACTATATAATACGAGGAAAAATTCATTTCATTCCTTTTCACCACATCTGCTTGTAAATATGCCTGCCTGCCTGTTTCAGGAGGAAGAATAAAGTGAACTTATAAATGAAAATTCTTCTTATTCAGTGTCTTCGAACCTGCTTTCAAATTACCGAATCGAACAAAATAAACAACTACAGTGTGTCTACCAGACATGTGAAGTTCAGCAAATTTTCTGCACGTGCTTTGGTCCTACCCACCATCTATCGCATGCAAAGTGGCATCATTAAGTAATTCAAGTCAAAACTTGCGATGTCCTGGCATAGGGATATTGCCCCCCCCAATTACCTCAGTGTCCTGGTTTGCATGGTTTTGGCATGGTTGTCCATACTAAGATCTCTATTTGAGAGGTGTGTGAAAATGTCCACCTTCCGTCAAAAGGGGTTGTGTAAGTGAGGTGTGTGAGTGAATCTTCATATTAATTAGAACTTCATATGAACAGGTATCTGCCCTCGGATGCTCTGGAATGTTTATCCTCAATAGCCCAACCCAATTTATTGTTGCAACAGGGATACTACAATACCATCATCAGTAGAAAATACATGAAACATAATAAAATCCTTTGCATTCCGTTGCTTATTTGTCGTTATTATTTATTAATTCTTTTCATTTTAATATTGTTACGAACCGATACTTTTACTTCAGAGCTCGAATCCTGCCATAATAAGAAAGACTTACTTAGAGTCATCTGTATCGGATGCTGTCAAGTACCGCATCAGATATCCCAGAATTTGGCTACCATTTGTTTATTTAGCTATGAATTTGGCTGTAAAGTATATACTCGAAACTTTGAGAATTTTCCCGATCCTCCCATTAGAAACCGAGGTATATCTAGATATGCCCTGATTGGTACAGAGGCTTCTAGCCCCGCCTCCCGAGAACTATAAAAGGTTGCTATTCTCAAGCTGAAAGAAGTCCTGGATAGGAGGTGGGAATTGAAGCTGTGCGTTGGCAGCTGAAGCGAGAAGACACAGAGGAGGAGTCAGACCTAGAGTATGAGATCCAAGAATCCCATTTCCTAGTGAATCCTGTCTAGCAACTGTCTTTGTGTGCTGTGGATTTTGTCACTACCGAATTACTATTATCATTATGTGGCGGTAGTAGAGTACTGTCATGTGTATTAGTCTCGGCTGTAAATAGTTGACGTCTGTACATATTTGTCATCTTAAAATATTCGTCGCATATGTTTTTTTTTCTTTCAGAGGACCATACACTCACTACACATAAATGGATCTGGTGATCCACTTCAGTATATATACTCTATGCTGCTGATTTTAATGCCAGAGGTGCTGTTCTAGCACAGTTTATTCCAACTAGTAAGCGAACGAAACATTTCAGCAAAAAATATGGTGTTAGAATTTACAAATTTTGAAATTGTTTTCACTGTAATCATAGTGGCTAGAGCTTAACTGTTGTGTGTCATATAATTCCTGAACATATACATCAACCTGTGGCAGGTGTTATTTGTGGAGTCGCACCAATATGGTGATTCAATTCCTCCGAGGACCAAACTCGCTACCTTACTTTTGCAGACACGTAACATATCCGCTATACAGAAGTGATCACCAATCACCAATGTCCAGTGGCTGTTACTGGATTATTAGGATACCACCACAATACTCCAGCACCAGTAAGTCGAGGAGAGACTAAATATTTTTAGTGTTAAGCATTATGGCGAAAATAAGTGAGTTGCGTCAAGTGAGTCTAACAGCTTTGGTTGCTGCGTCAAGTGAGTCAGACGTGTTTTGGTAGGTCCAAGCGTTATGACAAGCGAAGAACGTGTTTTCATAACGCCAAGTGTTATCGCTAGCGAAGAGCATGTTCACTGTCCGAGTTCATCAATGTGGCGGTGTTTTATTGCGGAATCGCGTCAATGCTGAAATCAAACTCCGCCCAGATCGAACCCGCGAGCTTACGTTTTGCAGCCACGTTGCATATCCGCTAGACAGAAGTGATAACCAATTTTTAGTGGCTGTTACTGGCTTATTAAGATATCACCACAAATTTTACTTGGAGCCAAAATTTTATTCATTTCCAATAAACGGCATGACAACTGTAATCTCATACATCAGGATATCTTTTATAACCAACCTGAGTACGTTGTCCTAATTACTAAAAGGTACAGAATGATATACAATAATAAAAAAAAGCAAAAAGGCTTAACACAAATGCATTTCGCTCCTTACTCTAAACCCAAATGCATTAGAAAGGTTGAAAAAAAAGAGTTATTGACTTTTAGGATTCATAATTTTTCATCGCGTGACTTTATCGCAGAAGTTTACTCTGCTACTATTAGGTCAAGGTTGGTTGTATTTTGAGTCGTAAAATTCAGTGTTCAATAGAAAGATAAATAAAATTCTCGTATAACTCGTAACAAAATGTATTAAAAATGTGTTGAATTGCTCTATGCAGCATTTGTGATATTTCTGTCAGTCAATATTCTCACCTTCACTTTTTGCAGAACGTTTTTATAACATTGTGACTTTTATTCAAGTATCATTAGATGTTTTATGATTTATTTATTTGCATTTCTAGGGTCAATAGTCTTTTCTTTATTTTAATTCTTCTTGGATCTTTCTTTTGTAATAATTTAAGGAGCATAAGCGTAATTAAAAGATCAAGTGTAATGTTTACCGCATTTTAATCAGCGATTTAATAAAAATGCTTCATTAAGATAATCATAAACGTCATAAATTAAAGTAAAAATTCGTTGAAAAGAAACGCTAACAATAATCAAGGTCAATAGGTGGTTGCCAATGCCGTTAACTAATCTTAAGATAGTAAAGCAAGAAATTGAATTGAAATATAAAAAGATGTAAAAAAAAGTCATTCAGAAGAACTAGATGAAATTGTAGAATTATGTTTATGTAGAAATATATACCTCGGTAAATGCCAAACATTTACTAATTAGTATACATATTCCACCACCGTAATCTAAAATGCGAGGCGGGATTCAAAATATTTCAAACCTTTTGGAGAGCTATTACGAGAGGCGGAATTGTAATTTCCAAATTGGCATTTTGAAATTCATCGTTTTATCATGAGCGAATAAAACAAAGGGTTCATATAAATTAATTGCTGGAAAGTAAACTTCACACTTCATTTACATTTTTAAACTAGACTATAGCAAAAGTTAATGACCTGAGGTCTGCCTTTTTTCATTTTGTATTCATTTACATTAATTTTCTATTTTTACATTTATTATATTTTCTCTTCTCTGGACAAATTGAGTGTTATTGCCTATATTCCTTTCATTATTTTTCAGCAATTTTTATTTGAGATTAATATAATAGACATTCGAATGACAAAGACTTCTAGAAAATTTTCAAATTTTAAAAAGAACTGAAATTTTAACTAAAAAATAAAAACTGCTAGTAAATTTTAAATGTAATATTTAGAGATTATTGAAAATTAGACTTATAATGTTACTTGGGAAGGCAAATATAAATACCACAGCAAAACAAAGTGGAAAAACTGTCTTATTTAAAATTCACTTGGATAATATTTTGCTTTTATAATGCCTCAAGATTGGCATATTTTCTGTAAATTGCGTAACCCAAATACTGTATAACCGATACCGATACTGTATATATACTTAATATAGAGAAGACAATGAAACAGATGTCAAATTATGTATTTAGTGTAATCAGATACAAATATTTAATTCCTTAATAAGTATTCGCTATAAAAATAATCAATATTTTTACCTGAGTGTATTGTGAAAAATAGGAATTTCAATAGAAATATTTAATTCCTTAATAAGTATTCGCTATAAAAAGAATCAATATTTGTACTTGAGTGTATTGTGAAAAACAGGAATTTTGCGATTTATATAAAATTGCTTTTAATTTTGTACGCCATATTTAGAATTTTATGTTCTTAAATTTTTTAATTCTTAATATTTTATTTATATAGAAGAGAATAATTTTTTTCTTATATTTAGTAGATAACATTAAATTCATAAATATTAATGATGTATTCATAGGTTACATGATAAAATATAAGCTCTGGTTTGTTTCTGTTTACCTAACTAATTGTTTTTATCAATATTTCCTGTCTAGAAACAATTCGGGTTTCATTTCAAGTACTAGCTGCAATCGCATTATATTTTCCCAAATTTTTTCATTCTCAATATTTTAGTCATATAGAAGAGAATAAATTTTTCTGATATTTAATAGATATCATGAAATTCATAAATATTAATGAAGTATTCGTAGATTCATAGATTACTTGATAAAATATAAGCTCTGGTTCACTTCTGTTTACCTAATTAATTCTTTTTATCAATATTTCCTGTCTAGAAAAAAATCCAGTTTCATTTCAAGTACTATTTGCAATCGCACTATATTTTCACAAATTTTTTCAATCTTAATATTTTATTTATATAGAAGAGAATAATTTTTTCTTATATTTAATAGAAATTCATAAATATTAATGACGTATTCGTAGATTACATGATAAAATATAAGCTCTGGTTCGTTTCTGCTTACCTAACTAATTCTTTTTATCAATATTTCCTGTCTAGAAACAATTCGGGTTTCATTTCAAGTACTAGCTGTAATCGCATTATATTTTCCCAATTTTTTTCATTCTTAATATTTTATTTATATAGAAAAGAATAAATTTTTTCTTATATTTAATAGACATCAGAAAATTCATAAATATTAATGACGTATTCAAAGATTACTTGATAAAATATAAGCTCCGGTTCGCTTCTGTTTACCTAACTAATTCTTTTTATCAATATTTCCTGTATAGAAAAAATTCGGGTTTCATTTCAAGTACTAGCTGCAATCGCATTATATTTTCTTACAACTACTGGAATGAACGTCTTCCATTAATAGGATTACAAGAGGGAAAAAAAATCAGAAGTTATTCATAAGAATCGATGGATGGAAACATCAAGAAGAAAAACTTTCTTTTCTTTTTCTTTCTGAAAAAGAATAATATAATGAGTGTTCGAAAGAAATAACCTTTGTGCAACTCCAAGTAATGCAACAATCTCAAGCTTTATCGATTATCGTTAATACGGGATGGGATATACTAAAATTCTAGAACAAGCAAAGAATTCTATAAAGATTGTCTTTTTCTTGTAGTTTTCCTATGTATGGAAGGTGCCCAGCCCCTTTTAAAAGAAGGGAGTGGTCTCCATTATTTTAAGCAAAAATTTTATGAGTTCGAAATCTTATTTATTATTATTACTTTCAGGAAGTGTTTCGTTTTTTATGTACAGGTAGAAGGGATAAAATTTGCCGCTGTCCTAGTTTCAAGTGATGACTTTTTGATCCAGGTCTAAAAGGATGTCCGAAGTCAAAAGTCAACTATTATCTTACACAATATACTCTCAATTATATAATTTCTTTTTATAAATTTTAAAAAAAGGAAAAAAATTGCAAGTGACAAAAAATATGATGAAAATGCAATCACATTAATCCAACAATCAGCTTATTTTAAACTTGACGCACGCTTTTTTAATTTTTGAAAATTGAATTTAACTCTTTAGAGAATATGTAAAATGATATTTGTGCTGTGTTCTTTAACCCTTCTTTTCATAATAATGAAATTTTCATCATAGCATTTGGTAAACTAAAAGTTGTACTCAAAACTGTTATTTTGTGAATTGATTGTTTCTGGCAACTGTTTTTCACGACTAATGCGTAATTAGGAAAGAAGCAGGTTTGAACTTGTCATTCCATTGTTTATTGTGGTTGGGAGAAGTGTTCGTTTCTTGAATATGTTTTTATAACTAGTATTTTTTTTAATCTTTTAAAAACGATAAAGGGTACAGAAATTTAGAAGAAAGGGGCATTGAAGATTTTTTGCTGACGTTAACATGTAAATCTGCATGGTAATGGATATTTAAATCATACTTTTTTCAATTATTTTGTTTTATATATCTTTACTAGGATTTTATTTCAGCATTTTACCTTTAACCTAGAACACGAATATTATCACTCTGCTTTATTTCACCAAAAATGAAAAAAAAATATGTAAAGAATGCCTAAAAGAAAATGAGTACCTTTCCGTTATATGGCCGCAACGAAAAAATCGCCAAAATGTCATCAATAAATGAAAAATTAAGTCGAATTTCACGTTCAAGCACGCACCCGCTCTTGGTGACTTTGTTCACATTGACATTTTGTTCACATTGGCGACATCTAACGGAATAGTACCAACCAATATTAATAAACCACCCTAAAATTAAAATTAACAATGTTACAGCAAAATGTATTTCCATGTTTGGTAATTGCATTATATTTTCGGTTTTATACATATTTTTTGTAATACCAATTCTTTGATGTATTTCATGTACTTCAGAGCACAACAAAAAATTATGAAAAGACAAATTTCTTTAGCTACACATCCAATATTTCTCATCTAACATTCTATTTAATTCCTCGATATTCTAGATAAATTCAGATAGAAATTCATAAAACCTGTTTAATTACTATTGTCACCCATAATATCAGCACTTAGTTATTACTGTGACACATAATATCCATCCATTCAATTAAAATACTATTGAGATCATCCGTAATATCAACCCATTCAATCATTATCATGATCCATACATCTACGTAACTCTACATACGTATACTCAAATTTATCTACTTCATCCAGAAGAATACATGGCTGTATTAGATTAAATGTAGAAGCATCATACATTCAGTATCAATCCTTGAATATCCAGTATTATTGTGGATTTTCGTGCACAATATTTAGCAACAAATGCTTTCCTTGTATCTATTTCAATTTATGATTAAACTGCGTATTTGCAAATTACTATTGTTCTACTGTATTATAGTCATCAATATTATTGCCGAATAATTTAATTTATAATACTTGCAATATTTTCAAACTTAACGTTTTTTATTCTATTAATAATGTTGAATACTAAATAACTATTTACGTTTAATGCAATTAGGAAACTAAAATTATTTTATGGATTTCTGATTCACTATTGAAAGACGAATATAAATTCCGTAATTTTAAATACCAAACAGTGTTAATTGGGATTCGTTACACAAGAAACCTGAATCAAAGTTTATTTTGAAATGTTGTCAAGAATTTTTATACAACACTTAAACAATTACGTATCAAATAATTATCATGTAAGAAATGTTCAATTTAGTCATGACTATTATTTAGTAAATGTATTCAATTTAGTGAAGTTCCGTTTTAATTTATCACTGAATATTAGTTAAATACAATTCCGTAATTATTCATCAAATGATAAAACGTTTTTAAACTAAAATTCCATTATTATAATCCATTATCTACAATTAGAATATTAAATATTGCATCAGTAAAGTAAAATTTTGATTCATCATTGAATGTCAATTAATTTAATACTATTTTGCAATAATTCTTTAAAAGTTAAAAAGCAATTTCTTAAAATTACATTAATTTATTAACTAATTTAATGTAAATTTAATATAAATTTGTTTAATGCCAATTAGCTACTGAGATACATAATAATATATGGAAATTGCAACGAACTACAAAATCTATAAATATCAAGAAGAAAAATAATATTTGGAAATACTTTATAATGAAAAAATATTGGCAACATCTATTTGTCAATAAAACTAATTAAGATTCGCCTGCAAGAAATACATATTAAAGAGTTACTTTGTAATAATAATAAATCTTGTAGAAACTTGAATTACACTTTTTGATTTTATTAAAAAACAATGAAGTTAATGTAATCATTAAATGTATTTAAGGTTCCTCTAATTAATTCTTTACCGATAATTCTTCTGAAATATTCATCGATTTTACATTAACATTAATCGATTTATTTAAAAAAAAATTTATACATACGCATTTTGTACAAGATTGCCATTTATCTAATGTTCTATCCATTTGAGTTCACTATTATATAATGGCTAAAAATGGATGTAGAAATTTGTTTCTATTTTTTGAAAAGGCGGACGTTTTTTCGCATGCTATAATCTAGTTCTGGCAAGATGGCGATTGTGACGTAAGAATTGCGTGCTATCAGATGAGTCTATAGGATAAGTTAGAAGATGGAATTAAATATAAATTTTCCATATTCTACTGCGTATTTATGCTATTTTAGGTATCCGACTACGTTCAAAGGAAACATTTTGAAAAAATTTCCTTTTTTAAATATTATTTAAAACTATACTTTTAAATGTATTGCCAATTATGATATAAAATACTATAAATACAACAAAATTATTTGAAAATA
>JAPMOQ010056661.1:16174-30358 GCA_026543055.1 Argiope trifasciata
ATAGTCTAGACTTAACGCCATTTTTTTTCAAGAGTCCTCAAGCATATCAATTTAAAAGTACTTTATTATATTGTCATCCCCTCAATTCTGTTTATTTTGCAAAAATTCTTTTTCAGGCTCAATATATTTCTGATCGAACCTCCACTAGCAACACTCAGCAAGAATCTGGAACAATTACGACCATTTACTGTATACTAATTAAGATAAGGTTATTCACTACAGATAAATTGCAACGTAAATTGGGATATTTCAAGTGAATTGCAGAATTGAAAGCCTGCACCAACTTGTACCCGAACTGTTTGATGCTTGCTATCGATATTAATTAATGAATGATAAAATATTAATAAATCGATATTTTGGTCTTATTTCACTTATTAAAGAGGGTTCACACGAGATAAACTATTGCGCCCAATAAAAGATTCCGTCTACTTCCGGAAAATCATGTGACCACAACGGGACAATGGCAAATAGTTGTCCCGTCGGGACAATTGTTGGTCATTGTCCCAACGACGTTGTCTCAACTATCCATACGAGGACAATACAGGGACAACAGCAAAGAGGCAATGACTACGCACAATAGTTGGCCTAGTGTGAACCCAACTTGACATTTCACAAGAAGACAATTTAAACTGCGCATGCCTTAGTTTTGTCAAACCAAAATTACATGTCTCACTCTGATCAATATTCTGATTTATGAATCATAAATGTATATATAAGAAAACTTTTAATAAAAATATTTTTAGACAATAATAAAATATTTAATGCAAAAATGGGTATTTTCATACAAGTGCAAATATCATAAATGCGTGCAGGAGCTATTCAGTAGAAGTGAATAGTGTGAAGCAAAAGCGGAAGTGCTTAGAGATTTCTGTACATACACATACAAAGGCGTGTCCACGTCCCTGTTAGCGGACAGGTCATTTCTCGCAGAACGAACCCTCCTGTTGACCAATTCGTATCTCATTCCAGGGTGGGCGTAAGAGCTCCTTCGTCTCCTTCCACCTCTCTTGAAGAACGAAAGGGCAGACCCCCAGTGCTTCATTTTATCAGACAAAGCACAAAATTCTTATTTGGAATATTTAATCCTTTATAATGTCTCTTAACTTCAAAGCAATACGGATTCTTTTTGAACTGCGAAATTGATTTCAAGAATTTTTTTAAATTCAAAATAGAATCGTATAAATAATTCAGAATTTTAAATTTTCTTTGATTTTTTTTAAATTTATTTTATATCAACCAAATGCAGGATAAGCTTTATCAGGATTTTCTTAAAATCAAATTAAACAACCTTGAAATTTTAAATAAAAACGAAATCAATTTTCAAATCAAGCGAGAATATTCAAATGCAAGCGATGCTGATGCAGATAAATATTCTGTTTTAAAAAGTCAGCAAACACAAGCTAGAAACGTTCTTTTTAATTTTATTTTTATCTTGTTGCCAATCTCAGAGATCAAATTCAACGTTTAACCAAACCGATGCACAAATGTAAACACAAATATCGAAGCATTCAAGCAGTTACCATGGGAATAAATTTTCAAATCAATTGACTTCTCTTAGAATAGCGATTTTTTTATTCTCCTGTATTCCACAATACACTTCCTTCCTCCTTATTCTAAAGCCCGCGAAAACGAATATCGAATTTCGAATTTTTTCCTCGCTACCATGTGGTTTTAAAAGAATCCTCACAACCGGCAGACGATCATTCGCTCTCGAGCAGACGATCGGAAATAATTTCTCCCAGAGCAGAGGAAGCACAAGGTTTCCAGGGCGTTACGTTTTCCACACATCTCTACCGGCGCCTTTTTAATCTTTAATGTAGCAGTTTTGGGTTACCCAGGTTACGTAGTACCGGCATTCCATCTGTATCGTCGCACGTTAACTTTCTCTTCTTCTGTAGCATTTTTATTTATTTTTTTCAGAGCGTCTCTTTTATATTTGGAACCGTAACCTTTTCTCGGAGAGTGAATGCTTGAATGATTCGTTATGTGACCGTCGTAGTGAATGGACCAATGGGTAACCGCCGAGTGGAGTGGTATATTTCTTGGCATCCGTCCAATCAGAATCATGGTTATGCTGTTTTCTTTCTGATGATTTGTGGCGGCTTAATAGTTATGTGTTCCTATAATTGGTTTTCGGCTGTTCCGGTGATCAAATGAGGCTGTGAGCTGTTGCCACCTGATTTATGAAAAATGTGGTGTAATAATTTTAGTTTTTAATGTAGCGGGAATAATTTTTTACATAATGAAGGAACATGGAATTGCGTTATACAAGACCCGATAGGTGGGAATCAAAATTTTTATGGCCTGACTTTATTTGAGTCTTTTTATAAGATAGAAATATTATGTTGTAAAACTCATTTTATTTCAAAAATATTTCGATGACGAAACAAAAAGAATGACAAATAGAATGGAATATTATACGATTTGAAATCGTGTGAAAGGACGTAAACATTGTAATTAACAACTATCAAATAGTGCGCTAAAAATCTCATATTAAGCATAAAATAAATATATAATTTTCAGATATTTTACTTCTTGTATATATAACGTAGGAAAAGAATAGAAGTCGTCAAAAAATACAAACTAGATTTCGGTAAATTTCCACATTTTAACCTCCCTCAAAAGAGAAAGCACATTGATTTAAAATATCCGTCTGTCTATAAGCGACAAAGATAACACAAAAACATTTCGAGCTAGAAGTCTGAAATCTGGTATATTATCCAAATTGACAGGCTTTTACATTTCATTTTCAAAATATCATTTTTAATTCATAGTAGCCTTAATTCGATAACATGAATTGTATTTAATAAAGTCGCAACTCCAGTGATTATAAACCCATTAAACAAAACAGAGAAATCTTATTATAAAAAATACAATTAAAATATTTTTTTCAAAATTTCTTATATTGACAGAAAACACTGAACAGATATAAAATTGATTAGGGTGAAATATTTTTATTTTAAATTTTAAAACGGTGCAAGCTCAGAATCTGCTCCGATGGTAATTAACCCTTAAAAATTTGAATTAATTTCTATTTAAAAATCTTTAAAAACCTTTATTAAACATATAATATTTCAAGAAAATATTAGCTATCCTAATGAGACTTTTAGACAATCTTTGGGTTTGCATATCCTGAATTTCAAATATTCTCAATCAATATTATCATTCGATTTCAATTATTCAATAATTTATACCAATTTATAAATATCACAATCATATGTTCCACAGGCCTATGTTTTCATTCCTTTATGGAGGAGCGCATCCCGTATTTTCTCCCGTTTTACTATTAAATAAATTATATACAATATTAGACGCCCAGTTTACGTTTTGGGCAATATATATCGTAAGTTGTCCACTAAACTGCGGCATTTCAATGCAATTTCAAACTTCACTTTTTGCCGCTTTTTCTCTCAGAAATGGCTGCTAGAAAACGTTCAGAGTGTGACAGAGAGTATATTCCTGATGACTTGTCAGATTCTAAAAAGTGATTTTGATAGTGGTAGTATTAGTGATGTTTCGGACTGCTCTTCAAATAGAGATTACTCGGATAATGATTCAATAAACTTGTAAAGTGTTAAACAGTGGTGCAAAATTGATATGAATTAAGTTCCTCCTTTAGTTTTATTCATTCTTATTTTTTTATTATAAAATAAGTAAAAATTAAATATAATTCAAAGAGAGTTTATAAAAATAAATCATTTTTGTTGATAACACATGAAATTGGTTTTTCTGGCAACTTAGTATCTCATGATAAAAATCTATATTAAAATATTTTTTAGAAAGAAAAAATGCATTTTTCAATTCTCCCATATACAGTCTTAAAATACACACAATTTTCGAAGCGATTTCGGTCCACAAATTGAACAGTTAGATGATTAATGTTTCTTTACTACTGTACGCTATTACCATGTAAGATATTTTCTAGAATAATACCATTATTAGAGAGCTTGTGAGAAAGTTTTGAGGAGAGGGTTCTATCATCGATTTCTGAAACTTTTCTTCTACAAAAAAATCTGAAACAGCATAGAAATATGCCCATTCTTCAACTATAATATCATAAAACACAAACTTTCAAGAAATTCTATTCTGCAAGAATCAGCAAAGTAAAGGATATCGGATTCCACCAACTTATTTTTACAGCAGATTCTGTTGACAAAGCTTTTAACCTCTCTTTTTCTTGGAAGTCTACTGATTTTCTTGAAAAGAAAATCTACTTAAACAGAGACTAGAAGATCGTCTCTCTTTACATAGACACTGTAGACTTTCCCAAATATATTTAACTTGAGAAGTTTAAAAAACAATACGTTTTTTTTCATGATATATGCAAGTATTGCAATTGCGTAGTTGCCCAAAATTCCGACCCGAAATTTTAATGAATTTCCTAAGTTCAGAACTGTTTAAATACAAAATAATGCATTATTGAGCTAATATCTGACCAAGAGTACATAACTGAAAAATGAAATGATCCTGTACAATGAAATAAGGTATATGGATTTTTTGAATCAACTTTGAAAAAAATAAATTCGATAATAAGTTAGTCTGTTCTAGAATGCGATAATTACTAAACGAAAGGAATTGCATAAATAAAATTTGGCACATTGTCTGAGCAATCAATTTACATAGCCGCATCAAATTTGGAACTAAATTTGTTAAAAGTTTCACAATCTGATAGTTCAGCTCTGCACTTCCAAGCGTGAGTAAACTCTGCAACTCAAAAGTGCAATAATATTTCTAAAAAATAAAAATTTGGCTTACGATCTTGGTTTGGTTTTGATTTACGAACTCTTCTAACTTAAATTTTACTTCAGTCTAAAGGAAAAAAAACCTCCAAAAACATAATAACATATTACACGGACACCAATAAGTATAAAATCCACACCTGAAATTGCAAAGTACACTGTCTCGTTGGATTTGATTTTCTTTTTCTGTAACAGGAATCACTATCTGAAAAATCATCGATTTCGCTATCTTTCATCATCGCCATTATATTACTTTTTCACAACGCAACTAACACTTTTTATACATTACTAACCCACAAGCATACGCATACAATACAATAGGGGAAACACGCGGCCAGTCCCGCCAAGAGAACCCAGAAACCAACCAAACTCGGCAAATTGCCAATCAAAGGTGAATATTTCCTTTCATTTTTTTCCATGTAGAGTAAAACCGTGATAAAAAGAATCTTACTGACAAATTCTGCTTTGCCCGAATTTTCTTGGGATAGTATTTAATTGCAATATATGATAACACGAGATCCTTCGGGATAATCAGGCATGAGGTTAAATCGCTGACAGATCTGTCAGCGAGATTGTAAAGTGCTAAAAGCAACATACACAGATAATTATGATTCTGAAAAAATGGCTTATGAATTATACCAGCAGGAGTTTTTCATGTGTCTGTTTTTACTCTAAATATATTCTCAAATGCCCTTTTCTTGTGGAATGAAAAGTTAGATTTTTATGCAGATAATATGAAAGCCATGGTAACCATTTGAATTATCCATCCAAATTCAAACAGAATTGTTTATGAAATATAAATTATTATGTTTTCTTTATAATTCGGAAACGAAAGAATATAATATACAAAATATTTAAATTATCATATCAGATTTTTTTTAAGTGAAATTATCTGTCATCAAAAATACATCTGAAGAATTAATAAAATCTCATACTGATGAAGATATTTTTTTGAAATCTATAAACATCGATGGTTCAAACATTTGATATTGATTTTAATTGAAAGTATACTCTGCTGAATGTCAAAAATCTTATTTATTTAAATTACTGAAAATACTTATGGAAAAGGGAACCAAATTAAATTGGCTAATTTTATGGAAAGAAATATGCTTTCGTTGGATGTTGATAGTTGGTTGGTTGGCAGTTTTATGGACACAAGAGCCAAAGCAGGCCATACTGCACCAAAAGTATGGTTAATAAAAAAATTAGAATACAACATTATTAAGAACTACTCATGTGTTAAAAGACTGCGTTCAAACCAAAACGAAACGGTGTGATATTGAACAGATTTAAAATTTTAGATTTCAAGAGGAATCATAAAAACCAATTGTCCTTATAAATTGAAAAAAAAAATTGTAAAGATTTTCTCTTAACAGCGTTAACATGTACAGTGACGAAGAATTAAAAAAATTAAACGATGATGATGGAAATCAGGACATTCAGTAAAAATATGATGGATCGTTAAAATCACTTGGCATCTTGAACAGAGAGGGGTTCGATCACTAAATAAAAAATATTACGGATGATGTACGTTAAATCCATTTCGATTCTTGTGTAGTTTCCAGGTACAAACGCGGAAGTATCCGAAGAATTAGAATTACTCGTCGAATGATTGATAATATCAAATATGAGAGGATTATAGACAATTCTAAAACAATTTCTACTTCCGGGCAATGACTTCATGATTCACCGTAATGGGATTTTATTTCGATAAAACAGCTGACAGCATACTATACTTTTTATTTCATAGTTTTCATGCCATTAAAATAGTTTTAAAAGTTAGACAATTGTGTTTCTATATATATTTTGGGAATTGCTTAAAATATCTCAACTCGGATCACATCCTGTATTGTGCCATATTGGCCATGTCACAGGATTAATTAAGTGATGCGTTGCCGTCATTAGGGGAGACGAGAGTTCGGCGCTGAGACTGTAAGGCGTACAGCTCACACACTGTATCTTTTTATATGTTAATTGTTTGCTTAATTGTGTTGTCCTTTTAAATATTAATGAATATATTTTGCATAAATACTGGTCGTTGTCTTTTACCACACTTCCACAATATCATTTGATACCATTAGGCATAAGTTATTTTTTAAAATATTATATCAGACCAAGAATCAAAATATTGAATTAACTCTACAACAAACTGGTGCAGTATAAACCTCAATTTCTTTATAAAAGTTTTGTGAAGTTAACAAGATAACCCATTAGGTATCCTAATCATACGATTAAAGTTTTGGTTTCTTTCAAGAGATGCGGTCGCCTTGTAATAAGGTTTCAGCTTCGGAACCGGATGATTTCAGGTTCGTGAACGATTCCATTGAAAACCTGTGCTGTAAGGTGGTCTGGCGCACGTTATAAACATGCGGTTCTAACGTCCTTCCTCTGGTAGGGTGAGGGAGAGATACTAGGTTAGGTGCAGTCCTCGTCATTTGATATCAATTTAAAATTATGACATCAGCTTCTAATGTTGCTTTAAAATGGAATGTTAATATAACTAAACTAAACTGAACAAATCTGGTTTCTCCCATACGGTTTGGATACGTTTTCATATAAGCCATGTTAAAATCAGACATCCTGTGGATATACCATTATTAAGGGGAACGTATCAAGAATCCAACAATGAGTTGCGCTATGAATAATTCCAATAGTTTTAGTAGCAAATAAAGGAATTTTATTCTACTCGAAAACACAAATAAACAGGGGAGAAGACAAAATCAAAGCATAAATCAGTACTTGCAGTAAAAAACAGTACTCAAGCAGCGAATCTGTAATACATAAAGGTAACAAAGCAAAGAGAGACTTTGCTTGACTATTCACATATTTAGACTAATCTGCTAGTTCAACGAATTTAGTATTGACTGCTTTCAGCTTAGTCTTGCTCAGTTTATAGTTTTCGTTACAGGGTAAAGCACCGTCTAGAAAGAATGTTGGGCTTCGAGACCTAATGGAGCTATTGTCAAAATTCTAGCTTATCGTTTTTAGTCATCATTTTTAGACGCCAAATATTTGGTAAATTTCTAGCCAAAGCCGGTTTTAATTGTTTAGTATCCAATCCGCATGTCAAGACTATCTGTCAAACTATGTTTCTTATGAGGATCAAGGAAACATTACAGACTCGTAAAAATATTGTTGCGGATTTCACTATACGTTGGGTTCGTTTACTTGTACTGGGTATATATGGTGCAGAAGATAAAAGACAATCAGCAATCCTTCAGTACAAAAACTTAACGAAGACGTTGATTTATAGGACGAAGACAGGACAACAAAAAGGCAACAAATATTTGCAGACGACAAATATGTACAGAAGACAGCTATATAAAGCCGAGACGAGTACACAAGACCGCATAAAGCAGTTCTCTACAGCAGACAGTAGCCCACGCCGAGAAATTCAGTAGTGTAAACGTCTACAACACACAAAGCGGTCAGACAGGATTCAACATAAGATGGAATCTTTGTAGATTTTATTTGCGTTCACTTAGGTCACTCTAGACTGTTGAACTATTCCTATGTGTCTACTCGCTTTCGCTACCGACTCACTACTTTACTCAATGGGCTACGACACAAGATACGACGACGCCAGAACACAGAATGCGCAGCAATTCAGCACTCTGTTGTTGCTTTGGTATTTTCTCGGTGACTCCTCTATTCAGGACTCCTCTCTCACGACGACGACCAATTCAAATCTTCTCAATTCAGGACTCCACGTCAAGACTCCTCAGTTGATGGCTACTCAGTTTGAGTCAACCATTTGCCAGGACTTCACCATTCACAATAACACATTTCAAGACCATTCATCAAAGCTATCATTACTATCGGCGATTCCGTTGGCAACCCTACTCCTTAGTTCAGGACTGCCAATTCAAGACCTCTCAATTCAGATCTACTCGATCAACGACTACCCATGATAGTGCCGGCCTTTTAGGCCAGAGGGGGGGGTCTAAAAACTTCTGGACCAATTAGGAACATTCTGGATGTTTATCTGTTCCTCATGTATGGGGTGGTAAAATTCTCGAAGTTTCGGATATTATCCCTTTTGTCACCAAGATCGCCGAATTGCCACCATGCTCTGGCTCTTTGATGAAACATCTGCCACCGCCCAATACAGGTTTCTTTAAATCATTTTTCCTTGTGATGTTATTATTTGTACGGGAAAGAAAAATTACAAGTTAGTAACGTTGTAAATAATGATACATGTAGTTCAATTTGAATGATATTATTAAGTGAAGCATGTTAAAACAACTAGGTGTCATAAAATACTCTGCAAGCTATATTTTTTTTGTCTGATCAAAAGGCAAATACGAATTAAAAATTGACTCTTATTGTCCAATGACATGTAAAGGAAAGCAACCCTGGAGTAAATTCACCCGAAACATTAGTATATGAATGCTCCTCGTGTTTCCTTTAATTGCCGTCTGCCTTGGACTGTTTTATTGAGTCACATTAAACATTTTTGTGCGGGCATACTGTCTGAAAATTGCATCTGGCTGCCTGCATGATAATAATACGTGGATGTTTCTTATACTTCTTTGGTAATAAGGGATTTGCAAAATTTAGTGTTTTACTGCTATACAGTTCCGTGATAGTGCTAAGAAGCTTGTAGAATGAGTATTGAATGCTTAGTGAGGCTATTGTGAAGATTCTCAAATATAATGATTATATAGATGTATTATTACTTTTATTAAAACTTTTTACAACAAAATTTTTAATGCTTTTCCGCTTTAACTTCAAAGACAGTTAGCCCACTTTAATGCCACTTTAAATCATAAAATTTGATGTTATTAAATGATATTATATCACAAGAATTACTTTCCTCAGGCAACAATATAAATCTGAATACCCATTTTTGTACTGCTATAGATTAAAATATAATTGCCGTGGTGGTCTGATGGTGAAGTTTCATCTTCGGAACCGCAGGGTTTCAGATACGAGACCTGATTCCACCGAAGAACAGTCACATAAACGCGCCTGGTGCACTATAAATCCATCTGGGACAAACGTCCTCCAGCTGGCGTGGTAGGGAATGGAGGATGGGAGCTCAGGTGTCGTCCTCACCATCTGAGCCAGGCCCAAAATTACGAGTTCTGCCCTGAAGTCGCCTTAGTGTTGCTTTGAAGTGGAGGGTTAATATAACTAAACCAAACCAAGCTATCCAAATATAGTTTAAAACTATATATTATAACGTTTAAAGCTATGAAACGCTACCTCTTAAATTATTCATATCCTTTTGCTAGCCAATAGTATACTAAGCCTAATTTCTACAGAAAAAAAATCGTGAGATAAAATGTGAAATACATCCTATTTCAATGAGCTATACGATATTTAAATTACAATTTTTTTAAAAATTTCAATACAATGCTTAACATTTAAAATCCAGCTTTATTTTTTTTACTTAATTTAAAACTGTTATTAACTAAATTGCCTAGATACCAATGGAGCTCTTTTTCCTTTAAATAACATAATTGAAATTCGCTTACACGCCATGTATGATACTAGCTGTCTATTCTGATAAAAGCCTTTTCTGAAACAATTACTTAAACTGTAATTGTTGCGAGTACAACTTGTCAAAACAGTTTCAAAAATTATCCGACCGTCTGCTTTATTATGTGAAATTCCGATCCCAAATGAGTGCTCCTTTTACATAAGCCGTAATTAGTAGAGTCATTTAAATGCAATAATCCCACCTTTGGAAAAGAGATAATATTGATTCTTTTCGCCAAGTGCAGCAAAATAGAGCTATGAATAACTCCAGCTTCTATTTGTAGTTCCAGATTGCGTCATTTTAGAGTAGATCGTGCAACTGTGCCAGATTTATTTTTCTCATTTTTTTATACTGTTTCAGATTTTGTATCCAAGTAATGGAAACGATTATCTAAAATGTTATGAAAGAGACAAATCGTTATTTTACGATTTGCAACTTTCACAATGTTTTATTTCGTCGTATTTGAATTGAACAAGGTTTTATCGTAACTGAGAACACTCTTGGCTTTGGCATTTTAATGTGTTTCCCCTTATTAAAGTATGCGACTACGTTTAAGAAAGATTTTTTTGATAAACATTCGTAAATACTTATATTTTTTGAATATTTCCATTAGAAAAGAAAAAAATGTCCTCGTAAATTTCGTTCCCTCTTATTTGAATTGAACAATTTTGTATCGCAACTGAGAAAATTCTTGGCATTGGAATTTCAATGAGTTTCCGCTTATTAAGGTATGCGACTACGTTTAAGAAATATTTCTTTGATAAACATTCGAAAATACTCCTATTTTTAAGTATTTGCATTAAAAATGAAAATGTTTCCTCGTAAATTTTCCCCCGTATTAGAATTGTACAAGGTTGTTTTGTATCTGAGGAAAATCTTGGCATTGGAGTGAGTTGGGGCTGGCATAAGTGTTCGCTTTTAAAGTTTGCGGCTACGTTTATTATAGAATTTTTTGATAAACATTAGAAAATACTTATATTTGTTTTTGAATATTTGCATTAAAAAATCATCTGTGAAATTTAAATACACCAGTTAAGAAGCAAATGGTTTTAAAAAATAAGTATAAAGTTTTAGCTTAATAAAAGGAATAAAGCAAAAATATTTTAGATCACAGGTTTAATAAATGGAACCTCTAATAGATAGCTTAAAAACTTATTATCTAGTTCAACATATTATCAATGCAAAAGAACAAAGAAGGTCGAAGCAAAGTCGATCTAACTTTATGAGTCGAAGGAAAATAACCAAGTCGATCTAACTGGACGAGTTAAAGCAAAAGAACATAGTCGATCTAATAACTGGATGAGTCGAAGGAAAAGAACTTAGTCGATATAACTGGACGAGTCTAAGGAAAAGAACAATGTCCATCTAACAGGACGAGTCTAAGCAAAAGAACGAAACCGATGTAACAGGACGAGTCGAAGCAAATGCATAAAGTCGATCTAACTGGAAGCGTGGAAGCAAAGGAACCACGTCGATTTAATTGGATGAATCGAAGGAAAAGAACCAAGTCGATCTAACTGGACGAGTCGTCGCAAAGAACAAAGACAATCTAACTGGAAGAGTCGACGCAATGAACAAATTGAAGAGTCGAAGCAAAACAACAAAGCCGATCGAACAGGGAGAGTCGAAGCAAAAGAATAAAGTCCATCTAACTGGACTATCGAGAAGATTAAGAGGTTTACTTGAATCGCTGAGTTCATAGTGGGGTATGAAATAAAAAAAAATTCCATTTCATAAAACTGAAATTTTTAATAATTCAAGGTAGAAAATAGACCAAGTATCATATGCTAAACTATAGATAACTGCAAAAGTAGGTCCAATTTTAGATTCATACCTAGAAAATGTATCTCTCTTCCATCTAAATTTTGTTGAATAGACAAATAATTATAGCTAGGTAGTTACAGAAAGATTCGTTACAGATATTAAGACAGATACGTGACTAAAATATATTTAATAAAACATGGAAATCATCCAGAAAATTTGAAAATTTTAGAGAGCAATAAAGGACAAAATGATATTGTACACTAAAGAAAGTTAAGTCCATCCTAGGGCGCTGTGTCGATCAAGTTTATTTTAGTTTAATTACATGAACATCATATTTTAAAGCAAAACTATAGCTATTATGGGATAGATTTTGTAATTTTGAACTGCAATTAGATGACCAGAATTACACCTGAACTGGCACCACCTCTTGAAATTTCCAAATCACGCCTGCTGGCTGTCTGTCGAAAAAGCTGAATTGAATTTTAAGATAACACTGGGAAGTTGCTTGAACTAAATTATTTTGATTATTCCAAAATATTTTTGTCGAAATATCTTCGGAACACCAGACAAAGAGGAAAACTAACATGAATTATCCATGAAGAAAAAGGTACTCGAGAAATAAATGACATGAAGTTTGTAATATACTTAAAATAATTTTACATTAATCAAGATTATAATCCACAGATTTACAAGCAAAAAGTTAATGGGCCGCTTTTTCATAAGTAATGGATATTGCATCGGTGAATTTTGTTTTATTTATTTTTTGTGGTAATCTGCTAGATCTGTATAAAGTTGGAGTTCATTATATCTGTTTTAATTTCAGACGCCTCTTTAAGAAGAGTTTATTTTATAGCTTTCTGCATTTACCAAAACTATCGTAATGATGAGTTTCTCGAAATAAATCTCTAAAAGCAATTCGAAATCTCCATATTACCCGTCGAATTAAAATTCCACAATCCGGTATACTATTTAGTTCCAATACTCTCATTTCAAATCTTTAAGCAGAGAATAAAAAGGGATCTTATGAATCTTTTACCCATCTTATTAATAAGTAATTAGGCTTAGCTTCATCTTTAAACCTTCCGAATTAACAGCTTATTATCATTTCGGAGGAAATCTACCGGCCGATTGCACACACCTTTGCGTGGAATATTAAATCCTTTCTAAGCTAATATTCATTATTATCGTTCTTACGTGGAATAATTTAAAAAGGAATTACCATACCTAATCAATATCGGTGGTAAGTTATTGGGGAATGTCAATCCGCTTACTTAATATCAGAAGAATTGGGTTGTTTAAGAACGAGACGATGAATATTTCAAGAAAATGAAAATGTGATAAGCATTAGAATGTGGTCATTTATTAAAAGATAATTAAGTATTTGAATGAAAGAATGTTTAATAAGCACTTAATCTTTATAAAGGTATTATGATATTTATAATCGCGTCTTGATTGGGGAGAATTTGTAAGAAAACATTTAGGATATTCTTAATGTATTTTATATCTACAGATATTAAATGTGAATGTTTGTGCATTGATATTGTGTAGTTCTGATTATTTGATCCAGAGTAGATAAATTTGTCAGAAATATGCTTAAGGAAATAAAAATTCCAAATTTGTAGGGTTTTTTTTTTCAATTTTAATTAGATCTTTAATAAATGATTTTAAATATACTCAATTTTAATTTATTCTTTCATTGTTTCATCAAATATTTCACCCCATAATTTTTTCATTATTGAAGTATATTGAAGATCTTTACTTAACTATCTGAACAGGCTGCATGAAGATTTATTAAGTGACATTTCATTACCATGAAACATTATGTACAAGAATTTGAATTAAATTTTAGTGATAAATTTCTAATGGACTATTAAATCATGTGATTGGCATTCATTTGAATTCTCATGCCCCAATATTAGAAGAAAAGCATAGAATTTAGACTGGTTCCCTTTTATATTTTTCAGAAACATGCTTAAAAATATTTTGCTGTGTGAATATTGAATGTCAAATTTTATTAAATAAATATAACTGAAATTAAATACTATAAAGATTGTTGATGAATCAGATAGCCATCAAAGGTAGTCAGTGATAAATGCTCATATAGACAACCTTAGACAAAAAAAAATATAAATTATAATTTGTTGGTAAGTTAAAATATTCTATTGAGGCATATCCTTACTACAGAATATCATGATT
>JAPMOQ010056661.1:55173-74283 GCA_026543055.1 Argiope trifasciata
TGACCTTTTGCTATTAATTATTGCAAGGACCAAACATAATCTCAGAGAAAAACTTCTATAACTTCCTGCACTAATTTGAGTCAAGCATCAAACAGCAGGAATTTTCTTATGAATCATGAGTTGTATGCAATGTCTGTTATACAGATGACGAGTTCTGGTTTATTACGCCCTCTCAAATTGAATTTACTTTGATTGGTCAGCTGTCTGAGAAGCAATTTTGCATAAATCCCTTGTTCTTCCGCAATTGTCAAACAGTGTGTATATATATTCTAAACGTTTCAAAGCAAAATTAACAGTTCTATTTTTTTTTTTAAATATTGTTAGCTGAAGCGTATTTAATTTGACTAAACAACGATTATCGGCCATTATTTGAAAATATTTTTCAAACGTTTTTTGTTCATGTTCTAAGCGTTTCAAAGCAAAAGTGAACAATTTTATTAAAAAAATATTTTTAGCTGAAGCATATTTAATTTGACTAAAAATAATACATATGACTAAATATTTGAATGTCGGCCATTATTTGAAAACATTTTTCATAAGCCAGCTTAATTTTCATTTACAATGAAGTGTTTCAATTCATTTATAAGTCAAAAAACATAATGTTTCAAAAATAAAATTCAAAAAAATAGTTGGGAAGTCTATGTAAAGCTTAAAAAAGAAGAAGAAAAAAAACTAATGGAAGTGCTACCTGAAAATAATTAAATATTTATAATGCTAAAATCTAGAGTTTAAAGAAATATCTCTTATTTTCATGTTTTAAAAATCGTCTAAAAGAAGCATGATTGATAAAAATTATTCTAGAAAATTGTTAAGAAGATACGCACTTATTAGGACTGCATCAATGAAAATAACTAAAACACATTTAAAGATTTAAGAAAATATAAAATATTGTTTTCTTGGGAATTTCGAGCTGGAAACTTAACGAAAAAAAAGTGGAAATCTTTGATGTAATAGCGTAAAAGGAATAACTTAAAATAAAGCCTTCCTTAATAAAATGCCAATGGGAATAGCTAACGAAGCAAAAGAATGCCTTTTTATGATAAAAGAATTCACTTTTAGAAATACTTTACATATAAACTTTTGTAATTATCTGAAAATATTCTTAGGAATTAAATTTATGTTCTGGAAACATAAGCTGGAAATTTGTTCATACGTCTTTGCTTTTATTAGGTAATAAATACTTGATTAGTTTGAAAATCCGTGTCCTAAAACAATTGTTAAGAAAAAAGATGTGTAGCTGTAAACATTTGACTTTGTATATAAAATTGTATTTTGCTTTAAACGTAAAAGTAATGTATGCTACAAGGATACATAAACATTTTTAGACCGTTAGAAATAACATGAGAATTTATTTAATTCATGTAATTCTTTAATTCCATCAAAAGATTATTTTAATTTCTAAATTCTATAATTTATAAATTAAAATATTGTCTAATTTATAGATGTTAAAATTATTTACTAGGCATGATTAGTTGTACGAGTGAAAAATTGGAATCTGTATCGATTTTATGTATTTTGAACTTGATACGTATGATTTGCTATTTAAAAAAGAGCCAACATCCATTCATTAAATAATTAGATGCCAACATCCATTCATTAAATAATTAGATGCCAACTTCCATTCACTAAATAATTAGATTATTTATTTACGATATAATATTAAATTTCAGAAAATTGTAACATTAGACACATTTGAGTATATTTCAAAAGCCTTATATCTTCGAAATTTATGTTTCAGTGATATTGTCGAGGCCTGGTCATCTGAAAGATAAGAACCTATCAATTGAAAGATCCTCCCCCCAATAGCCACCAAAAATTAAACATACAGTGAACTATATTTCTTATTCTTGAAAAAGAGAAACTATATAAATTAAGTTTATTTAGTTGCTCTCACAAGAGTTTTCTAATAAGAGTATGACACACATTTTAGTAAGGTAAAGGGTCATAAGGCATGTTATTGCAAAAGGAAGAGACAAAAACAATATACAAATAGTACCCAATGACCTTCCAAGAGGAAAGTCTTGTTGGCCATAGTAACTTATTTCGGTGAAAATTAGCAACCTTATGCAATATTTACACTGAAGTGACAAAAGTCATGGGACAGTAATATTCAAAGATACAGATGGCAATAGTATCGCAGAGAAAAAGCATAAATGAGCAGTTCGTTTTCCAGAGCTTTCATTTGTGTTCAAGTTATTCATGTGAACAGGTTTTTCGTGATTTATGGCGGCACGACGAGAATTAACAGACTTTGAACGTGGAATGTTAGTTCGAGCTAGACGCAAGGGTCATTCCATTGCGGATATCGTTAGTGAATTCAACATTCCGAGATCCCCAGTATCAAGAGTGTGTCGAGAGTATGAAATTTCAGGCATCACATCCCATCATGGACGGCGCTGTGGGCGACCACCTGCACTTAACGACCGAGACCGCCGACGTCTGTGTAGAATGGTCAATGTTAATAGACACGCAACACTTCGTCAAATAACTGCAGGAATCAATGTGGGACGTACGAGGGACGTGTCCGATAGGACTGTACGGCGAAATTTGTCTTCCTTGGGCTATGACAGCAGAAGACCGACTCGAGTGCCTTTACTGACAGCACGACATCGCCTGCAGCGACTGTCCTGGGCTCGTGAACATATCGACTGGTCTCTAGACCAGTGGAAAACCTTGGCGTGGTCAGATGAGTCACGATTTCAGTTTTTACGAGCTGATGGTAGAGTTCGAGTGTGGCGCAGACCCCACGAAGCCATGGACCCAAACTGTCAGCAAGGCACTGTTCAAGCTGGTGGTGGCTGCATAATGGTGTGGGATGTTTTTACATGGCATGGACTCGGTCCTCTGGTGCAATTGAACCGATCATTGACTGGAAGTGGTTATGTTTAGCTGCTTGCAGATCACTTGCAGCCATTCATGGACTTCCCGTACCCACACAACGATGGGATTTTTATGGATGACAATGCGCCATGTCATCGGGCCAGAACTGTTCGCGTTTGGTTTGAAGAACATTCCGGACAATTCCAGCGCATGATCTTGCCACCTAGATCACCCGATATAAATCTCATCGAGCATTTATGGGACATCATCAAAAGGTCCGTTCGTGCCCAAACTCCTGCACCATCCACACTTTCACAATTATTTACGTTTATACAGACAGCATGGCTCAATATTCCTGCAGAGGACTTCCAACGACTTGTGGACTCCATGACACGTCGAGTTAATGCACTTCGCCGAGCAAAAGGAATACCGACACGATATTAACAGTCATCCCATGACTTTTGTCACTTCAGTGTATTTAATCATATTCGGAAATGACCAGCCTGAATTATTACCTCATGGGGCTTAGAAAATATATGTTAGGTGCGAGAAAAGCTGTATGGACTATCCAGAGACGAAAATGAATACACGGCTGAAGTAAAACTGTTGATCAATTATACCCTATTCCATATTCGATAACTTTAAAGACAACAAAGTCTTGAATTTTTTTCTAATTATGGTGTTATGAAGCATTACTACTGCAAAATTTATACATTATGCCCAAGGAAAAATCTTTAAAAATAAAAATTAAAATATTAAATACACTATCCATCAATTTCATTTCAAATATTCTGAGTCTTTTTGTCTTCATCATTAAAACATTTTAAAATTTCTAAAGCTTTTTTTTTTTGGAACTCAGGCCTCTTTGGGGGGATTTCCTGTCTTGGTGGCTAGTTATTCCCTAATAGTTTCTTCCTTTTTTGTCCATTATGTTTGTAGCTTATAAAAGATTTTATGAAGCTTTAAAATTTTAGCTTTTTAAATGCACTTTTTGGCGGTTACAAAATTCTAATACCTTCTGTTTTATTAAGACAGATGGTTTTACCTCATTAGAATTAAGGTCTATTTCCCATTACCCTCTTTGGGAGTCATTATTGTATTGTATTCTGAGTACAGTGAGTTTTCGTGTTCGTTTTAGTTTTGTCTTGTGAAATGTGGAACTTAGAAAATAATTAGATAATTTTCACTGAAACTCTTCTATTTTTTTTATTTATCTCATGGTGAATGTCTAAAGAGTCTCGTCCCTCAGAAACTTAAAATTTTTTCTTATTAATAAAGAAAGCTCTTATAATCTGAAGCACAAGGTGATTTTTATTATCTATATTGTTTAACAACATTTTACTGCATAGAGATTTAAAGCGAATGCAAAAAAAAAATCAAAGTTTTCTAATGTAAATAAATTTTCTAAAGACAAGGAATGTTTTAGATTTTTTAAAAAAAGTGTTTATATTTTTAAATACTTTTTGTTTAAATCAATATATTATTCTAACAATTCTACTGTATTGCAGTTGCATTATGTATTCAGTAGTAAAAACTGCATTATTATTCAATTGTTAAATAATAGAATTCAACCGACTAATAAAATGGAATTTGAAATTTTTTTTATATTATGAAAATTAGTTTAAAAATTTAAAAACATACTAGTAAAAATCTATTACTAAAGACTTCATCAACACTTAAATCGTCATATTTAATTTAGAAATAAAATTAATGCAATTCCCTGTCTCACTTTCAAAAACTTCCTATTCTCCACTCATTAATATATATAGCGTTTAAAGTTTGAAGACTGTATTTCAGCCCCTATTGTTCGAAAATGGCATGTCTCTTTTCAACGAATCGCATTTAACCCTCACTTTGCGAGCGCTTCATTAACCCGCGCGAGTGAAAGACAGAGCTCTTAAAACAATTGTTTGAGTAAAGAATGGAGCAAATCAGGCATTAAGTGCTTCTCCCGTTTTACAAGATTAGAGCATTCCAGAACAATGGCAGATTTGCTAAGTAAAAAGAGAGTAAAACTAAAATGCCTGACGAATTTGTTCGTCTTTCTTAGAAACCGATTTGTAGTGGATAGTATTGTAGTAATCAAAATGATGAAATTAAATATCCTATATTTAATTCAAAAAATCTGAAGTGTTAATCCTAATTTTTATATATATCTATCTGACTATCATTAGAGATATTTTATGAAAAGAAGAAAATTGGAGGTTCGAAAAATATGTTATATATTCCAGATGCAGTTTCGGATAAATATTATAAAATAATTATGCATTGTGGTTGAATTAAGATTATTATGATTCGTGCAACAGAACAGGACGTATGTGTTTTGGAACATTTCCTTAGTTATCACAAAACAAACACGAAGAAGAGATATTAACGAGCTTATCTCTCTCATATTATTATTACAATCGCAATGCACCATGGGATGCGTAACTAATTAGGTATCGCCATCTGTTATCAAAAAGAGAAGATAGAATATTGCAACTGCTACAATATTATTTTGAAGATTTTTGCTAAAAGGCTAAAAATGTTTCGAAATTTTTTTAAGAAAAAGGGTTTTTTCTTGTCAAACACAAAGTTTTCAAAAGGCTTCGCTCAAAATCAAGGGAACAACTCATTAAAACACATTTTTCTCAAATAAATGCTAAATGCTGGGTGACGTTTTTTTTTTTTTTTGATGACAGTTTTATTATTTTATGTTTGAGAAAAGATATAAATTTGTACGATGAAAAACATCATATATCGTGAATAAAACGAGAATCAACATAGGTTTAAATATTTAGTATTCACTCTATATGCATTAAAATTTAAATACTTAAAGATATCTTATAATAAAAGAAAAATTCTGAATCCTTTATTATAGATAACGCAAAACCTTTTTGTAGATTTTGAAGTATATTTAAAATGAACGTTTGTTAAATACTCCAACTCTTATTAATCATCTATCTGAATTCATATCCATGCTCATGAAAGTATTCAAAATCAACATTTGTTAAATACTCAAACCCTTATTAAACTTCTATCTAAATTCATATCTATGCACATGAAAGTATTCAAAACCAACATTTGTTAATTACTTAAATCCTTATTAAACATTTATCTGAATGCATATCCATGCACATGGAAGTACTAAAAATTATCATTTGTTAATTACTTAAATCCTTATTAAACATTTATCTGAATGCATATCCATGCAAATGAAAGTACTCAAAATCAACATTTGTTAAATACTCAAATCCTTATTAAACATCTATCTGAAAATCTATCCATGCACAACGAAGTACTCTAAGTCATCATTTGTTAAATACTCAAATACTTACTAAACATCTATCTAAATTCATATTCATGCACATGGAAGTACTCAAAATAGCCATCTTCTGAAATAAACAACCTAAAATTTTCCATTTTCACACGACGCCAAACTCATCTAGCACAAAAATCCGGCAAATCCTAATGTAATGCTCAAGTAAATCCTACAAAGGGAAAAAAATGTCATTTCTATTTGTCAACGAACTATGACAAAAAATAAATACCCACAAAATATTGTCTTTCACGAGACGCCAAAGCACCAAGTCAGATGCCACGGCCTCAACATGAATAAATCGGTCTGTCACAGAAGGATGAGCTTTTGTCGTGGGAAAATCATGGAATGGTTAAGTCATTTGTACCTGTCCCAACAACATCTTGCAATGCCCACCCCTTTACCAACATCTGTTCTGCAGGGTTGACAGACCCTTTCTGAAACATTATTCAACCTTTCTCGGAATGCGTCAACGCCAAAAGAAAATGCGCGTAATGGAAGGTATTTCGAGATTTGTTCAGGAAGGGAGTGGAGTTATTTTTAAAATCAAAATGTAATGAAATGCTCAGAGTAAAAAGGGTTTTTTAATGAGGTCCCTAGATGGAATGTGGATGGTAAAAAAATGCGCTTTTCCCACTTAAACACAGGTAAAGAGCTTTAATTTTAAAATGAGCTCTAGGAAGGAATTGTAATTTACTGGGCAAAAGGATAAAAGTGAAAGAATGGACAAAAAAGTGCCGGAAATGTTTTTTTAGATTTTTTTTAAATGTCATTTTAAAGCTTTAGACTCATTTTTTTTAAATATTTCTTCCAGTTAATTTAAACTTTTGTGCTATTTTCCTCGTTATTTAATTCAAGTTTATTACTCTTATTAACTTCCCACATGAATTTATATTCTTTTTTAGCACTTTTAATTACTTAATTTTCTTTATTACATATTGAAATCCCATGTATAGCTTAAGTGTTATATATTTGTATTTAAAGGTGCATTCTTAAATTTCTGAAGCAAACTACTTTTTTTATTTATTGAATGTTTTGTCATTGAAATGTTATTGTTACGAACCTGTGGTTTTGCTTTCCCGCGCTAATACTGTCATCGTAAGGAAGACAGACTGACAGTAATATGTATTGAATAGCAAATGGGTGTGACGTCAGAGGTCCCAAGGCTTGGCAACAAACTTGGCAATCATTTGGCAACTTGGCGACGAATTTGGCGACTTTGGCGAAAAAATAGAAAGTACCCTTAACATCGGGAATTTTCCCGATCCGTCCACTAGGAGCCGTGATCCAGCTAGAACGCTCCTGATTGGACCAGAAGATGTTTAGCCCCGCCCTCCATCACTATATAAGTCAGTGTGAATCAAGTCAATCAATCGAGTCGGATAAAGTCAAGCGGAGCAGCGGAGAAATAAGAAAGAGGACCTGAAGAAGAATCCAGTGGAGTCAAGCCGAAGTGCGGCAGTGGAGAGAAGCCGAAGCTGGACGGCCTGGTGTTCAACGAAGACAAGTAGCGCTGTGGAGTTTATCGAGAAGACCTGAGAGAGAGAGGTCTTGAACTGAGGAGTCCTGAACGGAGGACTGTTGTGTGGCATATACTGACGAAGCCTGCGTCGTGTGTCGTAGCCTGTTGTGCCGTCGTCGGGAACGGAGCTGTCCCGAACTAAGGAGTAGTCCCGTTGTGCTAAGTAGTGAGTCGACAGAGAAAGCAAGAAGAGACAAAAGAATAGTTCAGCCTGTTCTGGAGAGACCCAGGAGGTGTAAAGTGATTCCCTTAAAGATTCCCTCTCCGGCTGAATCCTGTCTGGCCGCTCTGTGGACATTGTCACTACAGAATTTCTGCCTGTGGACTATTAACTGCAGTGTGCTGTCCTGTGTGTTTGTCTCGGCTGTAAATAGTTGTCTCCTGTACATAGTTGTGTTGTGCATATTTGTCGTCTGTGTGCTGTCCTGTCCTCGTCCTGTAAATAAACATCTGTATTGTGTCTTCCATAAAGGACTGATCACTGAGTGTGCATCATCATCTCACACCATACACAACCACTATATATACGAGGTAAAAAACGAACCCGACGGATTTTTAGGATATAGGAAATCCATAACATTATGTTTATACTAATAATTTTATTCCTCACTGTCATATACATTACATAAGTTCTTATATCAGCTTATTCCTCACAGATATCTATTGTTATATATAACCACTTAGAACTAGAACTTATTTGTTATTCTAATTTTTCTTTTTATTGTATACAGTCGTTTTACTAAGAAGATTTGGCATATATTTACCTAATTTGATCCAAAATATTTTGAATGAAAGTTTTCAATATTCTTAGGGGGAAATGGTTTGAATTTTATTATAATTTTAATTTATTACAAATTACGGAGGAATTTTGAAATCTTTGGCGATAATTTGCTAAATTATTAAAACAAAAATTATTTTTACCTTACTTTAAAATGCAATACCTTCAATCCACCTATATTTTATTTTCTAATTCTGACTAAATTGTTTAAATAATTTAGTAGGTTATATGAAAATAGATTAAGACATTAGAACAAAATCATGCATAGTTGTGATGAAACTTAAACAGTGTGGAATATTTATACAAATATTTAATTATATGTCTCTTTTTTAATAGCAGCAAGGTAAATAATTAAAATGTTGCTTATTTTTTTGTATTCTCTTGTAAAGTAGTATTAATTAGTTTTTTAAATTAAATTAAATTTTAATTTGATTCTATAACCGAAAGCGTTCAACGATATTCTAAATATCGATAAATATATTCTACAATCAAAAACATTATATTTGATATAATTTAACTCTTTTTCATCTGAGTTTTTTAAATATTTGACTTTAATTTTTAAATCAACAACTTGTCCTGCATGAGAAATATTAAAATATTTAATTCGTGCTGTCTGTTTATTATTAGATATTAGATGACGCGAACAGTTTTTGATCAGAAATCAACTAAGATATTCAAGTACATAATGAAAAGAATAAGCTCATAATAATGTTTTATATGTTTATCGCAATTCGAAGTTAACACTTTAAAGAATTCGAAATCTTTATATCTGCTAACAGTAAGGGATAATGTGTGTTTGTATTCTACAAGGTAAGCTATTTGGCATCGAAATAACTCAACTGATATAAATTTATTTTGAAAAGTGGAAATCATTTAGAAAAATTATTATTTTTTTGTTTATTATTTAAATAAGGGTTATTACTACTATTCAGTCTGAACTTCTCAGATATTTCTTAAACCTGTAACATGATTCAGTTTAAATTGACTGGAATAGAAAAATGCTATTTTCCACGCAAAATGTGATGTTATATTATTTGCTCATAATGATAGAGTAAATGCTGCAAAAAAAACAGATGGTACAAGATTGATTTACGTGGTGTTTGCTGAGTATTAGATTGCACAAAATGGTGCAAGAAGCACTGATGTAATGTATGTGACAGTGATAAATTATTTGTATAAACATAATATTCAATGACAAAAACAAACATTTCATAAATAAAAAGGCAGTTTGCTTCAGAAATTTACGAATTTGCTTTTATATAGAAATGTGGGAAAATGAAATTATATATGAGATTTGAATATGGATTTTTTTCCCTTTTCTACAACAGCTTTCAAACACATGAACCCAGTAAGTGGAAATGCTGGTATAGTTTTTAGACTAAATATTTTTTTGTATAATTCAAAAATAATTGTTTTAAAATAAATGTTACAGTATATTGTGATGGCAAAGAGTAAAAGTCGATGACAAAAAGTTTGATTTTATAGTACAGGTAACTGAAATTAACATTATCTTGCAAAAGCATTTATGATTTTAAAACATTCAAGAAAAAGTTGCAATGCAATTGTAAAGATTAGCAGAGTTACGTTGAAAAAAATTATAATTCACATTTCACAATGTAGGATTATTTTCATAATTTAAAGCCAACGTCTATTAAGACTCTAACTACTTATTTGACAATAACTATTTACTAGCGAATGAGGAATATAAGCTTTAAAATTTGGAGTCAGAACTTAAAATAACTTCAGGTCATGAGATATTATAAAATATTTTATATATTTATATTTTATATTTTATAGCAAATAATTTATATTTTATAGCAATATATTTTATAGCATTTATATTTTATAGCAAATAATGATAAAAATAAATAATCAACAGTAACAATCTGTTGACTTTTACTGCTGATTGACAATAATGCTGAAACATACTTCTATGATAACATACTACTTGCTTACTCTCTAATAGACTTGCCATGCTAGAGAATACCATTAGCGTCTAATAGTCAGGAAATATTAATTTTTCATTTAAATTTATCATTTCCATCAAATCTATCGTGTAATCTTTTGCAAAAGGTTCGACCATTAATCCATGCCATGCAATTAATAGCATGCGGAAATCGAAATTTAGCTTTTGAGACGTTTTTCTCAAACGATTCTAACGAAGATTTAGCAGGAAGTTGAAACTGTTGTCACACAATCTTATATAAAAAGTGACATATTTAAGCCATTTCGTTTTCGAATTACAGATAGTTTGATTAGGCTCAAATTTCAACTGATGTCTACGTTACTGATGTTAAATCTATTTACCTAATTCAATTACCTAGTTTTTTTTCATTTTGTAGTTATTGTGTTAAATTATATTCAAACAGCATTATTTACAAACCTCCTTTGACTATATTCTACACAAAATTTGCTGCAAATACCATATATCCAATTTAAACCGTCTAGCTTGGAGTTCTATTTTTTGAGTTATCACCAGAACCTCTTTTTGTGTGTTGAAATAATACTCATGAAATATAATAGGTTTAATACGAAATATAAAAAAATGTCATTTGTACT
Source organism: Argiope trifasciata (assembly GCA_026543055.1). Classification (NCBI taxonomy): domain Eukaryota; kingdom Metazoa; phylum Arthropoda; class Arachnida; order Araneae; family Araneidae; genus Argiope; species Argiope trifasciata. Next base: position 66,151 of record JAPMOQ010056661.1, read on the forward strand.
CTTTTTTTAATGTCTTATCATTGACCTTCGTTAATTCCTATTCATTCTGTGTTAGTAAGATTCTAATGCTTTATAATTTTGAGAAGGGATATTTTATCAACACCAACAAAAAACTTAGTTCCTTAAAATTTGATAATTGTGTATTAATTCAATCAAAATACGTCATATTAGTTCCTTAAAATTTGATAATTGTGTATTAATTCAATCAAAATACGTCATAATTTGCTCTTATTTCTTTCATAATAACAAGAAGTAAATGGGCAGGAAGTAACAGAACGTTAAAATCATTTATTCTCTTTTCGTAAATATAGTCATTTTCTAAAATAAGTATAATGAATAATTAAAATTACATGTACTCGAATATAATTTGAAAAGCTTATTTTGCTATAATCAATGTAAAAGTGGTTGTTTTTTATTCCTTACTTCAAAACAATGACCGAAATACATGTGGGTAGTAAATATGTTTGTTTATTACTTTAAGCAAGTGTTTTTTCCATAGTTACAGTATTTGTCTGGAAGCTCGTGTTCTTTAATAAGTAGGACTATAATTAATAATAAAAAAATGACTAATTTATGACTCAAGTCTACTTTAAAAGAAATTTCTCTGGATTTTTGTACAAGAGAAAGCAAGATTAAAACACCCACACAAGTAATTATTGCCATTATTGTGTAATTACCGTAGACCTTAATTGAGTTTCTGTATTCATATTTGAAACTCGCCTGAAAACGGATATGAATGTGTGAATAATTAGATTTTTTTTTAATGTTTAGACATTTTGCGTGCTTTCTTATAATAACTTCTAGTTGTTTTTCAGTCATGAAAGCCATATCTTAAAAGATTAATTATCATTTACGTTTCCTGAATTGACAAAAAAAAACATAAGAAAAAAAGCAGGATGAAATATTTTCTGTTTCGGAATTCTAGTCCTATTTTCTTAAACTATTACAAAGCATTTAAAATAAGAGTTTTTACTTACTGTTGGCTCAAAGCGATGAACTCTTTGGCAAACGATTCTTTTTTTCTTTTTAGTCAATAACTGCCGAAAATAATGTTATAAAAATGTATTAAACTAAATGAAAATCAAATCATTTCCGTTCGTTTTTAAAAATCGTTTTCTTTTTTCTTTTCGCATAAGCAATGATGCCTTTCATTTTAGATATTGCAATGATATTCGTTGATGCTTTTACAATGATTGGAGTTTTCACAACATGATTATTATTTTATTATTTACTTTAATATTACTTTATTATTTACTTTATATTTATTATTTACTATATATTTATTATTTACTTTTCCTATTTATTTTACAATGTCTGTCCAATCACATATTGTTTCTTCTATACTCTTATATTAGAGATAAAAAAATATGCAAAGAATATAATGTGATTATTGCATATCTCTTACAATAGCAGAAAAATAAATAAATAATAATAATAATATATTTATTTTATAAAAGAGAAACTGCTTGGGATGATTTCTTTCTCCATAGGATGTAGTTTGTTCTTTGTTTCTAAAAATTCGCTATTTTATGTTGCCAACCAACAATCACTTTCAGTGTATTTCCGATTTATTTGAACTATTGCATATTATTATATTTTTGAGCTATTAAGTATTATTTATATATTATTATTCCATCTGAATATTACTTAAACCTGCTTGGAATGCTATATTTTATTATTTTCATTTCAAGAGTATTAATTGCTATATTTGGTGGGTTTTTATGGAAAATCCGTTTCCTATCACACTAGTGCGAATCGCAACTCATCGTAAACAATATTTAATACTTCAGTTAGGTTTGTCTGTCCTGTTGGTAATTTCTGTCCCTGAATTGTCTATCATTTAAAATACAGAAAGTCATAAAACGTTTTTTCTTTCAAAAGCTTTAACTTTTGAAGTAAAAACTAACTGATGATCAATGAAATATCTCTTTTATGAAATATGTTGACTACTTTTATGAATATATGTGGCGAAGGAAAAAATGTACAAAAATATAGAGAAATGAATGGTAGATTTGGATTGTAGATAAAAATTATAAATTAAACAAACTTTGTCACTTCCGTATTTCCAGCTCATACTATAATCTAATATAAATTAATTCGAAATTTACTTTTGTGTTTTGATTCTAATAATTTGAATAGCAATTTTTATACTCACTTTTGTTTAATATGCGTTAGAGCAGTTTTATAAAAAATATATTCTAAATTTTCATTTTTTGTACAAAAATCATTATTACAAATTTTCCGGAATATTACATTAATCTAGTCTAATCTATTTTAATTAACTTAAAATTAAAATACAGTCATTATCACCAATTTTAGATATATGTACAAGACTTTGGAATAGAGAGATCTAGGTGAAAATTCAGTAACGAAACTCAGTTTTTACAAGCTCAAAAGTGTTGAGTTAATTAAAGATGCACAGAAATTCAAATATGTGAGTTTAATCAAATTATTTTCTTTTTAATGGCCAATCTTTCAAAAATGGCTATGATAAATTTTCAACTTTGAATGCCGTGTCACCCATATTCGATTAACAACAAAAGTTCTCATTCTGTGTAGAGTTTGATGAGTAGAACACGGATCAAATTTTAAATTAAACCCCGTTTTTCACCGTGTGAATCACATGTGATTCACAATTACTATCTGATTGGTTATTTTGTTTTCTATTACAATTTAAGAAATAATAAATAAAAAGGGATCGTATTAGATAGTGGTCCTAACCAAAGGCATGATTTATGACAAAACGTGTTAATAAATAAATAAAATAATAATAATAATAAGATAATAAAGCTGAATAATTGAAAAGTGTAATTTCATCTATTTCTTTCCATTTTTCAGTATGTATGCATGCTTTAATTTTGGGACAGAAATAGTATTTTTTAAACAAACACTAAAATCAGAAACATTATTTTTTTATGGAATTAATATTTAAAAAAATCAGACTGAAATCGGTTTTTTAATTAATGTTAGTGAATAGAAATTAGTTCATATTTTGGAGTACTAAAAACAATTATTGCATTACATTTATATCACATAACGCCTTGCTACATCAATTTTCTAAACGACATCTGTTTTTATGTAATAAAAAATATGTTTCATATCATCTATGTCTCGAACGATCAATAAAATCAATAGTAATTCGTCTAGAAATTTCTACTTATGAGATATTTTTACCGAAAGAAACATATACATATTTTAATAATACATCGTCAATTTAATGCAACTCATTAATATGTTTTGCGACTGGGAAGAAATCATCACAAAAATGTTGTTGCGTTATTCTATATTGTTAGTTAATATATTTATTTATTTATTGGCAGAAAGCATTTTTTATATTAAAATTACCATTATTTCATTGAATTCTTAAAATACGTCAGCCCAGTAATATTTTAAAAAATAATGCTGCTAAACATTGGAAATAATTCCTGATATTTTACTATAATTTTGTATTTGAGCTGAATTTTTAATTATTTAAGAAGCTGAAATAGATAATCTAAAGTCAAGATTCCAATTTCTTTATAGAATATTAAAGAGATTTCTGAGATCAGCATTTTTCTAAACAGATATTAAATTTCTTCAAATTGGAATAAAATTTATAAACGTTAAGTACAAATTCTTGTTTAACCTATACTTCTTTTACCTTAACCAAAAAAATAAAAGTATCATTTTCCTTAATCTGGAAATATTCTTTTTTATAACAATACATATTGTTTTAAAAATCTCAATAAATTTAAATGAAATCATTTCCGTTCGTTTTAAAAATGCCAAGAGGTAACATATCACTATATAATTTCACGTCACTTCGTCTTCTTGCATGCAGCGACCACCCCACCACAGCTGAACGTAGCAGTATCGACAGGATTTGTTGTGGTCGAGAATAAGTATTGTTCAACCTTACATGGACCGATCCGTCAAACTAACATTCCTCTCTAGGTTGTAAATAACTGCTTTTGTCCCCATCTGCACACTCTCAAACAATTTCACGTCATTGTTAATTGTATTGGTTGAGACTGAAAGATGGGCGTTTTATCCAAAGTCATCCCACGATCTAACATGTTAAATTTTTTTGTACAGGACAAAATATCCCCATCAATCCGGGTACTAGGACAAGAGTTTCAGCAATTGAATTCGCCCTCAAAGAAAATTTTTTTAAATACTTTAATCATCCCTGAATTCCTATCTCTTGGGCTGTGAGTTCGAACCTCGCCAACCGAAGATTCCCCGTGTATGTGGTCGCTAGTGCACGTATAACACTATATTGACTACAAAGTTCTCCAATTCGAGAAAACACCACTGGGAATACTGGGCAACATTTGAATGTATATCAGTAAAATTAAAACATTTGCAGCCAAGGAATCAGAAGTAATAAAGAATCCGGGCTTTCAGAAAATCCGACTTTCTCAAGGGTCACCCTCAGACAGAGATTCAAACCAGGAATTTTTCTGTGGGGGGTCTGACTTTTTTCAAGAAATTGACCCCTCGTGACCCGAAAATATTGAGGTTTTGGAGATAAGATTAGTATCACAAAAGAAAACACAAAATGTATAGAATAGTAAGTCAAAAATTAAAATAAATTATAAACTGGGGATACTTATTCAGAGGTGATAAATTCTCTGATTTACCTCTAAATTACGATCTAGGGCTGAATGAATGAAATGTATGAAGAAAGTCTCTTCTCCAAATAAATCAATAAAAAAGAGATTGTGATGCATGAGTTGCTAAGTTGTACTCTTGTCCCTAGATGGCACTACTGAAACAAGAGACGCTAAGCTCTCAGTGGGCTTGTCATAAGCAACAACAGCAGATCAGATTTCTTATTGAAAAGAACACTTTTTATTATAATCCAGAAATCAAAAATTTATGAGATGGAAATCATCCTTTATTAAACATTAAATACGATTTTTTTCAGCAGCCAAATTATTGCATTTTTCATAACATTTAAGAAAAAAAGTTTAATCTAATATCTTTTCATAAGAGTTTTAATAACTTTCATGCATACCATCAGATTTTCTTGATTTTTTTTCAGCTGTCTCATAATTTCCTTCCTTAGAAAAAAGAATATTTAGGGTCCTTTTCAATGTTTGCAAAAAAGTCATGAATCAATATTATCCTACAAATAAAAAAAGAAAACAGCGAATGGAAATATTTGCAGAAAATCGCACAACAGCCATCCATTTAAAGTCCTGAAAACCAAGACAAACGAAGTTTTCTAAAAATAAACTCCGGAACAAAAGAAGTTTCCAAGTTTGTTTCCGAACACTTTTCCATTTATTCTACTTTCGAAGAGTTGCAAGAAAAATAAAAATTCTTTTCTTGGTGTTTTGTTTCCTTTTTTCTTTAGAAGCAGGAAACAAGAGAAAAAAAAGTTTCGGACACTGGTGGCATGATCTGTTAACTGAGTTTTTAATCTTAATTTATCCTCAGTGGTAATTACTAACTCTTTTATTTCCGGCAGTTAATGTGATGTCACAGCCACTGGACTGATGAATTTGTAAAGACATTTAGCATTTAATTCTTTGTTGTATAATGTCTTGGACTAACATATTAAATGACCATAGTTTGGAAGTGGTTTTTAACTAAAACATTATAAAAATTACATGTAAGTATTTTATAAAAAATCTGAAAGATTTTTGAATAAAGTTTGTAAGCTCTCTTTGTATTGAAGACATTCAAAAGCAAGAATATTTTTGTAAAAAAATGCTTAATGTGTTACATCGGAAAATATTTGGTTTATCTAAAATTATATCTAAGATTTCTATACAAATTCTGAAAGAATTTTGAAGCCAGTTTGTAAGCTTTTTTTGTATTGAAGTATTGAAGCTTTCTTTGTATTTATTGATTGTATATTCTTTGTATTGAAATATTGAAGCATTCTTTGTATTGAAATATTGAAGCTTTCTTTGTATTGAAGTATTGAATATTCTTTGTATTGAAATATTGAAGCTTTCTTAGTATTGAAAAAAAATGCTTAATGTGTTACATCGGAAAATATGTGGTTAGGTTCAGAGTAAATTAAAAAAAAAACATACATTAATATAGTTATATTTTGAATTTCTGTATAAAAAAATATTGACATAAAATCTATTAAACCCAAATATCCATTTTATGTACTAAAAAGTTATCAAGAAGTTACAAAAATGGGGTTTTATTTTTTAAAAAGAGGCATAAAACAAATATCATTTGTTTTAGAAATTTATCGAATGAGTTGCTTTAAATTTTGGAGATAATTAAAGAAATATATTAACTAATTCCTGTACTAAAAATAAGTTGTGTCTTTGTTTACTCTTTAAAATTGGACTTTAAAAAATAACATGAAAGTTTAAGTTTTTTCCGTATTGCGTATCTTTGAAATAAATAGGAAATACTTTTCAGTGAATTGATTACTTATTCTTCAATCAGTAGTTCAGAAATTTTTGTGCAAAATTTTAATAAATGATTTATTTTAATTTTTTTAAATTTTTAAATTTTAAATAATTTATTTTATATAATATTTTTCGTAATTTTTTTAAAAAAAACTTAAGAGTTTAAGAAAATAGTATTTAAAGATGTGAAATAGCATTAAATTGTGAGCTATAAATCAGTGAGAGTTAAAGGTGATGAGTGAAAACATTGGTTACGATGAATATTAAAAGCTGGGCAATCGATCATGAGGTGAATTGTAAAATCTGTGCGGCATGTGGAACATACAGATGCTCTGTCACCGAATAGTAGGTACTTGTTGGTAGGTGAGTGAACCGAGTATGCCCTATACGATGGAGTGTTAATACAATATCATTCCTTCTCACATATAAGACTAGTCACAAGCTAATAAAATGATTAATTGAATGTAACATATTGTTCCTGCGTAAATCCAATGTTTCTTGCCGCAGATAAAGAACTTGGCGTGCTACGGATTTCATTGCATCGCAATATGATATTCTGCGATTCAAGAAATTTGTGACAGTTTTTGTCTGTTTTCGGATGAGCATTTTATAGCTTAATATAACTTTAAACATTCATAAAATAAACTCTTTTGTTATAGTAACCTTGTTCTAAATAGGTCTAAGTACTTTTCTGATAGAAACTTGGACAGAATCTTGTCTACCTGAATCCCTACGTTCCTAGGGAGCCAGTAAAAAATATGGTAGCCCCCACATTGAAGAGTTTGTAAATATTTTAAGATTTCAACAGCAACTGGACGCATATCATAACTGAAAAAATGATATTCTGTAGTAAAAATATGCCTTAATACAATATTTTAATCATGATATTCTGTAGTACGGATATGCCTGAAAAGAATATTTTAATCATGATATTCTGTAGTAAGGATATGCCTTAATAGAATATTTTAATCATGATATTCTGTAGTTAGGATATACCTTAATAAAATATTTTAACTTACCAACAAATTATAATTTATATTTTTTTGTCTAAGGTTGTCTATCTGAGTATTTATCACTGACTACCTTTGATGGCTATCTGATTCATCAATAATCTTTATAGTATTTAATTTCAGTTATATTTATTTAATAAAATTTGGCATTCAATATTCACACAACAAAATATTTTTAAGCATGTTTCTGAAAAACATAAAAGGGAACCAGTCTAAAATTTGTGTATTCTTCTAATATTGAGGCTTGAGAATTCAAATAAGTGTTAATCACATGATAAAATATTCCATTAAAAATTTAAGAATCACTAAAATTTAGTTCAAATTTTTGCACATTATGTTTCATGGTAATGAAATTTCACTTTATAAATTTTCATATAGCCTCTTCAGATATTTAAACAAAGATTTTAAATATATTTCAATAATGAAAAATTCACGCGATAAAATATTTGATGAAACAATGGTAACTATTGGAATTAATTCGAAACAAAGGCACGTATTATTAAAAATTATGAAAAAATGAAAATATATATAAAAATTCTACATTTCTATTTTTATATATATAAATTCTATATTCTATAGTATGTTGCATGACAATTAAATTGATATCCTACTGCAGTTAATATAGCATAAAAGGAATTTTAGCAGTCATTACGGTCTGAAACCCAAGTGAGAGAATGAAATTTTTTTAAATATTTAATTAAGTAAAATTTAAAATACTTAGTAATTATTTAATTAAAGCTTTAATTAAATAATTACTAAGT
>JAPMOQ010056661.1:74383-105132 GCA_026543055.1 Argiope trifasciata
TATATATAATTTTCTATATACATCAGCATATTTGTAACAAATTTAGCAACACAGGATCAAATAGTCAGAACTGTACAATATCAATGCACAAACATTCACATTTTTAGATATAAAATACATTACGAATATCATAAATGCTTTCTTTCAAATTCTCCCCAATCAAAACACGATTATAAATATCATAATACCTTTATAAAGATTAAGGGCTTATTAAACATTCTTTCATTCAAATACTTAATTATCTTTTAATAAATGACCACATTCTAATGCTTATCACATTTTCATTTTCATGAAATATTCATCGTCTCGTTCTTAAACAACCCAATTCGTCTGATATTAAGTAAGAGGATTGACATTCCCCAATAACTTACCACCGATATTGATTAGGTATGGTAATTCCTTTTTAAATTATTCCACGTAAGAACGATAATAATGAATATTAGCTTAGGAAGGATTTAATATTCCACGCAAAGGTGTGTGCAATCGGCCGGTAGATTTTCTCCGAAATGATAATAAGCTGTTAATTCGGAAGGTTTAAAGATGGAGCTAGCCTAATTACTTATTAATAAGATGGGTAAAAGATTCATAAGATCCATTTTTATTCTCTGCTTAAAGATTTGAAATGAGAGTATTGGAACTAAATAGTATACCGGATTGTGGAATTTTAATTCGACGGGTAATATGGAGATTTCGAATTGCTTTTAGAGATTTATTTCGAGAAACTCATCATTACGATAGTTTTCTTGATTTCAGAAAGCTATAAAATAAACTCTTCTTGAGGAGGCATCTGTAATTAAAACAAAGAAATAAAATGAAGCCAAACTTTATATAGAGCTCGCAGATTAGCACAAAAAATAAATAAAACTAAAATCACCGGTGCAATATCAATTACTTATGAAAAAAAAACGGCCCATTAACTTTTTTCTTGTAAATCTGTTTATATAATGTTGATTAATGTAAAATTATTTTAAGTATATTACAAATTTCATGTCATTTATTTCTCGAGTACCATTTTCTTCACGGATAATCCATGTTTTCATCTTTAATTAGATTTCTGAAGATATTTCGGCAAAAATATTTTGGAATGATCAGAATAATTTAGCTCAAGTGACTTCTCAATATTATATTACAATTCAACTCATCTTCTTTGTCGACAGCCAACTGGCGACATGAGGGAATTTCAAAAGGGGATGCCAGTTTAGGTGTCTATCTTCTTATCTAATTGTCATTCAAAATTAAGAAATCTGTCTCAAAATAACTATAGTATTGCTTCATATTATGAAGTCCATGTAATTAAAAACTAAAATAAACGACACTGCACCCTTGTATGGACTTAACTTTCTTTAATTTCACCATATCATTTTGTCCTTTATTTCTCTCTAAAATTTTTAAATACTCTGGATGATTTCCATGTTTTTAAAATATATTTTAGTCACGTATCCGTCTTTAAATCTGTAACGAATCTTTCAATTTCTGTAATTACCTAGCTATAATTATTTGTCTATTCAACCAAATTTAGATGGAAGAGAGATACATTTTCTAGCTATGAATCTAAAATTGGACCTACTCTTGCTGGTACTTATAGTTTAGCATATATTACTTGGTTTATTTTCTACCTTGAATTATTAGTACTTTTATTTTTATGAAATGGAATATTTTTATAAAATTTTATACTCCCCTCTGAACTCAGCGATCCAAGTAACACTCTTAATCTTCTCGATTGTCCAGATAGATGGACTTTTTTCTTTGGCTTCGACTCTCCCTGTTCGATCGGCTATGTTGTTTTGTTTCGACTCTTCAATTAGATCGACTTTGTTCATTGCGTCGACTCTTCCAGTTAGATTGTCTTTGTTCTTTGCGACGACTCGTCCAGTTAGATCGACTTGGTTCTTTTCCTTCGACTTATCCAGTTAGATCGACTTTATGCATTTGCTTCGACTCGTCCTGTTAGATCGACATTGTTCTTTTCCTTAGACTCGTCCAGTTAGTTCAACTTAGTTCCTTTCCTTCTATTCATCCAGTTATTAGATCGGCTCTGTTCTTTTGCTTTAACTTGTCCAGTTAGATCGACTTGGTTGTTTTCCTTCGACTCATCCAGTTAGATCGACTTTGCTTCGACTCTTCTTCTTTGTTCTTTTGCTTCGATAATATGTTGAACTAGATAATAAGTTTTTAAGCTATATATTAGAGGTTCCATTTATTAAACCTGTGATCTAAAATATTTTTGCTTTATTCCTTTTATTAAGCTAAAACTTTATACCTATTTTTTAAAACCATTTGCTACTTAACTGGTGTATTTAAATTTCACAGATGATTTTTTAATGCAAATATTCAAAAAAAAATTATAAGTATTTTCTAATGTTTATCAAAAAATTCTATACTAAACGTAGCAGCAAACGAAGCGAAAGCGAAAACTCATTAAAACTGCAATGCCAAGATTTTCCTCAGTTACAAAACAACCTTGTACAATTCTAATACGGGGGAAAATTTACGAGGAAACATTTTCATTTTTAATGCAAATATTTAAAAAATAGGAGTATTTTCGAATGTTTATCAAAGAAATATTTCTTAAACGTAGTCGCATGCCTTAATAAGAGGAAACTCATTGAAAATTCCTATGCCAAGATTTTTCTCAGTTACGATGCAAAATTGTTCAATTCAAATACGAGGGAAAGAAATTTACGAGGACATTTTTTCTTTTCTAATGGAAATATTCCAAAAATATAAGTATTTTCGAATGTTTATCAAAAAAATCTTTCTTAAACGTAGTCGCATACTTTAATAAGGGGAAACACATTAAAATGCCAAAGCCAAGAGTATTCTCAGTTACGATAAAACCTTGTTCAATTCAAATACGACGAAATAAAACATTGTGAAAGTTGCAAATCGTAAAATAACGATTTGTCTCTTTCATAACATTTTCGATAATCGTTTCCATTACTTGGATACGAAATCTGAAACAGTATAAAAAAATGAGAAAAATAAATCTGGCACAGTTGCACGATCTACTCTAAAATTACGCAATCTGGAACTACAAATAGAAGCTAGAGTTATTCATAGCTCTATTTTGCTGCACTTGGCGAAAAGAATCAATATTATATCTTTTCCAAAGGTGGGATTATTGCATTTAAATGACTCTACTAATTACGGCTTATGTAAAAGGAGCACTCATTTGGGTATCGGAATTTCACATAATAAAGCAGACGGTCGGGTAATTTTTGAAACTGTTTTGACAAGTTGTACTCGCAACAATTACATTTTAAGTAATTGTTTCAGCAAAAGGCTTTTATCAGAATAGACAGCTAGTATCATGCATGGGGTGTAAGCGAATTTCAATTATGTTATTTAAAGGAAAAAGAGCTCCATTGGTATCTAGGCAATTTAGTTAATAGCAGTTTTAAATTAAGTAAAAAAAAATAAAGCTGGATTTTAAATGTTAAGCATTGTATTGAAATTTTTAAAAAAATTGTAATTTAAATATCGTATAGCTCATTGAAATAGGATGTATTTCACATTTTATCTCACGATTTTTTTTCTGTAAAAATTAGGCTTAGTATACTATTGGCTAGCAAAAGGATATGAATAATTTAAGAGGTAGCGTTTCATAGCTTTAAACGTTATAATCTATAGTTTTAAACTATATTTGGATAGATTGGTTTGGTTTAGTTATATTAACCCTCCACTTTAAAGCAACACTAAGTCGACTTCAGGACAGAACTCGTAATTTTGGGCCTGCTCAGATGGTGAGGACGACACCTGAGCTCCCATCCTCCATTCCCTACCACGCCAGCTGGAGGACGTTTGTCCCAGATGGATTTATCGTGCACCAGGCGCGTTTATGTGACTGTTCTTCGGTGGAATCAGGTCTCGTATCTGAATCCCTGCGGTTCCGAAGATGAAACTTCACCATCAGACCACCACGGCAATTATATTTTAATCTATAGCAGTACAAAAATGGGTATTCAGATTTATATTGTTGTCTGAGGAAAGTAATTCTTGTGATATAATATCATTTAATAACATCAAATTTTATGATTGAAAGTGTCATTAAAGTGGACTAACAGTCTTAGAAGTTAAAGAGGAAAAACATTAAAATTTTTATAGTAAAAAGCTTTAATAAAAATTATAAATCGATGATTCCGTCATATTTGAGAATCTTCACAATAGCCGCACTAAGCATTCAATACTCATTCTACAAGTTTCTTAGCTCTATCACGGAACTGTATATAAGTAAAACACTAAATTTTGCAAATCCCTTATTACCAAAGAAGTATAAGAAGCATCTCACGTATTATTATCATACAGGCAGCCAGATGCAATTTTCAGACAGTATGCCCGCACAAAAAGGTTTAATATGACTCAATAAAACAGTTCAAGGCAGAAGGCAATTAAAGGAAACACGAGGAGCATTCATATACTAATGTTTCTGATGAATTTACTCCAGGGTTGCTTTCCTTTACATGTCATTGGACAATAGGAGTCAATTTTTAATTCGTGTTTCCCTTCTAATCAAACAAAAAAAAATATAGCTTACAGAGTATTTTATAAAACCTATTTGTTTTAACATGCTTCACTTACTAATATCATTCAAATTGAACTGCAGGTATAATTTTTTACATCGTTACTAACTTGTAATTTTGCTTTCCCGCACAAATAATAACATCACAAGGAAAAAGGATTTACAGAAACCTGTATTGGGTGGTGGCAGATGTCTCATCAAAGAGCCCAGAGCTTGGTGGCAATTCGGCGGATCTTGGCGACAAAAGGGATAATATCCGAAACTTCGAGAATTTTACCACCCCATACATGAGGAACAGATAAACATCCAGAATGTTCCTAATTGGTCCAGAAGTTTTTAGACCCCCCCCTCTGGCCTAAAAGGCCGGCACTATCATGGGTAGTCTTTGATCGAGTAGATCTGAATTGAGAGGTCTTGAATTGGCAGTCCTGAACTGAGGAGTAGGGTTGCCAACGGAATCGCCGATAGTAATGATAGCTTTGACGAATGGTCTTGAAATGCGTTATTGTGAATGATGAAGTCCTGGCAAGTGGTTGACTCAAACTGATTAGCCATCAATTGGGGAGTCTTGACGTGGAGTCCTGAATTGAGAAGATTTGAATTTGTCGTCGTCGTGAGAGAGGAGGCCTGAACGGAGGAGTCACCGAGAAAATACCGAAGCAACGACAGAGTGCGGAATTGCTGTGCTTTCTGTATTCTGGCGTCGTCGTATCTTGTGTCGTAGCCAGTTGAGTAAAGTAGTGAGTCGGTAGCGAAAGCGAGTAGACACATAGGAATAGTTCAACAGTCTAGAGTGACCTAAGTGAACGTAAATAAAATCTACAAAGATTCCCTCTGATGTTGAATCCTGTCTGACCGCTTTGAGTGTTGTAGACGTTTACACTACTGAATTTCTTGGTGTGAGCTACTGTTTGCTGTAGAGAATTGCTTTATGCGGTCTTGTGTACTCGTCTCGGCTTTATATAGCTGTCTTCTGTACATATTTGTCGTCTGCAAATATTTGTCACCTTTTTGTTGTCCTGTCTTCGTCCTATAAATCAACGTCTTCGTTCAGTTTTTGTACTAAAGGATTGCTGATTGTCTTTTATCTTCTATACCATATATACCCAGTACAAGTAAACAAACCCAACGTATAGGAAAATCCGCAACAATATTTTTACGAGTTTGTAATGTTTCCTTGTTCTTCATAGGAAACATAGTTTGACAGATAGTCTTGACATGCGGATTGGATACTAAACAAATAACCCCGGCTTTGGCTAGAAATTTACCCAATATTTGGCGTCTAAAAGTGATGACTAAAAACGATAAGCGAGAATTTTGGCAATAGCTCCATTAGGTCTCGAAGCCTAACATTCTTTTTAGAAGGTGCTTTACCCTGTTACGAAAACTATAAACTGCGCGAGACAAAGCTGAAAGCAGTTAATACTAAATTCGTTGAACTAGCAGATTAGTCTAAATATGTGAATAGTCAAGCAAAGTCTCTCTTTGCTTTGTTACCTTTATGTAATACAGATTCGCTGCTTGAGTACTGCTTTTTACTGCAAGTACTGATTTATGCTTTGATTTTGTCTTCTCCCCTGTTTATTTGTGTTTTCGAGTAGAATAAAATTCCTTTACTTGCTACTAAAACTATTGGAATTATTCATAGCACAACTTATTGTCGGATTCTTGATACGCTCCCCTTAATAATGGTATATCCACAGGATGTCTGATTTTAACATGGCTTATATGAAAATGTATCCAAACCGTATGGGAGAAACCAGATTTGTTCAGTTTAGTTTAATTATATTAACATTCCGTTTTAAAGCAACATTAGAAGCTAATTTGGGACTGATGTCATAATTTTAAACTGATATCAAATGACGAGGACTGCACCTAACCTAGTATCTCACCCTCACCCTACCAGAGGAAGGACGTTAGAACCGTATGTTTATAACATGGGCCAGACCAGATTACAGCATAGGTTTTCAATGGAATCGTTCACGAACCTGAAATCATCCGGTTCCGAAGCTGAAACCTTATTACAAGGCGACCGCATCTCTTGAAAGAAACCAAAACTTTAATCGTATGATTAGGATACCTAATGGGTTATCTTGTTAACTTCACAAAACTTTTATAAAGAAATTGAGGTTTATGCTGCACCAGTTTGTTGTAGAGTTAATTCAATATTTTGATTCTTGGTCTGATATAATATTTTAAAAAATAACTTATGCCTAATGGTATCAAATGATATTGAGGGAATGTGGTAAAAGACAACGACCAGTATTTATGCAAAATATATTCATTAATATCTAAAAGGACAACACAACTAAGCAAACACTTAACACATAAAAAGATACAGTGTGTGAGCTGTACGCCTTACAGTCTCAGCGCCGAACTCTTGTCTCCCCTAATGACGGCAAAGCATCATTTAATTAATCCTGCGACATGGGCAACATGGCGCAATACAGAATGTGATCCGAGTTGAGATATTTTAAGCAATTCCCAAAATATATATAGAAACACAATTGTCTAACTTTTAAAATTGTTTTAATGGCATGAAAACTATGAAATAAAAAGTATAGTGTGCTTTCAGCTGTTTTATCGAAATAAAATCACATTACGGTGAATCATGAAGTCATTGCCCGGAAGTAGAAATTGTTTTAGAATTGTCTATAACCCTCTCATATTTGATATTATCAATCATTCGACGAGTAATTCTAATTCTTCGGATACTTCCGCGTTTGTACCTGGAAACTACACAAGAATCGAAATGGATTTAACGTACATCATCCATAATATATTTTATTTGGTGAGCGAACCCCCTCTCTGTACAAGATGCCAGCTGCTATTTTAATCATTCGTCATATTTTTACTGAATGTCTGGATTTCAATCATCATCGTTTATTTTTTTAATTCTTCGTCACTGTACATGTCCACTCTGTTGTGAGAAAATCCTTACAAAATTCTTTTTAAAATTTATAAGGACAATTGGTTTTTATCATTCCTCTTAAACTCTAAAATTTTAAATCTGTTCAATATTCAACCGTTTCGTTTTGGTTTGAACGCAGTTTTTTAACACATGAATAGTTCTTAATAATGCTGTATTAGAATTTTTTTATTTACCATACGTTTGGCGCAGTATGGCCTGCTTTGGCTCTTGTGTCCATAAAACAGCCAACCAACCAACCATCAACATCCCACAAAAGCATATTTCTTTCCATAAAATTAGCCAATTTAATTTGGTTCACTTTTCCATAAGTGTTTTCAGTAATTTAAATAAATAAGATTTTTGACATTCAGCAGAGTATACTTTCAATTAAAATCAATATCAAATGTTTAAACAATCGATTTTTATAGATTTCAAAAAAAAAATCTTTCAGTATGATATTTTATTAATTCTTCAGATGTCTTTTTGATGACAGATAATTTCACTTAAAAAGAAATCCGATACGATAATTTAAATATTTTGCATATTATATTCTTTCGTTTCCGAATTATAATGAAAACATAATAATTTATATTTTATAAACAATTGTTTTTAAATGTGGGTGAATAATTCAAATGGTTGCCATGTCTTTCATATTATCTGCATAAAAATCTAACTTTTCATTCCACAATAAAATGGCATTTGAGAATATATTTAGAGTAAAAACAGACACATGAAAAACTCCTGCTGGTATAATTCATAAGCAATTATTTCAGAATCATAATTATCTGTGTATGTTGCTTTTAGCACTTTACAATCTCGCTGACAGATCTGTCAGCGATTTAACCACATGCCTGATTATCCCGAAGGATCTCGGGTTCTCATATATTGCAATTAAATATTATCCCAAGAAAATTTGCGCAAAGCAGAATTTGTCATTAAGATTTTTTTTTATCATGGTTTTACTCTACATGGAAAAAATGAAAGGAAATATTTACCTTTGATTGGCAATTTGCCAAGTTTTGTTGGTTTCGGGGTTCTCTTGGCGGGACTGGTCGCGTGTTTCCCCTATAGTATTGTATACTTATACTTGTGGGTTAGTAATGTGTAAAAAATGTTAGTTGCGTTGTGAAAAAGTAAAATAATGGCGATGATGCAAGATAGCGAAAGCGATGATTTTTCAGATAGTGATTCCTGCTACTAAAAAGTAAAATCAAATCCAACGACACAGTGTACTCTGCAATTTTTGAGGGGTGGAGTTTTTACTTACTGGTGTCCGTGTAATACGGTATGATGTTTTTTTTCCCGTTCGATTGAAGTAAAATTTAAGTTAGAAGAGTTCGTAAACCAAAACCAAACCAAGATCGTAAGCCAAATTTCATTTTTTGAAAATATTATTGCACTTTTGAGTTACAGAGTTTACTCGCACTTGGAAGTGCAGAGCTGAACTATCAGATTGGGAAGCTTTTAACAAATTTAGTTCCAAATTTGATGCGGCTATGCAAATTGATTGCTCAGACAATGTGCCAAATTTTATTTATGCAATTACTTTCGTTTAGTAATTATCGCATTCTAGAACAGACTAACTTATTATTGAATTTATTTTTTTCAAAGTTCATTCAAAAAATCCATATACCTTATTTCATTGTACAGGATCATTTCATTTTTCAGTTATGTACTCTTGGTCAGATATTTGCTCAGTAATGCATTATTTTGTATTTAAACAGCTCTGAACTTAGAAAATTCATTAAAATTTCGGGTCGGAATTTTTGGCAAGTACGCAATTGCAATACTTGCATATATTATGAAAAAAAAAACGTATTGTTTTTTAAACTTCTTAAGTTAAATATATTTGGGAAAGTCTACAGTGTCTATGTAAAGAGAGACGATCTTCTAGTCTCTGTTTAAGTAGATTTTCTTTTCAAGAAAATCAGTAGACTTCCAAGAAAAAGAGAGGTTAAAAGCTTTGTCAACAGAATCTGCTGTAAAAATAAGTTGTTGGAATCCGATATCCTTTACTTTGCTGATTCTTGCAGAATAGAATTTCTTGAAAGTGTGTGTGTTTTATGATATTATAGTCGAAGAATGGGCAGATTTCTCTGCTGTTTCAGATTTTTTTGTAGAAGAAAAGTTTCAGAAATCGATGATAGAACCATCTCCTCAAAACTTTCTCGCTAGCTTTCTAATATTGGTATTATTCTAGAAAATATCTTACATGGTATTAGCGTATAGTCGTAAAGAATCATTAATCCTTCGACTGTACAATTTGTAGATCGAAATCGCTTCAAAAATTGTGTATTTTTTATGTGCATGTTTTAAGACTATATGTTGGAGAGTTGAAAAAAGCATTCTTTTTCTTTCTTGAAAATATTTTAATAGAGATTTTTATCATGAGATACTAAGTTCCCAGTAAAACCAATTTCATATGTTATCAACAAAAATGATTTATTTTTATAAACTCTCTTTGAATTATATTTAATTTTTACTTATAATAAAAAAATTAGAATGAATAAAATTAAAGGAGGAACTTAATTCATATCAATTTTGCACCACTGTTTAACGCTTTACAAGTTTATTGAATCATTATCCGAGTAATCTCTATTTGAAGAGCAGTCCGAAACATCACTAATACTATCACTATCAAAATCACTTTTTAGAATTTGACAAGTCATCAGGAATATACTTTCTGTCACACGCTGAACGTTTTCTAGCAGCCATTTCTGAGAGAAAAAGCTGCAAAAAGTGAAGTTTGAGTTGTAATACAACTTGCATTGAAATGCCACAGTTTAGTGGACAACTTACGATATATGTTGCCCAAAACGTAAACTGGACGTCTAATACTGTATATAATTTATTTAATAGTAAAACGGGAGAAAATACGGGATGCGCTCCTGCATAAAGGAAGGAAAACATAGGCCAGTGGAACATATGATTGTGATATTTATAAATTGGTATAAATTATTGAATAATTGAAATCGAATGATAATATTGATTAAGAATATTTGAAATTCAGGATATGCAAACCCAAAGATTGTCTAAAAGTCTCATTAGGATAGCTAATATTTTCTTGAAATATTATATGTTTAATAAAGGTTTTTAAAGATTTTTAAATAGAATTTAATTCAAATTTTTAAGGGTTAATTAACATCGGAGCAGATTCTGAGCTTGCACCGTTTAAAAATTTAAAATAAAAATATTTCACCCTAATAAATTTTATATCTGTTCAGTGTTTTCTGTCAATATAAGAAATTTTGAAAAAAATATTTTAATTGTATTTTTTATAATAAGATTTCTCTGTTTTGTTTAATGGGTTTATAATCCCTGGAGTTGCGACTTTATTAAATACAATTCATGTTATCGAATTATGGCTACTATGAATTAAAAATGATATTTTGAAAATGAAATGTAAAAGCCTGTAAATTTGGATAATATACCAGATTTCAGACTTCTAGCTCGAAGTGTTTTTGTATTATCTTTGTCGCTTATAGACAGACGGATATTTTACATCATTGTGTTTTCCCCTTTGAGGGAGGTTTAAAATGTAGAAATTTACCGAAATCTAGTTTGTATTTTTTGACGATTTCTATTCTTTTCCTACGTTATACATACAAAAAGTTAAACATCTGAAAATTATATATTTATTTTATGCTTAATATGAGATTTTTAGCGCACTATTTGATAGTTGTTAATTACAATGTTTACGTCCTTTCACACGATTTCAAATCGTATAATATTCCATTCTATTTGTCATTCTTTTTGTTTCGTCATCGAAATATTTTTGAAATAAAATGAGTTTTACAACATAATATGTCTATCTTATAAAAAGACTCAAATAAAAAACAAGCCATAAAATTTTTGTTTCCCACTTATCGGGTCTTGTATAACGCAATTCCATGTTTTTTCATTATGTAAAAAATTATTTCCGCTACATTAAAAACTAGAATTATTACACCACATTTTTCATAAATCAGGTGGCAACAGCTCACAGCCTCATTTGATCACCGGAACAGCCGAAAACCAATTATAGGAACACATAACTATTAAGCCGCCACAAATCATCAGAAAGAAAACAGCATAACCATGATTCTGATTGGACGGATGCCAAGAAATATACCACTCCACTCGGCGGTTACCCATTGGTCCATTCACTACGACGGTCACATAACGAATCATTCAAGCATTCACTCTCCGAGAAAAGGTTACGGTTCCAAATATAAAAGAGACGCTCTGAAAAAAAAAAATAAAAATGCTACAGAAGAAGAGAAAGTTAACGTGCGACGATACAGATGGAATGCCGGTACTACGTAACCTGGGTAACCCAAAACTGCTACATTAAAGATTAAAAAGGCGCCGGTAGAGATGTGTGGAAAACGTAACGCCCTGGAAACCTTGTGCTTCCTCTGCTCTGGGAGAAATTATTTCCGATCGTCTGCTCGAGAGCGAATGATCGTCTGCCGGTTGTGAGGATTCTTTTAAAACCACATGGTAGCGAGGAAAAAATTCGATATTCGTTTTCGCGGGCTTTAGAATAAGGAGGAAGGAAGTGTATTGTGGAATACAGGAGAATAAAAAAAATCGCTATTCTAAGAGAAGTCAATTGATTTGAAAATTTATTCCCATGGTAACTGCTTGAATGCTTCGATATTTGTGTTTACATTTGTGCATCGGTTTGGTTAAACGTTGAATTTGATATCTGAGATTGGCAAAAAGATAAAAATAAATTTTAAAAAAGAACGTTCTCTGCTGACTTTTAAAACCAAACAGAATATTTATTTGCATCCGCGTCACTTGCATTTGAATATCCTCGCTTGTTTTGAAAATTAATTTCGTTTTCATTTAAAATTTCAAGGTTGTTTAATTTTAATTTAAGAAAATCCTGATATAGCTTATCCTACATTTGGTTAATATAAAATAAATTTTTAAAAAATCATAGAAAATTTAAAATTCTGAATCATTAATACGATTCTATTTTGAATTTTAAAAAATTCTTGAAATCAATTTCTGAATTCAAAAAGAATCTGTATTGCGTTGAAGTTAAGAGACATTATAAAGGATTAAATATTCAATATAAGAATTTTGTGCTTTGTCTGATAAAATGAAGCACTGGGGGTCTGCCCTTTCGTTCTTCAAGAGAGGTGGAAGGAGACGAAGGAGCTCTTACGCCCACCCTGGAATGAGATACGAATTGGTCAACAGGAGGGTTCGTTCTGCGAGAAATGACCTGTCCGCTAACAGGGACGTGGACACGCCTTTGTATGTGTATGTACAGACATCTCTAAGCACTTCCGCTTTTGCTTCACACTATTTACTTCTACAGAATAGCTCCTGCACGCATTTATGATATTTGCACTTGTATGAAAATACCCATTTTTGTATTAAATATTTTATTATTGTCTAAAAATATTTTTATTAAAAGTTTTCTTATATATATATTTATGATTCATAAATCAGAATTTTGATCAGAGTGAGACATGTAATTTTGGTTTGACAAAACTAAGGCATGCGCAGTTTAAATTGTCTTCTTGTGAAGTGTAAAGTTGGGTTCACACTAGGCCAACTATTGTGCGTAGTCATTGCCTCTTTGCTGTTGTCCCTGTATTATCCTCGTATGGATAGTTGAGACAACGTCATTGGGACAATGACCTACAATTTTCCCGACGGGACAACTATTTGCCATTGTCCCGTTGTGGTCAAGTGATTTTCCGGAAGTAGACGCAATCTTTTATTGGGCGCAATAGTTTATCTCGTGTGAACCCTCTTTAACAAGTGAAATAAGACCAAAATATCGATGTATTAATATTTTATAATTCATTAATTAATATCGATAGCAAGCATCAAACAGTTCGGGTAAAAGTTGGTGCAGGCTTTCAATTATGCAATTCACTGGAAATATCCCAATTTACGTTGCAACTTATCTGTAGTGAATAACCTTATCTTAATTAGTATACCGTAAATGGTCGTAATTGTTCCAGATTCTTGTTGAGTGTTGCTAGTGGAGGTTCGATCAGAAATATATTGAGCCTGAAAAAGAATTTTTGCAAAATAAACAGAATTGAGTTGATGACAATATAATAAAATACCTTTAAATTTATATGCTTGAGGACTCTTGAAAAAAAATGGCGTTAAGTCTAGACTATTGTTTTCTCCAGAATAATAGAAAATTATGTTACTTGAAGCTTTGGAACTGATTTTTTTTCGATTTAAATAATAGAACAAAAATTTTTAATTCCAGTCTGTTAAGAAATTCAACTATTGGTGGACATATATAACCATTTGCCATTTATTAATAAATTAAGGAAGTTTTTCAATTTCCGTCATGCATTTATTTGTTTGTAAACTTGAATTAAGACTAGCTTCAAAATGAAGTGTAATAATAGTACTTCTCAATTCCAATTAAAATTTATACAGAGACTCTATCGAATAACGGCTGACATTCGCTCTTAGGCAGACAAGTTATTTTTTAATTGAGTGAA
Source organism: Argiope trifasciata (assembly GCA_026543055.1). Lineage (NCBI taxonomy): Eukaryota > Metazoa > Arthropoda > Arachnida > Araneae > Araneidae > Argiope > Argiope trifasciata. Next base: position 88,284 of record JAPMOQ010056661.1, read on the forward strand.
AGGTCTCAAAGTGATAGCCGGCCACGTAGAAATAACGGATTTGTAATAAATATGCTTTCTTTTGTAAATATAAGAGTATTTATTTCACAATCTTCAATCACTTTTTAAGGTATCTTACTACGTTAAACATACTGGTAATGGACCACATTGGCGAATTTTTAAAAATATTTTAATTTTGTGTAGATCAGACTTTTCTCTTTCCAAAACAGTTTATCTTTTCTAAGAAAAGGAAAACCTCACCTATCTTCCAGAGTAGCATATTTTTCAGCCAAAATTTGTCTTTCTCTTCCATTTTCTCAAAAGTTTAATTTTCGTAAAAATTCTCCACCGTTAACATATCTGAAAAGCAAATAAAGGTATTAACATAAAAATTCTAGTCTGTGTTTTAAATAATACGGGAAACGAAATGAACCAAAAGTATTTATATATATATTTGTACCCTTAACTTCTTTCCATCTCAAAACCTTTCTTAGATTTTGGCTCATTTCATTCATTACTATATTTTATAACTTGTGTAAAGAAAAAAAAATAGGATCGCTGCATTTCTATTTTGTGGAAAGTGTTAGCCATTTTGGTTAAATTTCATTAAAATTTGCGACACATTTTCCCATTTTCCAAAATATATTATATTTTCAAATAATTTTGTTGTATTTATAGTATTTTATATCATAATTCGCAATACATTTAAAAGCATAGTTTTAAATAATTTTTTAAAAAAGGAATTTTTCAAAATTTTTCCTTCGAACGTAGTCGGATACCTTAAATGGCATAAATACGCAGTAGAGTCTGGAAAATTTATATTTAATTCCATCTTCTAACTTATCCTATAGACTCATCTGATAGCACGCAATTCTTACGTCACAATCGCCATCTTGCCAGAACTAGATTATAGCATGCGCAAAAACGTCCACCTTTTGAAAAAACAGAAACAAAATTTCTTCTTCCATTTTTAACCATTATATAATAGTGAACTCAAATAGATAGAACATTAGATAAATGAATATCTTGTACAAAATGCGTATATATAAAAATTTCTTTTTTTAATAAATCGATTAATATTAATGTAAAATCGATAAATATTTCAGAAGAATTATCGGTAAAGAATTAATTAGAGAAACCTTAAGTACATTTTATGATTAGATTAACTTCATTGTTTTTTCAATAAAATCAAGAAGTGCAATTCAAGTTTCTACAAGATTTATTATTATTACTAAGTAACTCTTTAATATGTATTTCTTGCAGGCGAGTCTTAATTATTTTTATTGAAAAATAGATGCTGCCAATATTTCTTCATTATAAAGTATTTCCAAATATTTTTTTTCTTCTTGATATTTATAGATTTTGTAGTTCGTTGCAATTTTCATGGATTATTATGTACCTCAATAACAAATTGGCATTAAACAAATTTATATTAGAATTTGCATTCAATTAATTAATACATTAACAATGTAATTTTAAGATATTGCTTTTTAACGTTCTAGGAATTATTACAAAGTAGCATTTAATTAATTAACATTCAATGATGAATAAAAATTTTACTTCGCTGATGCAATATTTTATATTGTAATAGTGGATATTGGATTATAATATTGAAATTTTAATTTTAAAAAACGTTATATCATTTGATGAATAATTACAAAATTTTAATCAACTAACTAATATCCAATGCTAAATTAAAATAGAACTTCACTAAATTGAACACATTTACTAAATAATAGTCATGACTAAATTGAACATTTCTAACATGATAATTATTTGATACGTATTTGTTTAAGTGTTGTATAAAAATTCTTGACAGCATTTCAAAATAAACTTTGATTCAGGTTTCTTGTGTAACGAATCCCAAATAACACTGTTTGGTATTTAAAATTACGGAATTTATATTCGTCTTTCAATAGTGAATCAGAAATCCATAAAATAATTTTAGTTTCCTAATTGCATTAAACGTAAATTTTTATTTAGTATTCAACATTATTAATAGAATAAAAAACGTTAAGTTTGAAAATATTGCAAGTATTATAAATTAAATTATTCGGCAATAATATTGATGACTATAATACAGTAGAACAATAGTAATTTGCAAATACGCAGTTTAATCATGAATTGAAATAGATACAATGAAAGCATTTGTAGCTAAATATTGTGCATGAAAATCCACAATAATATTGGTTATTCAAGGATTGATACTGAATGTATGATGCTTCTACATTTAATCTAATACATCCATGTATTCTTCTGGATGAAGTAGATAAATTTGAGTATGCGTATGTAGAGTTACGTAGATGAAGTATGGATCATGATAATGATTGAATGGGTTGATATTACGGATGATCTCAATAGTATTATAATTGAATGGATGGATATTATGCGTCACAGTTATAACTGAAGGTTGAAAATCATGGGTAATAATAGTAATTGAAATGGTTTGTGATTTTCTATCCGAATTTATCTAGAATATTGAGGAATTAAAGAGAATGCTGGATGAGAAGCATTGGATGTGTAGTTAAAAAATTTGTCTTTTCATAATTTTTGTTGTATTCTGAAGTACATGAAATATATCTAAGAATTGGTATTTAAAATTTTTAAAACCAAGAATATAATGCAATTACCGAACATGAAATGTGTTTTGCTGTAAAATTTTTAATTTTTATTTTAGGGTGGTTTATTAATATCGGTTGGTACTATTTCTTTAGATGTCGCCAATGTGAACCATATCCGAGTTATTTTGCCAAGCAAAGCGAATGAAAAAACAAATGTCGCCAATGTGAACAAAATGCGAACAAAGTCACCAAGAGCGGGTGCGTGCTTGAACGTGAAATTTGACTTAATTTTTCATTTTTTGATGACATTTTGGTGATTTTTTCGTTGCGGCCATATAACGGAAAGGTACTCATTTTCTTTTAATCATTCTTTACATGGTTTTTTTTTCATTTTTGGTGAAATAAAGCAGGGTGATATTATTCGTGCTCTAGGTTAAAGGTAAAAGGCTTAAATAAAATCCTAGTAAAGATATATAAAACAAAATAACTGAAAAAAGTATGATTTAAATATCCATCACGATGCAAATTTATATGTTAACGTTGGCACAAAATCTTCAATGACCCTTTCTTCTAAATTTCTGTACCCATTATCGCTTTTATTAGCAAAAAAAGTTATAAAAACACATTTAAAAAATTGAACATTTCTCCCAACCACAAAAAACAACGGAATGACAAGTTCAATTCTGTAATAATCATGGCTGCATTTGATTACTATTATTAGTATTTTTCACTGCTTCGTACCTAATTGCGCTTTAGTCGAGAAAAAAGTTGCCAGCACAAACAATGCACAGTATACCAATTTTGAGTACAATTTTCAGCTTGCCAAATGCTATGATGGAAATTTCATTATTATGAAAAGAAGGGTTAAAAGACACAGCACAAATATCATTTTACATACTCTCTAAAGAGTTAAATTCATTTTTCAAAAATTAAAAAAGCGTGGGTCAAGTTTAAAATAGGCTGATTATAGGATTAAAGAGATTGCATTTTCTTCATATTTTTTGGTACTTGCAGTTCATTTCTTCCTTTTTTAAATTTCCGAAAACGAAATTATATGATTGAGAGTATATTGCGCAAGATAATGACTGACTTCGGACATCTTTTTAGACCTGGACCAAGAGTCATCACTTGAAATTGGGTCAACGGTTAATTTTATCCCTTCTACCTGTACATGAAAAACAAAACACTTCCTGAAAGTAATAATAATAAATAAGATTTCGAACTAATAAAAATTTTGCTTAAAATAATGGAGACCACTCCCTTCCTTCAAAAGGGGCTGGGCACCTTCCATACATAAGAAAACTACAAGAAAAAGACAATATTTATAGAATTCTTTTCTTGTTCTAGAATTTCAGTATATCCAATCCCGTATTAACGATAATCTATAAAGCTTGAGATTGTTGCATTATTTCGAGTTGCACACAAGTTATTTCTTCGAACACTCATTATATTATTCTTTTTTTAGAAAGAGAAAGAAAAGAAAGTTTTTCTTCTTGATGTTTCCATCCATCGATTCTTATGAATAACTTCTCATTCTTTTTACGTTCTTATAATCCTATTAACGGAAGACGTTCATTTCAGTAGTTGTAAGAAAATATAATGCGATTGCAGCTAGTACTTGGAATGAAACCCGAATTTTTTCTAGACAGGAAATATTGATAAAAAGAATTAGTTAGGTAAACAGAAGCGAACCGGAGTTTATATTTTATCAAGTAATCTTTGAATACTTCATTAATATTTATGAATTCCATGATGTCTATTAAATATAAGAAAAAATTATTCTCTTCTATATAAATAAAATATTAAGAATGAAAAAATTTGGGAAAATATAATGCGATTGCAACTAGTACTTGAAATGAAACCCGAATTGTTTCTAGACAGGAAATATTGATAAAAAGAATTAGTTAGGTAAACAGAAACGAACCAGGGCTTATATTTTATCATGTCATCTATGAATGCATCATTCATATTTATGAATTTCATAATGTCTATTAAATATAAGAAAAAATATTATCTTCTATATAAATAAAATATTAATAATTAAAAAATTTGGGAAAATATAATGCGATTACAGCTAGTACTTGAAATGAAACCTGAATTCTTTCTGGACAGGAAATATTGATGAAAAGAATTAGGTAAACATAAGCGAACCAAAGCTTATATTTTATCAGGTAATCTAAGAATACGTCATTAAGACTTATGAATTTCATGATGTCTATTAAATATAAGAAAAAAAAGTATTCTCTTCTATATAAATAAAATATTAAGCATTAAAAAATTTGCGAACATAAATTTCTAAATATGGCGTACAAAACTAAAAGCAATTTTGTATGAATCGCGAAATTCCTATTTTTCACAACTCAAGTCAAAATATTGATTCTTTTTATAGCGAATACTTATTAAGGAATTAAATATTTGTATCAGATTACACTAAATACATAATTTGACATCTGTTTCATTGTCTTCTCTATATTAAGTATTATACAGTATTTGGGTAAAGCAATTTGCAGAAAATATGCTAATCTTGAGGCATTATAAAAACAAAATATTATCCAAGTGAATTCAAAATAAGACAGTTTTTCCATTTTGTTTTGCTGTAGTATTTATATTTGCCTTCCCAAGTAACATTATAAGTCTGATTTTCAATAATCTCTAAATATTACAATTAAAATTAACTAGCAGTTTTTATTTACTAAAATTTCAGTTCTTTTTAAAATTTGAAAATTTTCTAGAAGTCTTTATCATTCGAATGTCTATTATATTAATCTCAAATAAAAATTTCTAAAAAATAATGAAAGAAATATTGTCTATAACACTCAGTGTGTCCCGAGAAGAGAAAATATAATAAATGTAAAAATAGAAAATTAATGTAAATGAATACAAAATGAAAAAAGGCAGACCTCAGGTCATTAACTTTTGCTATAGTCTAGTTTAAAAATGTAAATGAATTGTGAAGTTTACTTTCCAGCAATTAATTTATATGAACCCTTTGTTTTATTCGCTCATGATAAAACGATGAATTTCAAAATGCCAATTTGGAAATTACAATTCCGCTTCTCGTAATAGCACAGACCAAAAGGTTTGAAATATTTTGAATCCCGCCTTGCATTTTAGATTACGGTGGTGGAATATGTATACTAATTAGTAAATGTTTGGCATTTACCGAGGTATATATTTCTACATAAACATAATTCTACAATTTCATCTAGTTCTTCTGAATGACTTTTTTTTACATCTTTTTATATTTCAATTCAGTTTCTTGCTTTACTATCTTAAGATTAGTTAACGGCATTGGCAACCAACCTATTGACCTTGATTATTGTTAACGTTTCTTTTCAATGAATTTTTAATTTAATTTATGACGTTTATGATTATCTTAATGAAGCATTTTTATTAAATCGCTGATTAAAATGCGGTAAACATTACACTTGATCTTTCAATTACGCTTATGCTCCTTAAATTATTACAAAAGAAAGATCCAAGAAGAATTAAAATAAAGAAAAGACTATTGACCCTAGAAATGCAAATAAATAAATCATAAAACATCTAATGATACTTGAATAAAAGTCACAATGTTATAAAAACGTTCTGCAAAAAGTGAAGGTGAGAATATTGACTGACAGAAATATCACAAATGCTGCATAGAGCAATTCAACACATTTTTAATACATTTTGTTACGAGTTATACGAGAATTTTATTTATCTTTCTATTGAACACTGAATTTTACGACTCAAAATAAAACCAACCTTGACCTAATAGTAGCAGAGTAAACTTCTGCGATAAAGTCACGCGATGAAAAATTATGAATCCTAAAAGTCAATAACTCTTTTTTTTCAACCTTTCTAATGCATTTGGGTTTAGAGTAAGGAGCGAAATGCATTTGTGTTAAGCCTTTTTGCTTTTTTATTATTGTATATCATTCTGTACCTTTTAGTAATTAGGACAACGTACTCAGGGTGGTTATAAAAGATATCCTGATGTATGAGATTACAGTTGTCATGCCGTTTACTGGAAATGAATAAAAGTTTGGCTCCAAGTAAAATTTGTGGTTATATCTTAATAAGCCAGTAACAGACATTAAAAATTGGTGATCATTTTTGTCTAGCGGATATGCAACGTGGATGCAAAACGTGAGGTTGAGTCCGATCTTGGCGGGATTTGATTTCGGCATTGACGCGATTCCACAATAAAACACCACCACATTGACGACCTCAGACAATGAACATGCTCTTCGCTGGCGATAACACTTGGCGTTATGAAAACACGTTCTTCGCTTGTCATAACGCTTGGACAGCAACCAAAGCTGTTAGACTCACTTGGCGCAACTCACTTATTTTCGCCATAATGCTTAACGCTAAAAATATTTAGTCTCTCCTCGACTTACTGGTGCTGGAGTATTGTGGTGGTATCCTAATAATCCAGTAACAGCCACTGGACATTGGTGATCACTTCTGTCTAGCGGATATGTTACGTGTCTGCAAAAGTAAGGTAGCGAGTTTGATCCTCGGAGGAATTGAACACCATATTGGTGCGATTCCACAAATACCATCTGCCATAGCTTGACGTATATGTTTAGGAATTATATGAAAAACAGCAGTTAAGCTCTAACCACTACGATTACCGTAAAAACAATTTCAAAATTTTTAATTTCTAGCACAATCTTTTTTATTGAAATGTGTTATTCGCCAAATAGTTGGAATAAACTGTGCTGGAACGGCACCTCTAGCATTAAATTCAGCTGCATAGAGTATATATACTGTTGCGGATCACAAGTTCCATTTATGTGTAGTGAGTGTATGGTCTGGAAAAACAGTCTTCTGACAGAAAAAAAAACATAAGCGACGAATATTTGCAGATGACAAATATGTACAGACGTCAACTATTTACAGCCGAGACTAATACACATGACAGCACTATACTACAGCGATATAGTGATAATAGTAATTCGGTAGTGACAAAGTCCATAGCATACAAAGCTGCTAGACAGGATTCAGCAGGAGATGGGATTCTCGGATCTCATACTCTTGGTCTGACTCCTCCTCTGTGTCTTCTCGCTTGAGTTGCAGATTCACTCTTTCAATTCCCATTTCCTATCAAGGATTATTTAGCTTGAGAGTGCCGACCATTTATAGTTCTCGGGAGACGAGGCTAGAAGCCTCTGGACCAATCAGGGCATATCTAGATTTACCTCGATTCCTAATGGGCTGATCGGGAAATTTCTCGAAGTCTCGAGTATACACTTTATTGCCAAATCCATCGCTAAATAAACAAAGGGTCGCCAAATTCTGGGATATCTGATGAGGTACTTGGCAGCATCCAATACAAATGACTAAATAATTCTTTCTTATGATGGCGGTATTCGCGCTGTTAAGCAGTTTCATGTATTTTCTACTGATGATGATATCGTAGTATCCTTGTTGCAACAATAAAGTGGGGTTGGGGTGTTGAGGATAAACATTCCAGAGCACCTGAAGGAAGATACCTGTTCATATGAAGCTCCAATTAATAGGAAGATTCACTCACACACCTCACTTACACAACCCCTTTTGACGGAGGGTGGACACTTTCACACACCTCTCAAATAGAGATCTTGGGATGGACAACCATGCAAAACAGGACACAGAGGTAATTGGTGGGGGCGATATCCCTATGCCAGGACATCGCAAGTTTTGATTTGAATTACTTAATGATGTCACTTTGCATGCTATAGATGGTGGGTAGGACCAAAGCACGTGTAGGAAATTTGCTGAATTTCACATCCCTGGTAGACACATCATAGTTGTTTATTTTGTTCATCCTAATATATATATATATATATATATATATATATATATATATATACACACACACACTGAAGTAACAAAAGTCATGGGATGACTGTTCCTCTCATCTGACCACGCCACGGTTTTCCACTGGTCTAGGGACCAGTCGATATGCTCACGAGCCCAGGAGAGTCGCTGCAAGCGATGTCGTGCTGTCAGTAAAGGCACTTGAGTCGGTCTTCTGCTGTCATAGCCCAAGGAAGACAAATTTCGCCGCACAGTCCTATCGGACATGTCCCTCGTACGTCCCACATGGATTCCTGTAGTTATTTGACGAAGTGCTGCGTGTCTATTAACGTTGACCATTCTACACAGACGTCGGCGGTCTCGGTCGTTAAGTGCAGGTGGTCGCCCACTGCGCTGTCCATGATGGGATGTGATGCCTGAAATTTCATACTCTCGGCACACTCTTGATACTGTGGGTCTCGGAATGTTGAATTCACTAACGATATCCGCAATGGAATGACCCATGCGTCTAGCTCCAAATAACATTCCACGTTCAAAGTCTGTTAATTCTCGTCGTGCCGCCATAAATTACGAAAAACCTGTTCGCATGAATATCTTGAACACAAATGAAAGCTCTGGAAAGCGAACTGCGCATTTATACTTTTTCGCTACGATACTACTGCCATCTGCATATTTGCATATTGCTATCCCATGACTTTTGTCACTTCAGGGTATAAAGTTCACTTTATTCTTCCTCCGGAAACAGGCAGGCATGCATATTTACAAGCAGACGTGGTGAAAAGGAATGAAATGAATTTTTCCTCGTGTTGTATAGTATATTTCTATAGAGAAAATATTGTTTACAGTGTTAATATACTATTAAGTTTCTAATAGGGATTTCTGGGCTTGTGAATCTGAAGACAGGGGAATTACGAAGATATTTTTTAAAAACTATTTGTTTGTCTGCAATTTTCATCAATCATTTGCACCGTTGGTTTCACTGATTAAATATTTTTACAAAGCCTTTCTTAAATTAATTAAGTAGATAACGTGGAATCAGATCAGGAGATAAGAGAATACTTTTAGAATGAAACGATGGATTAAATTAAGATAAAACTTTGTGAATTAATTTGAATTTAAGTTCGACGTTAAAATATCATTACATATATATAAAAATCATAATGGCAATTTAAAATTTTCAACCTCTACATTTTTCTTCTTTATTAAAAACAGTGACGTAAGTGGTCATTTCGTGCACCAGTATTGCTCAATGCAGGTATTTTCTGACCTATTTCCCGCGGATCAATAATGTCATTTTGAGCTTCAACAGACGATTACTGATGACCAAATTCCCTGTTATAGTTTCCTTAAAGTTTAATCACTTCTCGTTCTTCATTAGCAGAAATCAATGTTCTTCCTTATTAGTCGGTTGCGTGTGACAGAAAATTATGGCGCCACCGTGGATCGCCGAAAGGGTTGATTGGTGGCGTCTAGCCTATTTGAATGGCTTCAGACCTAGTCCTTCCAGCTCGTACATTTATAAAGGAACTGATGAATTGAATTGAATTAGGTTACTGACAGGCATCATGTTTGTTGAAATAAATCTATCAGGGAATTTTTGAGGCATTATAACTTTATTTATCTTATTATTTCTGATATATTCACCAAGACATTAGTGTAGGGAAGCCGGCATCGTAACATATGGGTAGCGTGTTCTTCCCTTGATTTGTTTGTCCAGGTTTCGAGTCCCTGTTCGGACATGGCTGTTATTCTGTGTCATATGAAATGCATGAATGTACCGCCTTCCCTGTAAAAGGAGGTTCTGTAAGCGAATGTGTGTGTGTGTTTCATCTTCATATGAGGTAGAAGTCAGATTTCTTACTTCTGGTACTCAGAGGTATTTACCCTCTGATGCTACTGCATTCCATTTCCGTGGAAACACGGACACGACATCATCGTTATTATAGTGAATGACATCTGATGTTTGCAATTTTCAAACACATTGTAGTGAATCCGTGATGTTTGTTATGTTCGTAAAAATATTGTAGGGAATTTCATTTAAAATGTTTGTAATATTCAAAAAAACATTGTTGTGATTCTCCTCTCAGAAGTTTGTAATATTCAAAAAAACATTGTAGTGAATCTCATCTCAGAAGTTTATAATATTCCAAAAGCATTGTAGTGAATCTGATTTTTGTAATGCTAACAAAAACGGTAATCACTCCTCTGATATTTGTGATGTCCACAAAAAACATTGTAGCGAATCTCATCTCTGATGTCGGTAACATTCACAAAAACATTGCATTTAATTTCTTATTTTGATTAGATAACAATTGAATTTCAAAAAATACAATGATAGTAAACACTTTTCCAAATTTAAGGGAAATATAATACAACCAAAAATTCCGGCAAGCCGGAAGTTTGATTATTTGTTGCTCATTGTAAAGAGCCTCGGGAATGGATGAAATTCCAATTAAAAATACTGAGCCATCTTGAAATTTATTTATATGTATAAAATAATTGATGATACTAAAAACTATCCTTCTTTGGTCTCTAGCTATTTGGCCAATTTTTGGTTGTCTTTAGGACACGGAAAATGCCTTGGTTGATCAAATTTGAACAGAAAATACAGAGTCATCTTGAATCATATTTATAATTATAAAATAAAGATTCATATTGAGAACTGTCATTATTTGTCCATTATCTATCTGCCCATTTTTGGCTGTTCGTCAGTCATTGAAAAATACATTTTAAATTACCCAAATTTGAATTAAAAATTCACAATGATCTTGAATTTTATTTTTAAGTATAGAATAATAGTTCATTTTAAAATCTATCTTGCTTTGGACCTTAGCTGATTGTTTTAATTGTTTATAATTGATCCTAAAATCCCTCTGAATTGGCCTGAATTGGAATTTAAAATATCCGAGAATTTTATTTATTAGTCTAACGTGTATAAAAAATTATCTTTCTTTGGCCACTTGCTAGTTCAATATAGTAATGTAGAATTTATATTAAATCTATAAGTTTTCAATCGACTCCTCAATTATTTTCATCGTATTGTAATGAAAAATTACCCATTTATTTCAAATTTTCTAACTTTAAAATGTCTATTTCTTAGTTCTATCGCTTAAAATCTGATTTACTATTCAAAAACTAGTTTTAGATTCAACGAATCTTGATAAAAATGAATAAAATAGAATAATTTAGTTTAAAAATAGTTTACTTCTAGTTAATATAATAGTTTACTTTCGGCCTTTTTAAAATACTAATTTATAACCTAATATTCAAACGCAGAATTCAAGCTAGAAAAATGAAATTTGCAATGAATAAAAATTTGATTTCTTTTGGGAATGCAAACTTTTTACATGGAAGACACGAAATAAAAGTTGCTCACAGGACTTCATTAGCTTTCAAATCTTGCTTGCATCGCAATACACGCGAGACCGAATCGATGCTAAAAAGCTGTTACCGACTTGATTTAACATTTTTCTCGCAGACCCCAGGTCGCATCATTACCACACTCCGAAATTTCCCAGGATTCCCAGACCCAATTTTTGCTTTATGTAGCTTCATTTCCTAGCTTGCAATATTTCTATTTTTTAAAAATATCTTCATACTTTATTTCCTGGCTGCAGTATTCCGTTGAAACATTTACCATGCTTCAACTTAGTTAAACGAAACATTAAACATTTTCCGATAATGTCCCAACTTCTTTTTAGCTCAATGAATGTTTTTGCCACGCATATGAATAATTACAGATAAAGTCTTCACGTAAATGCTCATTCACGTGCAATTTCCAAAGCTCTTCTTTTTTTTTTTTTCTTTTCATAGCTTTCAACTCTGGACTTCCACTTACTGAACATGGAGCGCGTTAGCCATTTTTCAGAGCTTTGCAAGTAAATTAATCACTTAATTGATGAGGGAAGTAGGTAATGAATGCAAGTTTATTTTAGTTGGTTTTGGGCTTCTTTTTATTTTGTGAATTGGCCTGAAAGCGGTTTCTGCTGCTATAAAGATTGATGGATATTTTGGTTCGGTTTCGCTAAAATTATTAATTGTGGTCAATATTCATCAACTTTTGAATGATCATCCGAAAGTTTGTTTATCCACTCATTATGATGGCCTCGACCTTTTTTGCCTTTTTTTAAAGATAATATTTTAGAAAAATCGGCAATACTTTGGGAAATTAATGATTTAGTACAATTAATTTTACTTCATATTATAATCTTATTGTTGAAATGTTAGATTGATAGTTTCTTCTGTTAAGCTGAAATGTCAGATGACTTTGAAATTGAATAATGATTATTTTATTGATTTTTCATCTTTTATATATAATGTTACAGAGCTTAAAATTAACTGGTTCGTGTAGTGGGTGTATGGAGATGCCTAATCAACAAGCCTCGGTGAAAAAGTATGACTTTATCAATACGAAATCACTGATACGCAAATTGATCGATAAGCTGGTCGAAGCACTCAGGGAGAGAGGTCGTTTAACTATTTACCTGAGTTCAACTCAAAATACTGCTTTCAGCTTCAGACTTCCTAGTTTTTATAGTTCCCAGGAGGATGACCTAGAGAGATCTGGACCAATCAGGCGTATCTCGATTACTATTGGTTGAATCTCAAGCCCGGGGATCACTGATTCGGCATCCGATCAGAATACATAAGAGCTGATTCTAAAATGGTCTTTACAATCATTGCACTAAGCATGTTGAAAAATATCATTACAAATTTGTAGCCATAATATAATTCCAGTTATAATGTAGTGATGGGGATATTTACATGCAGCAATGTTGCTTCTGTTGAAAGTTTAAAAAAGGGCATTGATTTCAGTTAAGCGTTTAAAGCCCATTCTGTCTTATTTATGCATTACCTTAACATCCATATATTATTGCTTGAACGTAGTATACAGTAATATTCAAGAGTTTATAGAGGTTAAAATCTATTAATCTAATTTACATTGACATATTAAATGCTATTAAAAAATATCTTTATCTTGAAGAAAGTGTAGTAAATGTATTTTAGAATCAAATCCTATAAACAAAATTTCCTTTCGCTACACTGAATGTCGGATATAATTATTGGATAATATATAATTGAAATGATCTGGTTTTGGGTCACTTTACGGAGTAATTATAATGTGTATTTGTAAATTAAAAGTTTTACTAGTATCCTCGGTTGGTTCTGTAATTTACTTTTGAATTTTTTTCTATTTCTTAAATAGTTAAAACTATTATTGTAATTAAAAGTGTAGTCAAAGTACTCAACTTTAAATACTCTGCTAACACCCTAGAAGTTTATATGAAAGCTTCTTCATATGTTAAATGTATTTTCAAATATGTAGAACCCATTCTATGCATATCCAAGAGAAGAAATTTATGTAGAACATTACAAAAGTTATAATAATGTTCATGGATCAGGACAAGAAGTTTTTTAAATATATATATCCATAAGTTACAGCTTCTTTAATCCAGTTACAGTTACAACTTATACAATTCAGTTACAATAATTGCTTGTACAATCCAGTTATCTTTTTATCAGCAAAAAAAATGATGAAAAAATTAATTGAAATAAGGTCATCAGCCTTGCCTTATCTTCCAGGACCGCCACTATAATTGAGTAATCATTTCACTTTCACACAAATAATCCATCATCTTGGAGATGAAACATTTATTATCACGTCACGCACACAACACAAACACAAATAACATTTAAAATCAAAATCTTCTTAAAATTAATCTTAGATTTCACCCGAAGACCACTTTTCCATTCATGCTTTCACTATTGATGACGATGCTTCACCTATTGATGTGACAGGAGGCGCTGATGTCGGACTCCAGAGTTCCTAGATGGATCCCTTCCCATAAAAATATTTTTAACTTCTTAAAAATCATTAGATTTTATAATTCTATTTAAATTATTTTGCCTTTTTAAATCCTTTTAATATTTTTTTTTTGTTTTAACTTTCAATTTCAAATGTTACATTTTAAAACAGTGATAAAAGAAATTTGCTTTTTATCTCAATTTTAACAAGCTGAAAAATGGATTTAAACCATATGTCTGGCGCAGTTTAGCCAAAATATGGCTCTTGCGCCAATAAAACCCAACAAACAACAACAACCTAGATGGGAGGAGTTTGTTACAGCAGTTACTGTCAGAAGTACACACTTAAATGACATTAAATTTATTACAGAAAATGGGGTACCAGATAAATTTTTAGTAATAATAAAGAATAGTGCTTTTATATTAGAGCTCTACTAATGAAATATTATCAATTGGAGCTTTAATATTTTTTAATTTTACTTAGATTAAACTTACTTTACTTACATTTGTATTAAATCGATGTTTTTCAATGTCAATAAACACTACACATTCCTAATCTAATTATTTCTTTAATAGATATAAAAAATATTTCCTTAAACATTAGTTTTTTAAGCCATAAAAACTAGTGAAAGCGTATCCAATGAATCATGTATTCCGTTACTTATTTTTTTTTAAATAATCCTTTTTAAAAAAATTGATTGAAAGTGAAATTAATATGAGCATTCTTATCATTTCCAAACTTTAGAAATGATGAATAACGAGATTTTGAACATAGGTTTATATTTTCTGTTGGAAGAAAGTTCCAAACAAGTTTAAAATATACTTTTTGTTGTTTTATTCGATAAATATACTTCTCAAAAGCTTACGATGTCCAAATTCCTATTTAAGAAACTCACTTTGACATCCTAACATTTAACCTCCACCTAATCCCAACTCTCTCTTGTCTGAGATCAGATGTCTTTTTAAGTAAGAAATATTGGATAAAGTGCAGAGAAGACTTATTACTAAGCGGCAAAAGTTTTGAAACTTTTTTATTAGTTTTTCAGGAAATTTTTTATTGGTTTTTTTTTGGACTAGAAAAAAAATATATTAATTTTTATTACTAGATATTACTTGCTTATTGTTCCATGTTATTCTGATGTTTTTTATGAACTCTCTAGTTTAGTTATGTTAATGGCCCTTTTTAATACTTGACATGCGGGCAACGTATTTTTACGTTTTTTGCAGTTTGTCATTTGAGCGCGGGTCACGTAAAAAATACTTATTTAGTAGAAATATGCAAGCTGCAAGCGTAAGTCGGCGTCGAAGAATACCATAGGCCAAGTATTAAAGTACCCCCAGGGCTAATTGGGGACTTATTTAGTAATTTTGAGCCAACGATACAGGCAACGATAACTACACCCAAGCTAGCACCCTTACTCCACAATTACACACTACACCAGAGGTAGGTCGTTTGGCTCCGGCGGATTTAAAATCCACCAGATCCGCTTACACGACTGTTTTACAGAGTAACTACTGGGTCATGAACCTTAAACCCTCCGGTTTCGAAGTCGAGACATTACCATTAGATCACCATGGTCTTCACTAAGCCAGGGGGTGGATACCTTTCCTCGACGGATTTAACATGCACCAGTTTGTTTGGGGGAGGGGAATCGGGTATCGAACTTAGAACTCTGGGTTCTTGAAGATAACATCTTATCCAACTCTTGAAAGTGAGTTCCTGTGAAATAATGCACAATATAGAAAATACAGAATGTAGCAAATACTCAGAAAACGAAAAGCAGAAGCTGATAAATATAATAATGTCAGCAGCAATATAGAAAAAATATTCTGAGGAAAAATTTGTTGATTGAAGAAAATTATTTTGATGAAAAATTTGTTGATTTAATAAAAATATTCTGATGAAAAATTTGAATAAAAATATTCTGATGAACAATTTGTTGATTGAATAAAAATATTCTGATGAATATGCTTTATGCATTAAAAGGGTATTTTTTTAAAACTTTGCTATAATTTTATTGGTTTCACACTATTTCAAGGGGATTATTTTTATTTTTATTTTCTATCTAACACTTGGTATAATTAACCATCCTTCCAAGTCGTTACTTTTAGTACTTTTCAAAATATCCGGATTTTATTTTTGCATAATATCTGAGCAAAAAAAGCAACGAAAAGTCATTAATATCATTATTTTGCATCTTATGAAATCTTAATACTGTCATTTCAAATAGATATCGCAGATCTATTGATAATATTTTGAGCTAGCGCGTTAGTACTGCTCTTGATACATCAATCAAAATGATTCGGGTCCATGCACTTTTGAAATTACTTTTGATCGAAATGTTATCAACTGGATAATATTTCTTAACACTTAAATGGGAAAAGTTGAAAATGTGGGGTATTTACGAATAAATTTGTAGCTTTGTATTCATTTGAGTGCTGCTTATAATATTCAGAACTGCTCATTTCGATAAGGAATCAATTAGTATTTATTAAATTAGTTTTCAAAGTATTGAACGCAGCAATGAGATTATTGATAATTTCTGAGCTGTTTTGGAGCTTTATGTCACTCAATTCGGCAAAAGTACGATTAATGTTTAATTTGGTTACATGATTAATCATATCGGATTAAAATTCATGGAGGATTTTTTTTAATTCGCTATGCTTTATTGAGAAATCCTTTATATCCTATATTGAGGAATCCTGTATATCCT
>JAPMOQ010056661.1:114843-134547 GCA_026543055.1 Argiope trifasciata
TTCCCTTCTCAACATTTTCGATTTAAAAAACAATGTTTATCACCATCTGTGACATTTGAATGAGTGTCTCGAAGGGAAAGCGTATAAAAAATAACCACGTGTTACCCTCCAAAGCTCATTTCAAAAACATGAATAAATAATCAGAGGAAGAACCTCGTTGGCACAGCTGTGTTGTAGAAAAGGGAACTCTGTTTTTTTTGTTTTGTTTCTCATTCGAAATGTCAAATGAACACTTCGAAATGGTTAGACAAAAAAAATTATCCTAGTTTTATGTTCTTTTAATGTGTAAATACCAAGCATTGAATTAAATTAGCGTTAATTTAATTGTCATTACAAGTTACAGTGATATGCAAGAAAAATTACAAAAGGACTAAGAATAGTATGTATTTTCCACCACTGAGCATTTGCGAGCAACGAGAGCGTGTATTTTCCCTAAAGCAACATTCAAATTATCTTTCATTTGTAAAAACTGAGCTCAGAAATTTGTAATGTATTTTATTAGTTCGAAATGTCAAATGTTAAATTTTGCAAAATAAGCACAATTGTATTCTAATACAAAGACCTTTATCTTGAGTAGTACGCTTTTCCGATCATTTTTATTATATATATATATATATATAATTTAAGTTATAATTGATTTTCTAATTTAAATCTTAAAGTCTTAAATCAACCCATGTTAAATTCATTCTAAAATGCACTCTTATTTCCTGATTTTGAACCCACATTTTATTTCATCATTTCTAATGTTCTCTATAGAAAACATATTATACTGTAATATCTAGAATTGCTATTGCAAAATGTGACTATTGCATTTTCTTGAATTCCAAATGAAGGAATAAAAATCCCTAACACATAGACAAATCTTTAAAGATACCCAAGTTTCCTTCTCCTTGGTCTACATGTGTTAAAGAGGTCCTTATAGGAATCTCATAGTAAAATCACTGAGGGGAAAAATTTCACCCCTTTCTTACATCTCGATGTATACAGCCATCTTTTTATCCTCGTCTCACAGTCGTATATTGATTTATGATTGGGAATTAAATGAGTTGATTTCAAACTTTTGATCCTTTCTACCAGGCACCTGAAAAATTATGTTTTCAGACACACAAAAACTGATGCCCACACACACACACAGAGACACAGAAAAACTGATGCACACACAGAGAGAGAGACACACACATATATAATGCATTTGTTTTTCTGTTGAATATAAAATGCATTAAATATCATTTTGCGTTAAATACTGTTTAGAATCTAGAAGCAGTAAATATTAGGTGGAATTTTTTTAGACTTAAGTATAAACTATTTTCTGTATTTTAATTATTATAATAACTTCAAAAAGTAAGCACAGATAATAATGAACAATTGCTATTTATGTAGTTAATATCATCCTAATAGAAATAGTAATACAAATAAGGTCAGACATAAAAGGTCTTCTTTTTAATCATTCATAACGTGTATATGTAATATAATATATCGTTTTCAATATAAAAGCAATTATACTCATGCCATAAATTATAAACAATAAGACATTAATTATTTAAAAAAATATTCCCATTGAATAAATAGAGGACATTGAAATAACACGTGGATATATTCAATACATCTTATTGCCTATGTAATATCCTAAAGTTATAATTTCCTAATATATTTGACGAGTTCTCAGGAGATCCACTGGACCTTGTCTGTCGAAAATAAGCAAGAATTTTCTGTCAAAGGAAATTATTTTATTATTATATCTATAGATATGAGAAGAAAAAAATAATAAACAATCGTCTAGCAAAGAATATATAAAGTATTGAATAATTACTTATATTTATTTTATAAATAAATGTTTTAGTAGAAAAAAAACTACAAAAAAACTTTAGCGAAATTTTATGGTTTTGAATGAAGTAATTTTTTTTCAAAATCGAAAACTACTTTTACAGCAGTAGAAAATTTTATTTTATTTTTAGTATTGATTTTCTTTCTGAAAGGAAATAAATTATCGACTCTTTAAATAATATTCTTTGTTAAGAGATCTGCTACATAGAATGGTTAAGAGATTTTCTGTATTATTAAGTGTATATAAATAATTAAGAGGAATTAATTTCCAAAAATTGTTTTGCACACTATATATTATTTCGAGATTAAATAATCATTTGGTCCAAAATGAACAAATATTCTCGTTTTAATTAAAAATAAAGTTTCTAATGATAATGAATATTTTTATATATGCTGTACATATACAGATAAACAATACCTATGTAATTACTTACTAAATTATAAGAGTTATTGAATGTTTATTCTTACATTCTTATTAAATGTTTATAATACTTATTAAACGTTTTAATTCAGAGTTATCTGGTATATCAACTAGCAGTTAGTAAACCGATGAAACTTACAAGAATTGCTTGTTATAATTCGAAAATAATTTTGTTTGTTTGAAATATTATATTTTCTGCTTTATATAAGCTATACAAATGATTAAGTATTAATTCCATGGAGAAGAAGAATAAAGCAAAATAACCATATAATGCTATCCTAAACGATTAAATATTAATTCCATGAAGAATAATAATAGAGCAAAATAACCATACAATGCTATCCAAACGATTAAATATTAATTCCATAAAGAAGAAGAATAAAGCAAAATAACCATATAACACTATCTAAAAAAATCAAATTCTAAAAAATAAGCATTCTGAGAGTTACGATGTTTAAAGCAGTGTTACTATAAAAAAACGAAGTACCATTTCTTGTTGTTAATTCGAAACATCAAATGAGCTCTTTGAAACGACCCAGTAAAAAATAATTTGGAAAGATTTCTAATTCTTTTACTGCGAAAATGTGGAACAGCAAATTAAATTTGAGTTGATTTAATTATCGTAACAAGACTCTTTGCTTGTAAGGAAAAAAAAAAGTGAAAATGGGAATTCCATACATCTTGTATTGTTGAATGATTGCAAAAAAAGTATTCGATTATCCTTTACCTCTTGTAATAGGAATGATTTTTTTTTCTTTCTTTTTTTCTTTTGTGGAATAATGGACCTATAAAACTTCATAGAAAGAATAACTTTTTACTTAAATGCAGATTTCTTGTTAAGTAATATATCAGTTCTCTCTTACCGTTATCAGTTTTTACGATTTTCCTCGTTTAAATTAGAGAAGTTCTAATTTATTACCCTAGAGCTGATTTTTTTTCTTTATAAAGTTGTATACTCGCTGCAGCATGTTAGTTTCTTTTACAGAATTTATAATTTACCTTTTAAATTTTTAAGTTCAAAGCAAGATCGCATAAACTAAAATATATTCTACTTAATAAATCATTATTATTATATTTTCTTAACAAGAAAAGTGAAATTTAAACTTTAATTTCAGGTCTTCAGATGTATCTAAAAGTCATACGTCAAAGAGCATTAACCTAACAGTTTTACAGTTATTTTTTTGATTAGTCGTCTTTGGTGTACAGTTGCTTTGCCGGACATTTTAGTTATACTTTATTTCAATTCTTATGTATATTTTGATGTTCTCGATTCCCTGAACAATATATTTTTTATCTTCAGTTTTCGTATTCACGGTACCACTTCGTTAATATAAAAATACAATGTCGCTATCAAAAAACAATAAATAGAACTACATTAATTACTTTATTAATGGAAAAGGTAAATTGACAACTTTGTGAGATTTCTTTTATTCAGTTTTATAAAAATCTACATTCTACATTTAACCATGTGTCCTGATGTTCATCTGTTTAGAGCATTATGCTTTTTAATTATTTGTTAACTGGCATTCGTGTATCTGGTCGGACAGACTTTCTCTAAACGGATTTAATTCCTAAATTTGATAGAAATATACAAAGATGGCTTAAAGTCAATTTTCCAAAATTTCTGTCTCGCTCTGAACCTCTAGGAGGTATCATATTTTCATATGGTATAATTTCAAAATAAATGCTCTATTCACACTGAGAAAGGTCTTAAATGTAGATATTCATCAAAATCTACTCATGTTCGAATCTTTTGATGATTGCAATATTATTTCTGCTCATTAATTATTAAATATAAATACTTACAACGAAAACTATAATTGTACTGACTATTTTCGCTATCAAGATTGTCTATAGATATTTTTGTGTTTTAAATGAACTTCAATTAATTACTGATGAATTATTATAAGCAAAAAATGTATTTACAATTGGTAGCTTTGTCGTGTTAAGAAATTGTATTCTTCATTTCATATTTATTTTAATTAGTCTAGATAAATGCAATCTGTCTATTCCACTATACTGCCATATGTACATGTCATCTATATGTACATATGCAAAAGTTGATTTCCTATATTATGCATATTATATAAAACATAAATATAGAATGGTATCTAAATAATACTTAGGGAATACGATGCTTGATCAATTACATGTTAGATCTCTTAAAGAATCATAAGAAGTTGTTTTTCAACAAAGCTCACCATTTGATCTTATGTAGCTTACATAATGTTTAGAAATGTTATTTATCCAAATTAAATAAAATGCAAAATAACATAGTGATAATTTTAAAGTCACTATAAGCTTTTCTAAAGATACATTGCATTTATATGTATTTGCATGCATATATTTAAATATTGTATAGAAATTATTGCGATGTTTGCGATTTCAAAAGAGATATTTATAATCCTCTGCAGAGCATTCAAGAAGCATTGAACAAATCGATTTGACAGAGAAAAGCAAACATAATGACTGTTTGTTATTCTCGAAAAATCGCTTTAATAAACACGAAGGGAGCAGGTGGAAACTGTTCGGTTTGGTTTCCTGATGTTAATTCGGAACAAAAAACAAAGAAGAAATAAAAACAATTTTATTTCGAATGCCTTTGTGCAGTTTGTTTAGGTAAATGACATTTTGAAAATAAAATTTAGTTGATTTAACTATCCTAACCAGATAATCGGCTTGTAAAAAGGGGGAAAATATAAATAACATGAATTTTTTATCATTGGTGATTCTGTAAAAATAATGAGATTGATCGTTTATCCTCTGAATGTAAAAAACAGTTTTATTTTGTTTCTTTCTATTTTTGGAGATCTGATGTTCTCTTTCAAGCCCTAGAGTTTCTCAGATGTGACTTTTTTAAAGGTAAAATGTATACTCAGGATTTTTTAAACTAAAGCAAATATTTTAATGTATAATTTTTGAATTTTTAAATGCTTTTGAATAATACTGTAGAATGTAAGTAAATACTTCAATTGTATAAGCGACTAACAGATATTTATCATTAATTTTTTTACCCTTTAAACAAGAGTAATTCATTGTAGCCATTATAACTTAAAATTGCTCGTTTTGTTATTTAGTGCTTAATGTTTAATTTTCTAAAAAGTTCTTACTTTTAAAATTGTTTGTTAAAAATGACAAAATTAACAAAAATGAAGCATGTATATAAGTTAAACGCCACTTCAATAATTTCGTATTTTTATAATCTTAAACATTTCTTGCACCAGAAAAAAAAAGATTTGCTTTTGGAATTAAAGATAAAAATATAGAACTCACTTTACACATATGCACTTATTGAATTTATTGATGATGAATAATGCAGAAAAGAATGCTGGACTGAAAATTGTTTTTCACACTCTTTATCATTCATTTTTTTTACTTGAATACCTATAAATGCATTACGAAACGGGGATATGCTATGAAGAATATGCTTCATGTCACTGTACAATTAATTTATATTAACGTCCCGTTGTATAGCCACACTAGACTGACTGACAACGCTCTCAGATGACAACACCTGAGTCGAACTAAATCCCCAAACTTCCGTTCGGTTCTTCAGTGGAATCGAGTCTCGAACTGCCGTTTGAGAAACCGAAAATTTACCACCAACCCGCCCCAGGCAGAGCAGTTTGTTGCTCTATATAATGCAACCTTGCGTGATATTTGATTTTAAACGATATTTCGAATATTGATTGATGTCATATAATATTGTACAATATCCGTGTGTCACTTGGTGCAGTGGCCCCAATGTGCTGTCGAAGAATATATCTTCGCCCTTACTATTGAAGAATATTTCTTCGACAGTATTGTAACCATTTTGAAAACCATTTTTCTAGAATTTGATACCTGAGACAATTGGTTCAATTCTGAATGTTATAACACAGGATGCTACATCGAAAATTCTATTCTCGTAATTTACACCGTTTCTTTTAAAAAACAATTCTAACATAATAAATTTTGAGAAATTTTATTCTTTTGTACATTTGGGATATATTTCTATTAAAGGAATCACATTAAATCTGATTATTATTTTTTTAAAATTAAATGCACGTAAAGAATATTTGAACTCACTTAGATTCATATAAGTACTTTAGGAAGACATATGACTACGGAATTTTGAACAAAAAGTATTATTAGTGAAGAGCTGGTATTAATTATAATAATGGATTGTCTGTAAAATCTACTCAATTTGGCTTGTCTGAACCTACTCGAAAACTTTCAGAAAATCTGCTTTGAAATCGTGACCTTAACTTTGCAAATTTCAGCTTGTCATCTAACCAATGAAAATTTTTAAACAAAGAAAGATCACATACACCCACAAAAAATATCTTCTTAACTATGTCACTCTGAACTAGAAACTACAACAAAACATTCTTTTACAAAACTGTTTCTAGGCATAAAAAAACTTAAGCAGAAAAGTTTGAATTAACTAAAAATAAAAATAAAAAAGGACCAACAGATTCCATATGTTCAACTCTTGTCTGGTTTTCAAACCTTGCGCATGGCAAAACCCACCCACCCCGACCTACTTTTTAATGACATCGAAAAGTTCTCTCCTATTTGCGACGCCGTCGCGTGTTAAAGCACTTTTTGTTGGAAAAAAAAAGAAGAAATCGCACTGCTATCGCCCTTGACCAAAGCCCTGCGCGAAGACTGCTGTTGCGTATACGAAAGTTCGAGTGCGTGCCCGAAATTGGTTGTACAGCACGCGACTTATCAATTTGCTGCTACCACAAATACCACCGCTGATGGCAGTCCCCGAGCTTGAAAAGTTCGAAGGAAGGAACGTTAGCGAAATTCTTCCACACTTCAAAAGGTGGGGAACCATACACATTTAATGGTCTTTCGATTCAAAAGACATATAAAGAGCACCACTGGGAAACGGGAACAACGCCTTTTGATTTGTATGGACTTTTTATTCAGAATGGAGTCGGCATAACGCATAGTTTTGTTGCTTTGATTGCCGGTTCTTATAAATGGATTTGTGACGAAAACGAAAGATTTCTTTAGACTTTTGAATATTAGTAAGGGCGTGTTATGTCTGTAGATTGTAATTTCTAGTAAAAGAATGCTTTGCTACTTATAGAACGGAGCCAAATCAAAATTATTCCTACACGATGCTTTAAAAGAATAATAGATTTAAATATTTATCCTTTCTTTTCAATTTTTAGCTATAAAACTTTTAAAAATTGTTACTTTTATTTAAAAAAAGTTTAATAATTTAAATTGTTTTTATTTGCTCATGCACGTAGTATAAAGACATTATAGCAATAGTAAAAAAAAAAAATCAAATTCGAGATTTTCACGAATTTCCAGATTTTAGATCTCCTTTAGTTTAGTTTAGTTTTATTAATGTCCCGCTTTGAAGCAACACTGGGGTTATTTGGGGACGGCTCTTGTTACTTTGAACGGCCGCCAGATGTTGCACACGACACCTGAGCTGGTATCCCCTCTCCAAACTTCCACACGACACCAGCGGGAGGACATTTGTCCCCGACTGATTTAACGCTCACCAGACGCGTTTACATGGCAGTTCTTCGGTGAAATCGGGCCTCTAACTTGCAATCCTCCGGTTCCATCGCCGAGACATTACCACCAGGCCACCATGATTTGCACACATTTCCCGGATACTTGTGTTTGATTATATTAAAGTTCAATTAGAGTCCAGGCCAGTTCATTATATTAAAGTCCAATTAGAGTCCAAGTCCACTAGACCCGCTTACACAGCGGTTCTTCGGTGGAATCAGGCCTCGAACCTGCAACCCCCCAGTGCCAAAGTAGAAACTTTTCCACCAGGTCACCACGGCTTCCTCCTTCAGTTCAAAAAATTGCATGACTGCAAAATATCCATCTGCATGTGACAAAATTATTCAGACATGCTAGAACTAGGCGGATGCAATTTTTTGTACGCTCTTAACATAAGTTTGTAGATTTCTAACAAATTTTCAGCAAAATTCGGTCAGGAGAAGACTCTCTGTCTGGTGGCTCAAATATAAATTAGCATAATAACTACAAAAGAAAACTGCTAGATAGATAAATTTCAGTAGAAAAAAATTTAAAATCAATATTGTAGGCATCTATCAAATTCTGAGTTAAATACAGCAAAATCTGGACCTCCTGTTAGTTTGTTATTTCATAAATATGCGAAAACGATACCTCAAACATGGAAATGACTTTAATACTTGAAATTCATAAATAAATGAGTACAAAAGTATATTTGTGTGAAAAATTTTCTTTAAATTGGTTTAGAAAACGTGTCTCCAAGCACAAATTCTGCTTCAGAATACTATTAATGTCATTCCAGATATTAATCGTCAAAAATGATTTGAAAGATTTAATAAAAGTACTACATTCACACCAAAAGTTAATACACCATATATATAGTATACCAATTCCAAGTAAGGCTTCCTGGCATGGTAAGTTATTTAACTGTAAGAGGGAAAGTTTACGATACCAATCCCATTGGCTTAAAACACTTATTTTCCCAAAAAACACTCAGCCTGTAGGATTATCTATAGAATAAAATCTTATATTATTCGTAAAATATGCTTTATTATAGAAATTAGTGATATTCTATGAAAACTATAATTCTTTTTCATATTGAAGCTTGGGTAATAATATATGTTTTAAACATATTACACTGATGGAAAAAAATCCCAACACCAAGAAAAAATTATTGTACAGTAATAAAATTTTAGGAATACATTTGTCTAGGTAACATATTTAATTGATTAAAGTTTCAAGATCACCATTGGCGAGAAGAGTCATTTCAAATGTGATATGTTGGTACTTTAGTAACCGGTGTAACCGCCAGAATTTTGAATGCAAGCATGCAAACGTGCATGCATTATGTCGTACAGGTGTCGGATATCAGTTTGTGGGATGGAGTTCCATGCCTGTTGCACTTAGGCGGTCAATGTAGGGACGGTTAATGCTGGTTGTGGATGACACTGGAGTTGTCGTTAAATGATGTCCCATACGTGCTCGATTGGAGAAAGATCTGGTTATCTAGCAGGCCAAGGAAACATGTCGACACTCTGTAGAGCATGTTGGGTTACAACAGCGGTATGAAGGAGAGCGTTATCCTGTTGGAAAACACCCCCTTGAATGCTGTTCATGAATGGCAGCACAACAGGTTGTATCACTAGACTGACGTACAAATTTGCAGTCAGGGTGCGTGGGATAACCACGAGTGTGCTCCTGCTGTCATACGAAATTGCTCCCCAAACCATAACTCCTGGAGCAGGCCCTGTGTTTCTAGGCCGCAGACAGGTCACTAGCAGGCGTTCACCTGGCCTCCTTCTAACCAACAAACGGTTATCACTGCGACCAAGGCAGAACCGGTTTTCATCAGAAAACACAACAGATCTCCACTCCTTCCTCCAATGAACTCTAGCTTGACACCACTCACGTCACAAATGGCAGTGGTTTGGAGTCAGTGGAAATACACTGTACAGGGCGTCTGGCTCGGAGCTGTCTTTGAAGTAATCGATTTGTAACAGTTCGTTGTGTCATTGTGGTGCCAAATGCAGCTCGAATTTCAGCTGCAGGCGCAGTACGATTAGCCACAGCCATACGCCGAATACGACGGTCTTCCCTCTCAGTAGTACCACGTGGCCCCCCGGAACCTGGTCTTCTTGAGGCAGTAACTTCCCTTGACCACTGCCGCCAATACTCAAGCACAGTGGATACATTCCTGCCAAGTCTTTCAGCAATATCGCGGAAAGAAAACCCACCTTCTCGTAGCCCTACAACACTACTACTCGTTCAAACTCAGTGAGCTGTTGATAATGGCTTCTTCGTCTTCTCAGAGGCATCCTTGACTAACATTAACCCACTACGTCAAATCTCAATTTTAAATAACGATCATGAACCTTACAGCGCTTATTTAAAGCAAACCTCATTTGCATGTTCATAGTGTCGCTACTAGCGCCACACTTACGCGCGTAGCTCGAAATTTGAATGGATGTCATCTTTCAGATATATAAACACGCCTGCTAAATTTCGTTTATCTAGTACAGCTCCTTCTTAGTGTTGGGATTTTTTTTCCATCAGTGTATTTGCCTGTCTTACCATCTGAAATTTTGACATTTTATCTAAGGTATCATCGGGGTATATACATAATAAAAATAATAATAAGTAAAAGTGTAATTACTTTTCTGAACATTAGCTCCCTGTCATAAACTGCAAATTATTAAATCATCTATTCATAAAATCCTACCTTCTATTTTCGACTATTTTATTTAATTATATCCCCTTAACTCATTAAATGATTTTGCATATTTGGACGAAAGAAAAAATATTTTAATGCAAGTATTTCATAAAAAATGAAAGGTAACATTTAAAATTATTTAAAACTTTTAGTTTTTATACTTTTCAAAACAAAATCACTTTTACATGAAATAAAAAAGTGTCTTCTCAAAATAATTTATAATCAATATATTTAATATTCTTTGATACATTTTCTTTTAAATTATTGTCAGACTTTCAGAAAAACAGTATGCAAACATTGTTTTTTATTGTCTTTTACAAAATATTTAAGAACTTTAAGTTTTTTTTAAATTATATTTTTTTTCAAAGAAATGAAAGTTTTTAATTTTCTGAAAAACTCAATACAAATTATCTAAAAATAACATTATGAAATCTGTTATTTTCCAGGAATTTATTTTGTTCTAGAAATTCGTGACACCCTGAAAGAACTATAATAAATTGAAACTTGAGCAATTATAAAAGTTTTAAACAGATGATATACCTGTCTTAGCACTTGCCATCTCAAATTTTGATATTTTATTTGAAGCCTCATTGGTGTATTTAAAAATAATTTTTTTTTTATCATGGAATGGAATTATCTTTTTTTCTAAGCTTTTGACTCCTTACATCTGAGTAATTAACTATTGATTATATTTTTAATCATTTATTATACGCAAAACCGTTTCCATTCATTTAATTAAAATGTTACTTATCTTGACAACAGACAGAAATGACAAGATGAACTGATCAGTGAATATTAACTTTCACTATATATGTCAAATGCGCCAAGGAATGTAAAACAACGTTGCTGCCATTTTATTCAATTCCAATTATTGTTTGAATAATATTTTTAAAAGGAATTATATAAGAAAATCGTGCTTTTGGTACTCCTTATTTATTTAAATAAAGTTTTCACAGAAAAATTTACGGACGAAAAGCATATTTTCCCTACATTTCTCTAGGAAAAATCCTTTTGAAAGAAAAAAAACACTTCAAAAACTGTACGAACAATAAAAGTCTTTTACATTACTTTATGATGATAACAGTGAATGTAAAACAATGTTGCTGCCATTTTAGTCAAATCCAATTATTGTTTTCATAACATTTTTATAAGGAATTATATCAGAAAATTTTGTTGATACTCCTTATTTATTTAAATAAAGGTTTCACAGAAAAATTTACGGACGAAAAGCATATTTTCCCTACATTTCTCTAGGAAAAATCCTTTTGAAAGAAAAAAAAAACACTTCAAAAACTGCACGAACCATAAAAGTCTTTTACATTACTTTATAATGATAACAGTTTTCCCAAGTTTTTTGATTAAAAGTTAATACATTGAATTTCAAATAATTTAATTAAATATTTCACTTCGGAGAATTTAAGATAAAATTCCTGGCGTTCTTGTTAAAATCTAGCTTTGATGATCATGGAAATTTAAGTTTATTAAGTCAACAATATTTCTAGTTTGAGTAAAATATTCAAGAGTATTCCAAACATTATTCTTACTTGCTAGAGAATTAAAATCAAAAGATATATCAAACATCACCTAACTTTATCAATGACACAATCTAATTTTAATGAAAAAATATTAATCATTTTTTTAGCTACGTATGTTTAATACTTTGTTTTAAAAATGAATCTTAGAAAAATTTAATCAGACTTTCATGTTAAACAGATAAAAGATGAATAAAATGTTAACTATGTTAATGAATTTCAAAGCTTGTTTAACATTTTTAATAGTTTTCTATATCCCAACAAATTATGTCAATACATTTATAGATAACAAGCATTAAAAATGTTTAAAATGAAACTTACCATTAATTTTTACTTGCTTGAAGTTAAGAAGTAAAATCTTTAAAAGTAATTAAATTCCAGCCGAAGAGTAAATATAAAAGGGAAGCGGATTTTTTTCTTTATCTGTAAAGATAATTTTATTCTCTACTGTATTTATTTATTATTTTCACGAACAACAAATATGTAATCAATTTAATATTTTGATTACATTTATGGATTCTTTTTTTAACAGTCACTTTTATTAACGCTAGAATTCTTTTAAAAGCAATTTGAAGAATGTAAATACATATTGTTTCATGAATATAGAAAGAACACTTTTTAACCAGATGAGTTGCTCTTAGTACATAAAAGAATGCCCAAATAACTATACTTCTACAACCGATACTTTTTAAGAAAGTGTTAAAAAAATGCATGACATAATATCTGTGTTATATAAAAAGAATCCATTCTTGGACATATGAACAGCATTACAAAAAACCAGTAATCAGTGATTAAGTAATTTTAATAACTCTTCAGAATAACTTTACTTAATTTATGCAAATTTATTTTAGTAATTACATAAGTAAAGTACTTAGTACATAAAATTGTGTCAAAGCGTTATTTGTAAGATTGCATTTAGGAAAGCTGCATTATAATCTTCACATGGTGAAAATGTATTCATCATGAATATTGCAACATGCATTTTATAATGTAAATCAATTATTCATATCCAGATTATAGATGATCACTTTTAGCGTTGCTCATTAATCTTTTAAATTTATTAAACTATGATTCATTACAGTTAATAAAATCTTTATATTCTAAGAATACTTATATCTGAAGAGTCCTTAGATTAAAAAAAGATAATATTCTTATGAATATGAACAGAACACCTGGAAAATGAAAACAAGAATTTGCCTTGGGGATTTGATTGTCTACTAAATTTTAGTAAAATTCGAATTTTTATGTCTGCCATCTCTCTTAATCAGTCTGATCAACAAAGTCGCATTCGTAAACTCCATTGCTCATGAAATAATTAAAACTTTTGTAACTTTTAAAGCTTTAATATTTATCAAGTCTGGAGAGTTTGCATTATGGTGATTATGATATTTTCTCCATGTATGTATAAAAATACCTTTCTCATTAAAAAAAAATTAATTTTCGATTAGCTATAAATCTTGACTTTTGCAAATGACAAAAGAATGTTTATTACAAATTGTTCAACACACTGATGCTGTTGTTGCATATTTAAGTTAAAAAATTTATAAAAAATTCAAGCAAGTGGAATTTAAAGAAGATGAAAGCAAAAGATAGTATGTAACTACTATAGAAATAATAATTAAAATAATTATTTTTCAAATTTTAAGAGAGAAAGAGAGTGATATTTCATTAAAATTGAAATAAGATGTTAAGTACTAGGAATTTATATCTAAAAGTAGTTATGGGAATCAAAGTTTAGGATCACAAATAAATGAATGTTTAGATTTCAGGAAACACATTTTGAAAATCATAACCACTTTCTCGAATTCTATCCTATTTAATCTTGGTTTTATAATAAAACTCGCAAACCTTTAATATACCACTATTTTTTAAATAGTTGACTTGTAGACAGAAAAACTAAAATACATTCTAAAACAGAAAAAAAAAGAGGCAGAAACCTTTTCGTGAACTTATTAAGCGATGCTAGAAACTAAAAGAAAAGTGTAAAAGCAGACGACTAGTAATTTCCATCTTAAACAACAATATTTACCATGATGTATCAGTTTATCAAGTTGTATGAAGTATTTAAAAAATTATCGTAATTATTGTGTGAAATTTTTGTTTAAACTTAGCGATATGGATGTAAATTAGTAACAACTTTCCACTACGTAATTCTTTTACTTACTTACTTAAGTCTAAGTAAAAATTAGACTGTTCGTTTTTAGACAGTTTAACCAAACAGTTACTAAAGTGGCAGTGGGTTATGAGCTTCACATCACTACAGCATTTGATTACGCGAACTTATAACAAAACTAAATATACATTGTGGCAATATTATAATTTTTAAGAGCTTCTAAAGATAACAAAAGACACATTCTTGGTTTTATATTATTGCTAAAATGAAATACAGACAAAAGAAATTTTACATATGGATTAAAAACACAACATATATTTGTCTAATATTAGATATACACTGAAGTGACAAAAGTCATGGGATGACTGTTAATATCGTGTCGGTCCTCCTTTTGCCCGGCGAAGTGCAACAACTCGACATGTCATGGAGTCCACAAGTCGTTGGAAGTCCTCTGCAGGAATATAGAGCCATGCTGTCTGTATAGACGTCCATAATTGTGAAAGTGTGGATGGTGCAGGAGTTTGGGCACGAACGGACCTTTCGATGATGTCCCATAAATGCTCCATGGGATTCATATCGGGCGATCTAAGTGGCCAGATCATGCGCTGGAATTGTCTGGAATGTTCTTCAAACAAATCGCGAACAGTTCTGGCCCGGTGACATGGCGCATTGTCATCCATAAAAACCCCATCGTTGTGTTGGTACGTGAAGTCTATGAATTGCTGCAAGTGATCTGCAAGCAGCTGAACATAACCATTTCCAGTCAATGATCGGTTCAGTTGCGCCAGAGGACCGAGTCCATGCCATGTAAAAACAGCCCATACCATTATGCAGCCACCACCAGCTTGAAAAGTGCCTTGCTGACAGTTTGAGTCCACGGCTTCGTGGGGTCTGCGCCACACTCGAACTCTACCATCAGCTCGTAACAATTGAAATCATGACTCATCTGACCACGCCACGGTTTTCCACTGGTCTAGAGACCAGTCGATATGCTCACGAGCCCAGGAGAGTCGCTGCAGGCGATGTCATGCTCTCAGGAAAAGCACTCGAGTCGGTCGTCTGCTGTCATAGCTCAAGGAAGACAAATTTCGCCGCACAGTCCTATCGGACACGTCCCTCGTACGTCCCACATTGATTCCTGCAGTTATTTGACGAAGTGTTGCGTGTCTATTAACATTGACCATTCTACACAGACGTCGACGGTCTCGGTCGTTAAGTGCAGGTGGTCGCCTACTGCGCTATCCATGATGGGATGTGATGCCTGAAATTTCATATTCTCGGCACACTCTTGACACTGTGGATCTCGGAATGTTGAATTCACCAACGATATCCGCAATGGAATGACCCATGCTTCTAGCTCCAACTAACATTCCACGTTCAAAGTCTGTTAATTCTCGCCGTGCCGCCATAAATCACGAAAAACCTGTTCACATGAATAACTTGAACACAAATGAAAGCTCTGGAAAACGAACTGCGCATTTATACTTTTTCGATGCGATACTACTGCCATCTGTATATCTGCATATTGCTATCCCATGACTTTTGTCACTTCAGTGTATATGTGTTGTGTTTTTAATCCATTAGTAAAATTTATTTTGTCTGTATTTTATTTTATTTAAGATTTAACACATATTTACTCTGAAATAAAGATAATTGTGTTATAGAAACTTCTTTTATAAAGAATAAGTTAAATAAAACAGTAAAAATATCTTTATCAATAAAAATATCTGTAAACTTAAAAGTTTTATATGAGTGTAAAGGTTTGTTTTAAATTTATTTTAATTCCAACTCTTATAGGCGAAAAAGTGAAGAAAAACTTTTCTGGTTATAATAATAGTTAATAGATTTTTATTTTTATTCTTTTGCTATTGATAGTTATATAATTTACCCATGGTTAATAGCAAATTAATAACATAGTCATCGTTAGTTTTTATATCAATCAATAATTCATTTAGAGTAATTAGTAATCTTTTTTATGTTTTTAGAGTAGTTTTCAGTCATAATGATGTGTTCACTGCATGCAATTAAAGAAAAACATCCGACATTTTTGATAATGTTATGGTGTTTTTTAAGTAAGCAAAAGCTAAAAAAACTTTCAAAGATAATGATATTCATTTTAAACAGACATAAATTAGTTGTTGCCCAAATCTAAAAATGCTTTGCTTAATAGTTCAGACACACTTTTCTCTTAAAATCTAATATTAAAAATTCTATGTGTGCCCAATAACTTTACGTATGGAACTGTATACCTTCGAACCAAAGCTGTAAATTTCTACTAATCATTGCATAATTTTCCTATAATTATTTGGTTTAAATAGCATTAAAGTGACTCAATGTAAAAACTTTATATAAAATGTAAAATAAAATCTAATATAAATAATATCTAAATTTAAACATCTAAATAAATTTCAACCGTTTATAAATGAATAAAATCCATATATAGTGCTAGTTTCCAGTTCTAAAAACATTTTACGAATGACCTTAAAATGTCGAATGGGATGTTTAAATTGATGGTTTAATAACTATTGTTGTGAATAGTGTAGATATAGCATATGATTTGTTAACATTTGTTGCGAAATTGTGCATATATCTCAATCATTTCTAATTATTCTCAATCATTCCTCATTTCCTAAACTATTCATAACTGAATAATTATTTTATCAATTTGAATGCTTTGAAATATACTTATATAATTATAATTCCTATTTCAGTTATTGCTGGTATAAAATGTTTCAATGGTGTTTGTAAATCTGCAATCTCAAAAAAAATTAATGCCTTAAGGAATTAAGATAATTGCTTATCAACGATGATTATAGGTAATTCGAGTCATTAGGTTATAAATTCAAATGTACAATACGATAATATTGGGTTAAAATTTTGCTAAGATCTGTAATTAAATAGTGGGAATATTTATAATATGAATACGAGGTTAAAATATGATGAGCCAACATATTTGATTAGACTGATGAATTCAATTGCTCTTTGGGCTTTTCAATCCAATTACACTTTAACATTACATAGTTATCTAATTATAATATACTTATAATATACAGCTATGTTTTCCCACAGCGAAGAATATATATGGTAAAATTATTCATCTCTAGATATACTATATAATCTTATTACTTTCTCTTATACACTGAAATAACAAAAGTCATGGGATAGCAATATGCAAATATACAGATGGCAGTAGTATCGCAGCGAAAAAGTATGAATGTGCAGTTCATTTTCCAGAGCTTTAATTTGTGTTCAAGTTATTCATGTGAACAAGGTTTTCGTGATTTATGGCGACACGACGAGAATTAACAGACTTTGAACGTGGAATGTTAGTTGGAGCTAGACGCATGGGTCATTCCATTGCGGATATCGTTAGTGAATTCAACATTCCGAGATCCACAGTATAAAGAGTGTGCCGAGAGTATGAAATTTCAGGCATCACATCCTATCATGGACAGCGCAGTGGGCAACCACCTGCACTTAACGACCGAGACCGCCGACGTCTGTGTAGAATGGTCAATGTTAATAGACACGCAACACTTCGTCAAATAACTGCAGGAATCAATGTGGGACGTACGAAGGACGTGTCCGATAGGACTGTGTGGCGAAATTTGTCTTCCTCGGGCTATGACAGCAGAAGACCGACTCGAGTGCCTTTACTGATACCACGACATCGCCTGCAGCGACTCTGCTGGGCTCGTGAGCATATCGACTAGTCCCCAGACCAGTGGAAAACCGTGGCGTGGTCAGATGAGTCACGATTTCAGTTGTTACGACCTGATGGTAGAGTTCGAGTGTGGCGCAGACCCCACGAAGCCATGGACCCAAACTGTCAGCAAGGCACTGTTCAAGCTGGTGGTGGCTGCATAATGGTGTAGACTGTTTTTACATGGCATGGACTCGGTCCTCTGGTGCAACTGAACCGATCATTGACTGGAAATGGTTATGTTCAGCTGCTTGCAGATCACTTGCAGCCATTCATGGATTTCACGTACCCACACAATGATGGGATTTTTATGGATGACAATGCGCCATGTCACCGGGTCAGAACTGTTCGCGATTGGTTTGAAGAACATTCCGGACAATTCCAGTGCATGATATGGCCACCTAGATCGCCCGATATGAATCCCATCGAGCATTTATGGGATATCATCGAAAGGTCCGTTCGTGCCCAAACTCCTGCACCATCCACACTTTCACAATTATGGACGTCTATACAGACAACATGGCTCAATCGTCCTGCAGAGGACTTCCAACGACTTGTGGACTCCATGACACGTCGAGTTGTTGCACTTCGCCGGGCAAAAGGAGGACCGACATGATATTAACAGTCATCCCATGACTTTTGCCACTTTAGTGTATATGGTAAAATTATTCATCTCTAGATATACTATATAATCTTATTACTTTCTCTTATACGAAGTATAAAATTAGTATAATAATCTTTAAAATTGCGGCTTTGATCCATGCACGTTTGATCCATTTTTCAGACCTCCCTGAATTAGAAAAATACGTTTTAAAATATACGCCTATCTGTCTGTATGAAACAAATATATCTAAAAAGAACTTAGTTTAACAGATGAAATTTGTGGACAGTTGTAAATAAATAAAAAGTAGATATTGTATAGTAGTATAAAAGTAGATATAGTATATAGTATAAAAGTAGATAAAGTATGACAGTAAAATTTATAGATTTATATTAATATCAGATAAGACCTGTCTATTTGGCTGTTTGAATACAAAATACACAATAATTACAAAATGAAGATAGTTAAACTGATAAAATATGGTACTCCGATTTAGCATTATTAGTATAGGTGACTACAAACTTTTAGCGAATTCAAACAAATGTTGACCGTTTGTCGTTCTATATTTTCAGAAACGATAACTTAAAAACGCAATAATATTGATATAGTAAATTTCAGACGTGATATTTTTACTTCAAGTGCAATTTGATGCCAAATTTTTGCTTTAGGAAAAATATGCTCTGACATCCAAATTCTAGTTTTGATAATCTTGACCTTACACCAGATATTAATTGCTAAGAATGACGATGGATTCAAAAATGTTAAGATTCATGCGAAAGATTAAGGTTTCATTTATTTTTAATTTTTATCAAAACTCAAAAAAAAGATTAATATTAATAACTATTGTACACCAATGCAATGCAAGGCGTTCACTGGAATAACATTTTAACAGAGGAAATTTAAAAAAAAATGTGTGAGATTCCACTCCTTTTGTTTTTTTTAAGATCTATCTTTATCCTTTTAAACAACTAATTTTGTACAGAAATTCCACAATTTATAAAATTTGCTCGCCACATTTGTTCCTTAAATCTAGATAAAATGTACTAAATATATCCAAGAAAAGTTATAAGCCATTAAAAAAAAATCAGGAATCATATAAGTAAAATATTATAAAATAAGCACAATGAAATTGTGATCATAACAATCGAAAGTCCTCCAATAAAGAGTTAATTTTAAAATATTCTGTAAAAACTAGTTAAAAATAATTCGAAAACTAAATTTGATTCACAGGAAAAAAATTATTTAATAAATTATACATATACAATTTTTTAAATAAAAATAGCAGCTTTTATTCTTTCTTA
>JAPMOQ010056661.1:134557-146757 GCA_026543055.1 Argiope trifasciata
ACATATACAATTTTTTAAATAAAAATAGCAGCTTTTATTCTTTCTTAAACATTTCTTATATATTTAAGTTAAAATTATAAATATATATATACATATTCTTCCCTTTTTATGAGTATTTTTAGACATTTCCTTAATTCATATTTTCTATAGAAAATCCAAAGTAATAATAAATCGTTTAAATCCACTCCACACACACACACACACACACACACACACACACACACATATATATATATATATGCAATAAAAGCTCAAAGAATAATATATTTTACTCGAGATTAGCTTTAAAATGACAGCGATATCACAAAATAGTCAAGAAATAACAACACTTTGAACTTTCACTATGAAACCGAACCTTTAATATCAGTATCAAAAACAGTGAGCCATCATTTTTCACGCTTATGTTTCTTTCATTCGACGGCTGAAATTCCGCCTCAAAAATTCCGAAATAATCCACAAACGCCCGATGAAAAGAATCCTTTAATCTGATATTTGTTCCTGCCGCGTTATCGACAAGGTGCGCGTTTTTCGCGGACAACAGCATTATTTTTGACAGCAGAATGACCCTAAAGCATTCAGCTTTGAAGTAAAATCAATCTTCTTCATGCTTCAGAAAACGATAACGTTTTATTTTTTGCCACTTTATATTCTTTGTGTTTCGTGTCAAGATATGCGTGCCAAATCTCTCGTATCCGCTAGACTAAAAATATTCCGGAATTTTTATTTTTAGAAATTTCCGCGTTACTAGAAGACGAATCTGAATTATTGCTGTCGTAGATTATTGATGTCGTGATGTGACGTTTTTGTTAATGTGAATAGTATTGTATTTGAAATTGTTTTTGCTTATTCGAATAAGAAATATTTTAAACGAAAGCAATATGGACATAAAAAAATGAGTTGCAGTTTTTATGAATGTCGACGTTTTAATTATACCTCGAATTTCAACTCTATTTTTATGCAGTTTGTATGTAAGTTTATAAAACTGATCTCATAATCAGAATTAAATACATGAATCAAAATTTTGATAGAAATTTGTAAGAAAATTGTCTTAAGAAATAAATAAATTTTCGGTAAAAACAGTCAAAAACAAGTACATTTCAAAAACATTTGTTTCGTTCTCTCTATTATAGTATGAAAAAGTATATAATTCATAAAATATTTTTTTTCTATCGTGCAATTGTTTGAAGTGAAACGTTAAATACATTTATCATAGGCAATAAATTTAAAGGTATGTTTGTTTCTTTGAGCCTTGTAATTCCACACTCTAGGGCAGATTCAAATGAAATTTGGATCACATGATTATGAGATTGGAAGAATTGGCTGCACTGGTAAAGGGGCGTTGGACTCTGTTAGTAAATTTACGAATTGTTCACTTGGGGTTACGATATTTTTATGAATATGTATTAAAATATAAATATATCAGAAGTCTTGAAAAACAATTTTAAACGGAAATTTAAAAAAAAAACAATTTATGATTATGGTTTTTACATTATAAATACAAAAAAAGGTTATTTGAAAATATAATATATTTTGAGAAGTAGGAAATTTTTTTGTAAATTTTAGTAAAATTTAAGCAAAACGTTAACAGTCTACACAAAATGGTAATGCAACAATCCTATTTTTCTCTGTACACAAGTTACAGAATCTAATGATGAATGGAATGAACCAAAATTTAAGAAAGATCTTGAGATGCAAAGAAGTCATGAGTGAAGGTATACGCATATATGCAATTTTAACACCAATTTTCAACTTAATTTTTCTAAAAACAACAATAAATGAAAAAGCAGTTCACCAACACTAACACTTTTGGTTTATTTTATTGCCCATGTTATTTAGAACACGCGCTGGAATTTTTATGAAACTACCGCTGTTAGTTTTGAGGATATCATGTTCACGGTATGGAATTTTTACAAAAATTAAAGTTTTGAGAAAATAGAAGTGAAAGACAATTTTTAGCTGAAAAAATATGTGACCCTGGATGAGAAGTCAGGCCTTCTTTTTCATAGAAAATATATACTGTTTTAGGAAGAAAAAAGTCAGAACTACAAGAAATAATAATAATAATTCGCCATTGTGGTCTATAAGTAGTGTTTTTAACGTAGTCGGATACCTTAAATGCATTTTACAATTGTGAATTACTGACAACGAATTTCTAACCCTATTTTGCTATTTAATCATCTCTATCAAATTCTAGTATATCGGAGCGCAAAAGTTCTCAATCTGTTTTTATACGAAATACATCAAACTCAGTAACACGCATACCGAAACGGGAAAAAAAATTAATTTGAATCTAGCATTCTTCTTTTATAGTAAAGAAACGTAAACATTTGGACATCGTTTTAATTGGTCCATTTAACATATATATTGAACATCTGCCTCAAGTATTATAAGCTTTATAAGGTAAACTATTCAATCATATTTTCTAATTGGATACCATCTTTTACAGTACTATAATCTCATTTTCATTATTTTCACTTAATCAATGCAGAAGATGAATACAATTTTCCTTCTATAGCTATCAACAGTAGACGAAAACCTAACTAGGTGAAATTTGTCATGCAACAAAAAAATACGGTTTCATTTACATTGTTACGATGAAATATATTGTTGAAAATAATACAAAAATGTTTTTCAATGTGGTCAAACATTTAAATAAAATTAAATAAATAAATAAAATGTCACCTAAAAAAATCAATATCATTACAAATGTGATTTTTTTAATTCCAAACGACCTAAAAATACATTTTCGCATTATTATTTTCTAAAAAATTCTACAAAAATATTTAAACCTTTGTTGAATGTTTAACTTATAAAATTTAAAGTCAACTTAAAGAAAGATGAATTGCTGGAAATCTAACTTAATGCCTTTTATGAGATTCGAAGTCTTTTAGATATGTGAAC
Source organism: Argiope trifasciata (assembly GCA_026543055.1). Classification (NCBI taxonomy): domain Eukaryota; kingdom Metazoa; phylum Arthropoda; class Arachnida; order Araneae; family Araneidae; genus Argiope; species Argiope trifasciata. The sequence continues at coordinate 137,459 of JAPMOQ010056661.1, forward strand.
AGGGAGTAGGTCGAATAGATGAAAAAAAAAATGTCATCATTTAAAGAAAATAAACAAGTTTTTAAGAAAATATACCATATATTTTTTCACAAAGCCATTATTAGAATTGTGAGTGACAAACTAATAATTTATAAGATTTGGACTAAAATTAAATTTAAACTGCTTAAAATAGAGTTCAGACAAAAATATTTTCGATGGATTTAAAAAGTGCTGCTAAATACTAAAATGAAGCCCCTGAAATTAAAAAACATGCTTCAAAAGTATTAATATTTAATAGATTTCTAATAAATCTCACGATAACAGCTTTCATAAAAAATATGAAATTTGTGTTTGATTTATAAATTAAAAAAATATATTAAGTTAAAGTTATAATTAATAAAAATATATATTTCACTTGATTTATTTCATCTCGATTGGTTTTTTTATCATATAATTTTGTGGCTGACTTTTTCTCTTTCTTCAAATACTATTTATTATAAAAGCATGCACTTCTATAATTTATGATAAGACATTCTTATCGCATGCCATATAACGAATACTTAATATGCAACTGAAAAGTTTAGTTAGTTCCAAAATCCATAGATGGCGCTCATTATGTGAAGTTGGGAATAAGCGGTAAACGGTTTTGAAAGTTCACTCATAAAAGCAATTCATACACAAAAAAAAACCCAGGTAAAATGCAAAATGAGATAAATTGCTACTCATTATAGTAAATTGTTATGAAAATAGATGTGTTTGCATTATAAAATTATGTAACTCTTAATTTGTATTGAAAGGGAACAATTAATTTAAAACCTGTGATATAAAAATGTTTTATACAAACATCAAAAATACAAGAAGTTTCATATGGAAATCAAAGTTCAGTGGAGAGATTTTTTATCAACATTTTTTAGAAATGTTGTGTGACGTTTGAAAATAAATTAAACTAATCTCCAATAAACTTGTCAAGAGGTCATACAATAGAAACTACGAAAATGCTAATTTTCAAAGCTTCTATTGTGTAATTACGGCACTATTTTTAAATAAACCTAAAAGCGAAAAATTGATGCATCAAATGTGATAAGTCACCAATTTGTTGTCGACGCATTTTGAGACTTCAAAAACATTAAATCAAAACGGCATCATGTAAAAACAGGATAATAAAATAACTATGATAAAATTTCAGCTGTTAAAGATTACGAAAAAGAAACGTTCTATCTGTCAAATGGTTTCATGCTTGCTAGTTTCATACTTTTAATTTCACTATATCTCTCTTGGCAAAAATGATAAAGTAATTTTTTTATTGAAATAAAGTTATTTGAAAAGTTTTGGTGCAGTTTTGCTTCATCTTTTTTTTAAAAAAGTGAAACTCAGCCCGATAAGTTAATTAAAAATTGCAAATGGAAAGTTTAAAATGATAGTAGCAATTTTACATTCATGGAAATAAAGTAATATCATTCTAAAATAAAATCTTATTATTCTTCAAATTTTGAACTTTTAAAAAACTAACCCACATTCGAATTTATATTATTAATCCATACTCTATTAGTTTCTGAGATGAAAATTATCAAAATTTTGAAAACTTTCGAACTGGAAAATTGCTTTTCATTTCACCAGTTTCATTCAACTAAACTTTATTAAATCCATAGTTACTTATCTCAAAATCCACTCGTCTCCATTAAAATTCTTTCCTCACAAAACATCGATGAAGTTATTACAAAAAAACTCTAATTTTCATCCAAAACTTTGAAGAAATAACTATCTTTTTAAAATATGTTGGTTTTTCAATAATGTATTGCGATGTAATGAAATTCGAGACAAAGTTTTCTAAGTTCGGAGAACTTTTAATATCGATTTATTTTCATCGAAAATTCTATAAATTATCGTTTGCTCAGAGATAAAATTCCATCTCTTTTATCTTACACCTAATAGCTTTCTACGAATCCATCATTTCTTTGGATTAAATTAGAAAGTCCCTTGGAAACATTTTCGAATGCCAAAACAGTTAAGTTAATGTAAGCACTGTCAGGCAGTTGGACGGACAGTGTTCACTGTCTTTAATTTCGTAAGCGGCTTAGAATTTCGCATCAGAATCCGATATTGGAATTTTTACTTAGCAAATTAAGCTCTCTCCAATAGAATAAAAGAAAAAAAAACTTTGTGTTCCGTTTCAATAAAATACATCCTTTAAAAGTTTCTTAGTGAAAAAAAAAATATATATTGGCAGATGAGAACTAAAGAGATAGATTTAAAGAAAAGAAGTGAAAGAAATGGGAAAATGTTGTCATGTTTTTTCTTTCTTTCTTTTTTAATTCAGGAATTTGAAGTAAATACTTTTTTGTGGGAAGAAGTGAGTTTAAAAAAAATCCGGAGTGGAAAAAATAAAGTGATGAAAGTTTTTGAAAAGAGATGCTTTAAAAACAAAACAATCGAATAAATCGAAAATTCTTTAAAAGGCAATGAAATCTAGTTTCATACAATAATATTGCGTTTTAAATTACTATAAAGCTGCGAATATTTTGTCGTTACCAAATAATGGTCTTTTGAAGGGTTGTCATATTTAAAACGATTTTTTTATTCGAAACAAAAATATTTATGAATTATTTTAAGCGATTATTTTATGAAATATTAATTTTGAATTAGATGTTTCAGTTTTTGTTTAACAAAGTTTCAATTTTAGAGTTTTTTTAAAAAATTGCTTTGAATAAAATTGCCTTCTATTTGATAAAAAATGTAAAATTATTTAAAATTCATTTTAGAATTTAATTACATTTTGATAAACCGTTATGTAAATGATTTTTTGACTTTGAAAAAAAATCATATTTCATAAAATAAATAGATGCCTTTAATTCAGTTGGATTCGAAATTCAAATATATATATTGCACCCTAAATAGATTTTTAGAAAATTTCTTTTATCAATTAAATGAAAAATATTCCAAGAATTTTCAAAGCTAACTTATCACATTTATTCTTATTTCGTCAAGACAAAAATGTACCAAGTTATTCTTAAGACGAATATACATTAAAATATTTTCAACTTCAAGCTGTTTCCTTTTTATTTCGCCAATAAGGCGTCAAGCCGTGTGTTTACAACTCTGTTTAGATCTTTAAATGTACATCATTGGCATTCAGAATCATTAATTATATATTTTGTATTATCTTATCAGATAGATAAATCATTCAACCGATCATAGTATTTAAGCATTCAAATTCTTAAATTAGCTTTTTCGTTATAATTATGTCATAAGTTTTCAAAGCCAATTTGCCGCTTTTTCTCATTTCGCCAATATAAAATGTGCCAAGTTAGTGTACAAACGAATGTACACTAAACTATTTTATATATCCAGCTGTGTTATTTTTATGTAGCTAATAAGTTACCAAGTGCCCGTTTAAAGAATTGTAATGATAAGCATTTCTTTAAATGCATGTCAATGCCATTAAGCGTCAGATATTCCTTAGCATATTTTATCAGTTAAAGAAAATTTATCAAAGAAGGCTTTAGTAAATTTAATAAAACTGGCAAAATTTGGTTTTGCCGTTGATGCGATGGGCAAATAGAATAAGTGAAAGTTCACTATGAGCACCACACGACATTGGAAGGAAATGACAGTTTAGGATAAAAATTCAATATGCCCTTTTTAGCTTCTCTAAATTATCAAATTCCTCTGATATTTGGAATATGATATAATTAATATAATAATTAATTGTATGATTATTATAGTATACATTATAATTGTAAATAATTTGGAAAAAAGAAATATATTCCATCTTCGTACATTTTTGTTATAGTTTTACTTGATAAGGGAATTGTAACTTATGAAATATTTATTAATTATAAAAAAAAAATATTCGTATTGCCGGCAAGCCAGATTAAAAGAAAATAATCAGTTAAAGCATGTTATAAAGATATGTAATAAATTTAATGGAATATTAACTTTTAAAATCTATCTCCAATATAATGTGTTAGAAGAAATGAAAATTGATAATTCAAAAATGTTGTTATGGTTGTAAACATACAAAGTTTTTATGAAAGATAAATTATATTTTAAAATCCTTAACTTATTTTCGCTTAGATGAAATGTAAATTAATAAAACATAACTAATTAAAATATAATTTTTTATTTAAAAAAATCATGAAATATTTTATTTGAAGCCTAAATAAATGTCTTTTTTTAATTAAAAAAGACATATTTTTCATTCGCATATAACCAAGATTTTTTTGAAAAAACTAATTAATTACCTTACTAATTAGAAATTCTTTTAACTAAAAATTTTCTTTAATAAAAACCTAATTGCAGTAAAACCTTTCAAAAGGGAAAAAGAAGATATATACAAGATAAATTTGACATAATATTTACGCAATCTATTAAATTAAAAAAATAATTAAATCACTTTCACTGGAGTATAAAACCATTCATCTTTTATCGATGAATTTTATTAATTATTTCTTTTATAGTACACGTAAGATAAAATAAATAAAAGCAAATTCTAAGACCTCAAAGGAAAAGTTAATCAAATTTTTATATTTTATAAAGGCTTATTTTTCTAGATTAGTGAATATAATTTACTACATTTTCAATTTACTGTCTTTGATGATTTACCGTTGAATGAAATATTTTTTAATTAAATGTAGCATTTTCGTCCTTCTGATTCTGTAATATATTATTAAAATGTTTCTGAATAAATTTATAGAAATAATATTAAGATGCTTTCAAATGTTTCGGAAAAATAAAATTACATTTGATTCAACGATTTTCAGAAATAAAAATATTGAATCAGACAGTAAAAAAGAAAAAATATTCTGTTTCAAAGGATTTGAACAATATCTGATCTCTTGACATTTACATTTAACTATGCTGATTTGCTGTACTTTTATTGTTAGCTATTATCTAGAGAATTCATTTAGCTATTTTGTTCGCTTAATCCAGATATCTATTGAATCATAAATCGTTACAAATCTTTATATCTAAGATATTCTGATACGAATATATTCATCTGGGAATTATCTACGTTTTTTTAACAAAACATTTAAAACTAAAATAACAAGGAAGAAAAAGAGATTCAATATAGCGACATAAAATAAAATGATAAGGTATTTGATAACAGAAGAAATCACTGTCTATATTCTTTTATAATTCAAATTCAGTTTTAGTCCAATAGTTCTGAATCAAGAAACATTTTAACTAACGTCTTTGTTATCTAAGAAGTTAAACATTAATCTCCAGAAAACATAGAATCTTAAATAAGCTGTTTCAATAGGTAGAAGTTTTATTTTCTTTAAAAATAAATTCTTTTTTTTCTTTTTTAGATTTTAGGAAATTTGTTAGATTGTTTCATTTTGCACTGACTTTTATTTTAAGGATAAGTTCTTTTACAATAACATTGCATTTCTTTTGTTTGGTCAAAAATTTCTAATATCCGTTGCAGAATTAAAGATGGAATTTTCACACACATTTCGTATTCTTAATTTGAATATGTCACGGAATTATTTTTTAGCTCCTTATTCTTTATTATCTTATTTCCTTATTATCTATTCTCTATCTTCTTATTCTTTAGTTCCTTATTCGACGAATTAAGATTCTTTGAATTTTTGTAACTTATTTTACAAGCTTGATTATACATTTTTGTCAGAAAAAAAATTGTGAGTAAAATTTTATCATAAAAAGCCTTTTAAAGATATCAATAATATCATATAGATAATTTAAAACAATTATCTTGCCACATGGCTGATATAACATGCACATGGCCTGTCTCGCAGTTTTTTTTCTTTCACTGATCTGCGAATTTAGTTCTCTTGCAGGCTCAGCCGTGTTAAGTTTAGCAGACATACATAAATATAGCTTTTACAGCAGCAATTTAATTTGTTATCCAAAACATACAAAAAAAAATTACTTTTTATTATGAGACAATTCCTGGTGAGGAGAAATTTGGGGATAAAGGCAAAAAACTTTCTTTTGAAATTTCGTAGAAAAAAAAAGGATTTTAAATTAGTGAAAAGACAAACAATAATTTTTATTTTGAAAAATATATCATCTCTATGGTCGTTTCTCAAGGCAGCGTTGTCTATCAGCATATTTTTAAACTATTTGTTCGTTTCTCAAATAAAATTCCACTGACTCGCTATTGTTCAACTAAAATATCAAGCAATTCTAACCAGTAGTTTTAAAATTAATCTATCTAATATTATAATATGAGGAATGGTTGTCAAGTCGAAAATCGCCCCAGAATTAATAAACTCCGGTAAACTTGGGGGTCTGGGGGTTTTGGCCACGAGGAATCGATTGGCGCCGGTTTTGAAGGGCTACGGTCGAGCAGTTCAGAGTTACAGATAGGATATTTTCAAACTTTATTAGTTCGCCATAATGGCTACTTAAATTTTCAAGCGGTAACGTGCTGCCATCTATAGCCAATATGGCGAACTAATAAAGTTTTATGTTTATGCTGTTATAGGTTTATAATATGTTTCTTATGTATGTATATATGTTTGGTTTTTCTAAATAAATTTGTCAAAAATATTGAATTTCAACACACTTCAATCTTTACCTTTGTATAGAATAGTTCCCTTTCCAAACTCTAATTTTGTTTAGAATAGTTTACAATGGTGCACTTTAACCGGTTATCTTTTCACCAATGGTTTCACAAATTTTCTTATGGCATGTATTGTTTTGATAAATCACAATTGAAAATTTAAATCTTCGAGTTAGCTTCGATACCTGTTTTCTCCGAGCGGAGCTCGGTCACCCGCTGGTGATTTTGAAATATTAACTTTAAAATAAAGTTAATACTAATACCTGGCATAAAGAGCTAGTTGGGAAATCGGAAAAATTCATAAAAAAACTAAACAAATCTACATAAAGCTCTTAAAAAAGGAGTTATGTGTCTCAAAATTTATTTCAAAATATTTGGCAGAGGTAATCATTAAAATAAAGTTGCAAAAATTAGTTAATTTTTATTAGCGGCTTTTAATTGTGAAGAACTAATTTCTGGAGATTAAATCAGAATGTTATTCATTAACGATCTAATTCCTTCAAAAATGTATTTTATTCATTTATTTTTTGCATATTATATGACACAGTAGCACTATGCATGATTTCCAACGAACGTCAATATTAATTAAATATGAAATAGATGAATTAAGCCTAAACTTTATAATACTGTGACACTTTATACTTAGATACATAAATAATATTTTCGCCAGCATATTTGATAAATGCCTCAATACAAATATATTTTATGTTTGTATAGGATCATCTTTTAAATATTCTCTAGATTTGTTCAAATTATAAGGATTGTTAATCTTTCATACTTTCGCTTACATGCAATATTCAGAAAGTTCAGTAATCGTTCAGAAATTCGAACACGAAATTTTGAATTATCCCCACCTTTTAGACCTGCCTGAGTTCAAAAAACACATTTTTTGGAAAACGTCCATAAATTTCCCTGTGACTAAGATGATTCAAGAATATTTTCATCTAGACTGGTGAAATTTGATATACGATCTTTACACCAAATTCTTAGATTTCTTTTAGACTTTAAGTAAAATCTGCAAGGAATCTTCCCCCATCTTTATAACTTTATACGATAATTAAAAATGAAGAAAGTTCGATAGGTATAATTCACAACACATATTTAACATTTATAGCGTTAAACACTGTCAAATTTTGTGCCAAATCCAATTAATGGTTGGCTCATTGTTGGGTCTCTGCATTCAGAAACACGTAAAAGCGATAATTCAAAAACGCAATAACTTAAATATTTCTAATTTTATATCGGATTTTTTTTTAATTATCGGTGCAGTTTTGTTAGAAATTTTTATTTCACGTTGTTGAGAAACACGCAAATTCGACTTTTGTATACTATTAACACACGCAAGGGATAATCTTCAAATACCTCGCCAAGAATATCACCTTAAATTCAATAAAAATGCTAAATTTATGCCAAAATATAATATTTCGTAACTATTTCACGCTATTACTCTGTAAAATGTTCTTTGGCATCCAAATTTGGCGAAGGACATTTGTGAGAAAGTTTACAAAACATCTCACGAAATAGTTTTTTTTTAAATCTATGTACGCACCATATACATCATTTAACATACATAAATATATAATATTTTATTGTAATTTAATCATATTTTGTTGCAGTGAGCAATTTCTAAGTTTTAATGTACTCGGTGCATTATTTCTAGATTTGTTAATCAGATACCATTAAGAACCTTTTAAAGGCCTAAAGGAAATCCCTAACATACTTTTAATAGCAATAAACATCCATTAAATTTTCAAACTTTGCTTTTATTGATCATAGGTACTGTTGAATAAATAGGGTCTGCCTAGGAAAGAAATAGTACGAAAGAAAACAGCTGTCAATAAATTCCTTTTACTTCCATACTGTAAGGCTGAAGTAGCATAAACCAATAGTGAGAAATACCAGAATTTATACCAGATATATATTTATGTTTCGCTTTGGCGGGAAAAAAAATAGAAATGAAAAAAAGCGCCAAAACTGGAACTAAAAATAACACGATCAATAAGGAACAAAATGCGACTGGACGTTTATGTTGGTAATAATTTAAAAGCTGCTCTGCTATTACATTGTTGGTGGAAGTTTTAGAAAAGGAATGTTAAAAGAAATTACAGAGAGAGCATTCACATTCCATCTCTTAAACTGAGAAAAGTTGTTCCATTTTTACATTCAGATAGCTGCAGTGCTCTTATCTATATGCATTTTTACATACATCATTTTAATATTAGCTTACAAGACATACAATTTTATATAAGAGTTTTTGAATTTTACATTTCCTTTTGCGTTTTCTTAATTTTTGGAATCTTTATTTCTAATAATAATAGGGAAAAACGTATGAATTGTATGTAGATTTGAAAGCAAAAGCGGTTCCAAATGCCAAAATGATAACAAATTTGGTACAAATGAGTTTTATACAGTGGTGGAAATAAATACTGGAAAATAAATTTTCTAGCTGTAAATATTCTTGAAAGTCAAGCACGGATTTGTTGTTTTCTGCGTAGTTTTTGAAACTAATTTTGTCCGAAATATATATTTATATTATTTTAAAATTCTAAAAAAAGTATTTTTGTCATTTCAATTTATTTGTCTTGCGACTTCTTTCATGAATTTTAGCATTGGAATCTTATTTTCATTTTTTTTTTTTGCATGATTTCCAACATCATTGTTAGTTCTTGAAACACAACTTAATTTGCCTCCTTTTTTTTCATAAAATTGCTCACACTCAAAAACTGAAATTCATTCATCAAAAGTTTAATTTCTCTTTTCTATTTATTTAAAAAGAGAAATTAAAAGTAAA
>JAPMOQ010056662.1:0-19743 GCA_026543055.1 Argiope trifasciata
CTTTTTTTTATTTCGAAAGATAAATTATATTGCTTGATTAAAGTATTAATTAAATTTTAAATGATGAAATTATTATTAAACTTGAATGATTAAATTATTAAACTTGATTAAATTTTAAAGTATTACTTAAAACTTTAAATTGATATTTTTGGTATGAACTTATATATTAAATATATAATTTAATAATTGACAATTGCTAGTGGACATACGAGCATTTATGGAAATGATCGGGTCGACTGCTTTGCAAAGGCTATCACTAAGCAGAAAATCGACATTGCCGTTAACATTCCTAATTCCTTTTATAGGAAGATTACGAGAGAAAACATGGTGGAAGTTTGGAATAAAGAATACCTCATTTCAAATAATGGTAGCCTAACAAAAAAAAATTCCCATCCATTGATGAGAAATTGTCATGCCATTATTTTTGTACAAATTATAGAATAACCTAATTACTCATTGGTCATGGTAACTTTAAAAGCTATCTATATAAACTTAACTTGTCACCATCATCTATCTGTGATTCTAACATTGGTGGCGAGGAAACAGACATGTGCTCATTCTTTATTCCAAGTTTGCCGGATCAAGACAGAACCTAAGACTGTCTCTCCAAGCCATTAATATAAAGTGGTCTCCAGATTTTTATCAACTTGTGTCCGCCAGAAATGCTCTTGAAAATTTTTGTAAATTTATTATTGACGTCTGTTAAATTTTCTTATTCGTGATTTATATTTTCCTATTTTATTTCATTCCTATATTAATCTTTCATAATTGTTAAGTTTTCTTTATTCTTTTGTTATGTGTTGTATATTTACTTCTGTAAGCACCACAAAGTATCTTCGTGGGATACTTTGTGGTGCACGGGGATTTTATAAATACTTCAATAAAAAAATAATAGACAATGCCCCGATTAGTTGCAACAACTCTGCAAATTTCCACTCTTCAATAAAATATACACTCACGGAAAAAAACCCACCAAGAAATACTTGTACTAGATAAATAAAATTTGGTAGGCACATTTATGTATCTGAAGGATGATATCGATTCAAATTTCATATTTTTCGCATAAGTGCGTTGATAGTGGCATCATTCAGAGCATGCAAATCAGATTTTCTTTATACGAGTGTTAAAATATTTGTAAGCTTTTATTATCTAACAAATTTGAAGTATTTTGTTAATGTTAGCCAAGCATACCTTTAAGAAGACGAAGAACCCATTATGAAAGTTCATCGAGTTTGAATAAAGTCTTGTAATAGGAGTACGATATGATGGATTTTCGTTTTATGATATTTCAGAAAGACTTGGTCAGAATGTAAACCCTTTGCATGATTGTTGCGATCAGTGGTCAAAGGATAGTAATACCTCATGATGATCAGATTCCTGGTGGTAACGTGGCACTACTGAAAGGGAATACCTCCATATTCGGTGTACGGATGTTGCGCATCCTATTGCATTCCCCGCAGAAACTTGAGCTTCAGTTGGTATCACAGTGATACAAAGAGCTGTTAGAAATTGCTTACTTCGAGGACAGCTGCAACCCTGGTGTTCTGTAGCGTTCCTTCCAATGACTCCAAGCTATTGTCATTTGCGACGCAAGAGTTGTCGTGTCAGAGCTCATTGGAGGACGGAGTGCAGATCATTTTTGTAAGTTGATGAAAGCAGATTCTGCCTTGGTGACTGTGATGGCCTTGTGCTGGTCAGAATTAGGCCAAGAGAACGCCTGCAATCAAACTGTCTGTGGCCTGGGTACACTGATCTTACACTTAAAGTCATAGTCTGGATAGCAATTTTCTATGACAGTAAGACGACTCTCGTGGTTATACAAAATATTCTGACTGTTAATTTGTACGTCAGTCTAGTAATTCAACCTGCAGAATTACCATTCATGAACAATGTTAGGTGAGTTTTTCAAAAGTATAATGCTCGCTCTCATACCACAATTGTAATGCAATATTCACTACAGAGTGTAGACATGTTACCTTGTCCTGCGAGATCACCAGGGTATTATTGACTTTATTTGAGCAAGTGTGGGATGTCATTAAACGTCATCTCCAGTATCATCCACATCACTGACTGTCCCATTACTAACATAATAAGTACAACAGGCATGGAACTCGATACCACAAAGGGATATTCGGCGTCTATATGACACAATGCATACATGTTTGTAGGTTTACATTCAAAAATTTGGAGGTTACACTTACTATTAATGCAACAGATTTTCAAATTTTAAGTGTATTTTCTTTAGCTTAAATTTACTTGTGATCCTGAAAATTACACCAATTAAACATGTTAATTAGATTAATGAACAGTCCAAATTTCATTACTCTACAAGAATTTTCTCTTCAGGCTGGGAATTGTTTTGGCCAATGTAGAATTATATTATAATACAAACTCCAGTGTTTTTTTTTATTTTGCAGGTAAAAGCTTATCACTAAACTATACTACGAAAGTTTTAACAATGCCCTTATTTGGAAAGAGTTTTGTGATTTTATATATTGAAAGGGTAATAGTACAATACAATCCAATAGAATCCATTTATATTAAAAATGTTATTTAATGACATGCATACAATTATAAAATTAATCCAGATTAAAAGCACAACTCTGCAAACTTCCACACTTCACCAACGTGAGGAATGCTTAACTCAACGTCAGATTTAAATGCCCCCAGACTACAGCTAGAGTTAAATCACTATCCGATCTCTAATTATACGATCTCGGAGATATAACCTTAGCATCGAATTCCATGTAGGAAATTTTTCTCAAGGGTATTATTTAGAAGGGCTTTGTGACTTTATATATACGAAGAGCAATACTACAATTCAATATTGAAATAAACATTAAATAAAAAAAGAAGCATTACATTATTTAATCAGTTTGAATCCATGAATAGAATTCAGCTTGTTTTGATCATAATGGATTTGGAGAAGCTACTTATAATATTAAAAGTATTATTTAATAAAGCATATTACCTAGTTAAGGATACAATTCAACAAACTTTTGAATTCGCCAACAAGAAGAATGTTTAACACAATGTTATATTTAAATGCCTACGAACTATATCTACTGTTAAATCACAATCCAAACTTCAATTAATCGACCTTGTAGATGAAACTTTAGCATCAAATTTCATTGAGGATAATATTCTCAAAGCCAATATTTGGAAGAAGTTTTATGACTTTCTGTATCCGAAGGATAATAGTATAATGCAAATTGAAATCATATATATTAAAGTAATAATCTATTATTTCAGTAGATTGAGTTTATTAATATAATTTATCTTATCTGGATTATATCGGATCAAAAAAAGTTACTTATGATAATGAAAATATTATTGAATGACATATATTGCCCCGATTAAATGCACACAACTTTACAAACTTCCACACTTCATCAACATGAAGGGGGATTTGGATTTTAATGGCCTCACCAACCACTTAGACTTGTCGTCAGATTTAAATGCCTGCTTACTACATCTACATCTGCAGTTAAATAATCATCCGAACTTCAGTTAATCGACCTCGGAGATAAAACTTTAGCAACAAAACACAACGAGGAAAATATTCCAAAGCCATTAATTGAAAGTAGTTTTGTAAATTCATATATCCAAAGGGTAACCACACAATGGAACGCTGAATTAAATCATAAACAATAAAATAGCAGTAAAGTATTTAGACCAGTGATTCCTAACTTGTGGGGCGTCCCCCCTAGGGGGGCGCAAGCATATCCAAGAGAAAATGTTATTTAAAAAATTGATTCAGTGACTGAAAGGACAGAACACACACATACAAAACAAAATACGTTTCGACACATTTAATAATTAAATTATTAAATTAAAAACAAATTTAATAATTATTAGTGACTTCCTTGGGCCTGTCTTGCAGAGCAAAGTTTGTCGAACGAGGGTTTAATATTAGAAATAGACACTCTCAGTTTTTTTATATTTAGCTGAGATCTATGTTTTATCTTCAAAGAAGTCACAGCAGAAAATCCTGTTTTACAAAGGTAAGATGTCGAAAATGGTAGTAGAATGCGAAATGCCCTTGTTTTTAATGAAGAAAACTCATCTCCTGTCCAAAATTCAAGGAGTGATTTATTACTATATTGTATTTTGGTTTCGCCACTTGCCGTGAAGTCTATGAAGGTTTCTTCATCTTCAATTGAGAGTAATTTCGGAATATTTTCAAATGGATCCCTCACAAACTTGTAACTTGATATCAGTTTGTCGTCAGCAAGAAAGTATTTTTTAAAATTCTTTGCTAGCATTGCTAAATGATTTTCTATGGTTACAAAAACAACTTTTACATGTTGATCTTCAGCCTTTTACATGTTGATCATTCAAATTTGCAAACAGTGTTAAGTTTTCTTGCTTTAAATTTCTGCTCCACAATTCCAATTTCCAACAAAAAGCATTAACCTTATCACTCGTATCCAATATATGTGTATTTGCTCCTTGCAGTTGAAGACTCAAGTTATTTAATTTCTCGAATATGTCGACCATGTAGCTCAATTTCATCACAAATAAACTATCGCGAAAATTCTCAGCTTCCGGTCTGTTTTCCTCTTTTAGGAAAACGGCGAATTCTTCTCTTAATTCATAAACACGCTGCAACAATTTCCCTCATGATAACCATCTTGCTTCGCAATAAAATAGTAACTCACCCATTGAACTGCACAGAATGTACTGCACCCATGTCTTTACAAAGTGCGGAAAAGATTCTTTATTTCAGAGGTCTCATTTTTTTTATAACTTACTACGGTTACAACCGTAGTTAACACAATATTCAAACCAGTTATCATTTCTTTGGAAGCCAAATCTTCTCTGTGAAACACGCGATGTGACCAGACGCGCTGTGACGATTTTTGTTTCACAGGTGCTTGAATACTTTGAAATCTTCCGGACATAGAAGAGCACCATCGGTGCATATTCCGACGCAATTTTTCCAATCTATGTTTGCCTCGTATGTAATCATTTAAGATGGCAAATAAGGCGAGTGCTGTTGCTTTGAGTTATATTGGTTTGTAGAAAAGTAATTCTTCTACTACTGACAAATCCTCACAAACTCTAACATAGGCAATGAAATGAGCATCTTTAGTACTATCTGTTGCCTCACCGGGTTGTATTGAACACAATTTGTCACGCATCTTCGACAAAAGCTGACACTCTACATCTTCAGCTATATCAGAAATACGAGGGCAAATTCTGGCACTCTAGCAAGAGGTATAGACTGCAATTGTTTTGCAAAATTATCTCCAAACATAATTTCTAAAATCTCAATTGCGGCTGATAAAATAAGCTCTTCACCAATGGTGTGAGGCCATTTACATCTGGCTATTTTATATGAAATTTTGTAAGAGGCAATAAAAGCTTTTTCCTTCGTAGACAAAGTTTTTTTAAACAATGATTTTTGTTTTTCATATGATTTTAATTTTAATTCAAAGAATTCTCTGGGTTTGTTTACGTACTCACTATGAAGCGTTTCCAAATGTCGTTTAAGTTTATTAGGTTTCATGCTGTCTGTCGCCAACAGTTTTGAGCAAATGATACACAGGGGCCTTTCTTCTTCATATTCTTCAGTACTAGTGAACCCAAAATTTAAGTATTCTTGAGAATATTTTCTTGATTTTATTTTCGGAACCACGCTCGTCTGTGTACTAGTTGATGCTTGTCTATCGTCTAATGCTCGCTTGCGCCCACTTGAAAATTTATCCATTATTCCACATAAGTCTGCTGCCTTGAATATTTAATACGGTGAATTGCAATTAAAAGAAAATGTT
Organism: Argiope trifasciata; assembly: GCA_026543055.1. Taxonomy (NCBI): domain Eukaryota; kingdom Metazoa; phylum Arthropoda; class Arachnida; order Araneae; family Araneidae; genus Argiope; species Argiope trifasciata. The sequence goes on from JAPMOQ010056662.1 coordinate 5,778, forward strand.
TATAACATACACATTCAGAATAGATTTAATAGCGATAGAAGGATCGACTCGAATGAGATTTCTGGAATTGAAATTGGCGTCATAGAACTTTATTCATCTCCCTATGAGAAAACATTTGTTCACATCTGTGCACGCTCCTAACGTAACTTTTAAGCTGACCAGACAAATCGAAACTCCTCGCGAAACCTTGAGACTGCCCGACATGGTGGGATGCAAGAGAAATAAAAAGGCATGGGATTTGTTTTTTACCAATGCTGAAGATCGGTGTTGCAAAATGTCAATAAATTTCTGTATTCTTGGCAATTTGTAAAGTTTAAAATTAAGGTTTTAGTGTAGTGTTAGATCCAAAATACTCAAAATACATTATTATTATATATATTTTATTGTATGCGGTAGGGAGGGGGGGGTGCACTAAAAATTATGATTGAAAATTGGGCCGTGAATACTAAATGGTTGAGAAACACTGATTTAGACAGCTTGAATCCATGAATTTAATATGCTTTATATGGAGTATATAGGATCTGAAAAAGCTACTTACAATATTAAATTGTAGTTTAATGAAAGAAATTACCCGATTAAATGCACAACACTACAAACTTTCACACTTCACCAACATTAGATTTTCAAAACTCGTTGTAAGTTTTAAATGCTTGCAAACTTCTTCTACAGTTAAATCATAATCCAAACTTAAATTATTCTAGATAAAACTTTAGTGGTCAGTCTAAATGAGAACGATTTTCCTCAGACAATTATTTGGAAGTGGTTTATCGACTTTATATATCAAAGCGGCAATGGTAACATTGAATTGAATCTTAAATAATAAAGCAGAAATCCATTATTTAAGCGGCTTGAATCTATGAATATAATTTGCCTTATCTGGATTATATTGGATCTACCAAAGCTATTTATTATTGATAAGGAAAGGGGAAAAAATCCCCATCAACATAACTTTAAAAAATGAGGCTTGTTACGTGATTCAACGTCCTTTTAAACTCATTTCCAGCATACCGGGGCGCATTCATCATAAAACGTCCCTCTGCGCCCCGTTAACAAGGTGGCCGGTGACGTGCGCCCTGTCCATATATCTCCCATAAATGAACCAATCCTTCAACGACGGTCTCGCGCCTCCGCAGATGCAAATCACGTTTAGGAATTTCGGAGTTTAAACCCTCGGAAAATTCCTTTAGAAAAATCTAATAAATCAACGTTTTTATTCCACACTAAATCCAATAGATCCATTCAAAATGTCTTCAGAACTTGTCAGGGAGGGTGAAGTAATAGAAATAACCCACAAAAGGGACGGGGAACCTGAAGAAATATTGTTTTCTGATTAAAGCTGGTATTAGGTGTGCAATCGATAAGGCTTTGTTTATTCGCGTACTGAATTGAATATTGGGTCCCGCAGAAGTGATGTTAATGAAGAATTTTATTTGATTTGAAGTGATTGTTGTGGAGGGTTGGAGGATGGTTGACAGATGAAAAGTTTATTTAAGGATATTTACGTTTATCTAGATGAAGTTACAAAACTATCAAACCTGTTGTAGATCGTGTTTGCATTTTCTTTTGAATTTTTGAAGTGAATATTTGATTTTGAAGGGTTTGTTTTTTAGATTTAGCAGTTCAATGAAAAATACATGCTTCAGAAACCAGAAGAATAATTAAGTTTCGCGTGTATGTGAGGTACGTAAGTGATAAATATCACCGGTTAAGGAGTTAAATTTGAAGCTGATTTTTATATATCAAAATTCTTTCCTTGCTATAATATTAATGTTGTGATTGAGAAATTATTGAAGTCAAACATAAAACATTTTCGAAAGGATTTATGAATTTTATTGTTTATGGATAAGTTTATCCTGTCTCTCTCTCTCTCTCTCTCTCTCTCTTTATATATATATATATATATATATATATATATATATATATATATATATATATATATATATATACACACTCATAAAATTATTAAAACAATCAAAATCCATTTCTTGATCGATAAAATTAAAATGAAACCAACTAGGTCGAAATCGAAATTAAAACTCAATTCAGAATTACACGCAAAAGTTCACAAAATGAAAGGAAAATGAATAAGAACCAAAAAATAAAATGTAAATGAATAAGAACCAAATAATGAAATAAATCTACAATACAATATTCAAAGAGTTATTTAAACGAAACAGAAGTAACTACGGCAACGAAACCAAACCGGAACCGGAACTAAAAATCATTACTGATTAAACAAGTTATAAGAATTAAAAGTTTTTAAATCAATCATTGTATTTAGAGAGCGCAAATGCAGCTACAACTAAAATGCAAATGAATATAAATTAATTAACAAAATAAGATAACCTAATCAAAATAATCAATAGAAAAATCATTAGAAAAAAATAGTCATTAAAAATAGTCAATAAAAAAGGAATCCGTCCTGAAAACTTCGTCAGGAGCCACTTTCAAGCAAGGATTCTTAAACAGGGAATTTTTTCTATGAGGCGTCGATGGACAATGGCCAAAAGTACTGACGCCTCGTGGCCCGAAAATCTCCCGAAGATGAAAGCAAAAGAGACATACCAATTCCAACAGCAAAAGACAAAAACAAAGCAAAACATCAACAAATGAAACAAATATATATATATACAAAAGGTAAAACCACATAAGAAAGATCATAATTAATGACAAAATTAAGAAATTCAGCTCGCTGACCTGTCCGCTAGTATCCGCCATTCCTTATCAACAACAACACCACCGTGAAACTAAACATAAATGTGATTTTTAGCGCCATCTATTTCACTAGTATTTCATTATTTCTTTTTTTATTAAAATATTGATATTACAGTAGTTTTTAGGAAAATCATTATTGTTTAAATTTTTAATAAAACTATTTGTTGCTTTTATAAAAGAAATTTTGTTATTACAAATTGTTTTAATTTTACTAAATTGTGAGAAAATTACATTTTTGAAAATTTTAGAGTTAAGATTAGAATGATAATTACAGAGTTTAATTATATTAAATTTGAATTCGTCTCTTTTATCATAAATACCGACTATTGTTTTTTCATTAGCAATTTTGATCCTTAAATCCAGATAAGTAGCTTCAAGATTATCACTATTTGTTTCTTTTAAAGTTAATTCTTTAGGAAAGCAGTTAGTAACAATATTGGTATTATCTAAGTTAATCAAAATTAAATCATCAATAAATCGCCAACCGCTTATTAAGTAATTATTAATTATTTTTTTCTCGTAATAATGAAGGAAAATGTTAGCTAAAGCACTTGAAAAAGCTGTACCCATTGGGATACCTTTAACCTGTTTATAAAAATCAATACCATTAAATATATAATTTTCGGTAATATTAAAATTGCATAAAGCCAGCCAGTCATTTTTCTTAATTACATTTTCATTTAAATATTCATAATATATATGAGTACAGACATTTATTAATTTTTCATGGGGCAGGTTGGTGTATAAATTTTCAAAGTCAAAAGTATTAATTTTATAAATTTTGTTATCTTTTAAGAAATCCAAAATCTTTTTGTTATTATTAATGACAAAACAATCTTCTTCTTCAATTTTATTTAAGATAATTTTTATGAATTTGAAAAATTGCTTCCCCGTGTAGTAATTATAACTGCCTGTACTACAGGTAACAAATCTAAATTTAATTGGGTTTTTTTTGAAATTTAACAGTGGGGAACAAATAAGGATACTTTAGAGAGCATGTTTTAATTTTAATTTTTTTAGCGAAAGCTAACAATCTTTTGTCCAATTCCTTTTTATTAGAATTAACCAAATTATAAGTAGAATTGGAATTATACTCACTAATTAAAAGTTCTTTATAATAGTGCTTACACATAATACAGAAATTGTTTGACGATTTATCTATAACTGATATAATAAATTTTTCTTTTAAATTTTTTATTTCTTTTTTTTATTGATTTGGTAGCATAAAATCCCCGTTCTTTTATTCTAACTTTACCCATATTATATTTAGTTTTAATTTCTCCTAAGACCCTAATTTTCCATTCATTAAATCCCTCTGGAGGCCAATTATATTTTCGAGAAATTTTAGATATAAAAATGTCTAAATCGCGCCCAATAGAAATCAACACTTTTTTATTGTTTAATCTTTCTCTAAGTCTAAATTTAGTTCCCTTTTCCATAAGATCCCTTAATGGGCTAGAATCTATAATTTTTAAATCACCTGTTACTACATGCCCTTTCTCCGTATCTACATAGTCCTTATAGATTTCTTTATCACAATGACAGTCTATTTTGTTTATTTTATTTAAATTTTTGCTATAGAAATTGTAGTTACAAATATTTTTCTTTAAAGTTGCTGCATAGCTGAATGCAATTGAAACTATTGTATTCTTTAAAGGAAAGCAATCTTTGTTAATCTGCAAAATTTTGGGTAATTTTAGTTTTTCATAGTCAATGTCTAAAAACTTTATAACACAGAATTCTTTGTTTAAATTATTAACATTATTTATTAATAAATCGGTTTTTTCAATATTAAGCTTAAATTTAATAAGATCTAGAATAACACATTTGGTGTAAAAATTTTTGAATTTTAAATCAGCTAGTTTATTATTTATTAACCATTTAATTTTACTTTTTCTAAGACCAAAAATATATTTCCTAATTTTGTAAATGTTTTCACCATTATGATCCAGATTACAATAATTCAACAGTTCCTCAAATATTATTTGAAAATTACCCCCTTTACCTTTACCTCTTTTAAATCTCTTATTACAGTTTTCTGTTCTCAAAAAATCTTTAAAAATATTGAATTTGCTATAGATACATGAGTTGTTTATATCCCCATAACCTTCGCCATTTAATTTGCTGTTCAAACCATAAGGAAATAAAGTTTTTAAATTACAAATGTAAATATTTTCAAGGTCCAGTCTTTTGTTTAAGTCATTAATATTGTCTTCTAGAATATAGATGTTAATATTATTAAAATTATGGCATTGAAAGTGTTCTAGTTCAAATTCAGAATTCTTATTTTTTATAAAGCCTTTGATATCAGATCTATGGTTATTAATTCTTAGATTAAGTTCGGTGCTAGTTTGACCTATGTAATTTAAATTACATTCAATACAATTTATAATATAAATTAGGTTTTTGTTTTTACAAAAAATTTGTAAATTTGTGTTTTCACTATTAATTTGTTCTTTACCTGCCAGCGGACAGGTCCTGCACCTCTTATTTTCACATAAACGATATTTTTTTATATTTTTATCTTTCTTATAACAAAACAGTTGAGTCGGTAGCTTTTTATCCAAATTATATTACCAAATTATTTTAATATTACCAAAAATTATATATTTAATGGTATTGATTTTTATAAACAGGTTAAAGGTATCCCAATGGGTACAGCTTTTTCAAGTGCTTTAGCTAACATTTTCCTTCATTATTACGAGAAAAAAATAATTAATAATTACTTAATAAACGGATGGCGATTTATTGATGATTTAATTTTGATTAACTTAGATAATACCAATATTGTTACTAACTGCTATCCAAAAGAATTAACTTTAAAAGAAACAAATAGTGATAATCTTGAAGCTACTTATCTGGATTTAAGGATCAAAATTGCTAATGAAAAAAACAATAGTCGGTATTTATGATAAAAGAGACGAATTCAAATTTAATATAATTAAACTCTGTAATTATCACTCTAATCTTAACTCTAAAATTTTCAAAAATGTAATTTTCTCACAATTTAATAAAATTAAAACAATTTGTAATAACAAAATTTCTTTTATAAAAGCAACAAATAGTTTTATAAAAAAAAATTTAAACAATAATGATTTTCCTAAAAACTACTGTAATATCAATATTTTAATAAAAAAAGAAATAATGAAATACTAGTGAAATAGATGGTGCTAAAAATCACATTTATGTTTAGTTTCACGGTGTTGTTGTTGTTGATAAGGAATGGCGGATACTAGCGGACAGGTCAGCGAGCTGAGTTTCTTAATTTTGTCATTAATTATGATCTTTCTTATGTGGTTTTACCTTTTGTATATATATATATTTGTTTCATTTGTTGATGTTTTGCTTTGTTTTTGTCTTTTGCTGTTGGAATTGGTATGTCTCTTTTGCTTTCATCTTCGGGGGATTTTCGGGCCACGAGGCGTCAGTACTTTTGGCCATTGTCCATCGACGCCTCATAGAAAAAATTCCCTGTTTAAGAATCCTTGCTTGAAAGTGGCTCCTGACGAAGTTTTCAGGCCGGATTCCTTTTTTATTGACTATTTTTACTGACTATTTTTTTCTAATGATTTTTCTATTGATTATTTTAATTAGGTTATCTTATTTTGTTAATTAATATATATATATATATATATATATATATATATATATATATAAAGAGAGAGAGAGAGAGATTTAATTTTTTGAAAATAAATTCAATAAGAACATTTTGAATTTATTCGAAAGTATTCTCTTACTTCCTGATCTCATTCCACGTTCTTAGGCAGACAGTTAGCACACTCTGACTCCCTAAGGGGAGGGACAAAAAGTTGCTAATCTAAACAAATACTTCTAAGCGAAACGTGTGAATCCTTTGCTCAATTTGACACTTGTAAGAAATCTCTATCAGAATCTTATAGTATTTAAACACTGGGAAAAGCATTATCCTTCTTTTTCACTCTACTCTTGAACCACTGGTTAGCATTACCATACGGTAGTCCCTCAGAGCGTATTGTACATAAAGCAGATCTATTATGGTCATATTCTCCTTCTATACCCTATTTCATGTATAGGGGAAAATCGGGCAACATCATTGGTTTGCACTGCATGTTTTCTCTCTTTCAAATCTTGTATTTGATGTCTCCTGTAACTAGATCGAATAAACTGAATGAGTTTGATTTAATTCTTTACAATATTTTTGTATATCTTAATTTTCTTTCATAAAAAATAAGTTCATCGATTAAAATCATAGAAATTTTTGAAAATGCTGTGCTTGAAGGCGAGTTCAACAAAAATAATTCTAATTCTCCGCTTTTTTGGAATTTTTATTTGTAGATTTTGAAAGAGAATAAATGAAATAAATATTTTTATTTCAATAAGTAATGTTTCAAATATTAGTTGTGAATTTTAGAAGCTTTAAATATTTTCCATCCAAAATGCCAATTTGTTTAATGAGAATATTTTCGAAATATTTTTATCTTTTCTTTACAGGAACATAAACAATATTAAGTAGTTTTGATAATTATATTATTTGGTAATTTAAGTCATTACAATATATTTAATTTGATTATGGGGTGATGTCTAATAATTGTAATAGAATATATATGAATTGTTTCTTTTCATTACAAAAACATTTGAAATCAATTATTTTTTCGTCATCAGATAAAACTTGTTAAAAACGGCGAAATAGTTTTATATATGTTATATAAATGAAAGAAAATATTAGAGTATTAAGGAAATTTTCTATTTTAATAGCTATAATTTTTTAGAAATCAATTAATTGTAATAGAGTTGAATTTATTAGGATGTCAGAATGAATAATAACAATTAATTATTTTAGTTACCAATTTGGTGCTTGTTCCGCAAGTAGAGGAAATTAGCTGTAAAATTAATTTTAAGATCAAATGATGTACTTAAAATGTATTGATATTTAATACTGAAATTTGTAAGTATTTGGGAATTTCTGGATATATCGGAATTAATATATTACACCAGTGATTCTCAACCTGTGGGGCGCGCCCCCCTAGGGGGGCGCCAGCACTCTAATGGGGGGCGCGAGCATATGCAAGAGAAAATGTTATTTAAAAAAATTGATTAAGTTAGTGAAAGGAAAGAACACACACATACAAAACAAAATACATTTCGATATGTTTAATAATTAACTTATTAAATTAAAACAACTTACTAAATTAAAAACAAATTTAATAATCATTAGTGACTTTCTTGGGCCTGTCCTGTCGAACAAAGTTTTTCGGAGGAGGATTTAAGATTAGAAATAGACACTCTCAGTTTTTTTTCCTATATTTAGCTGAGATTTATATTTTGTCTTCAAAGAAACCACCGAAGAAAATCCAGTTCCACAAAGGTAAGATGTTGAAAATGGTAGTAGAATGCGAAATGCCTTTGTTTTTAGAGCAGAAAGCTCATCATCCACTCCCATCCGAAATTCAAAGAGTGATTTATTACTAAATTGTCTTTTTATTTCTCCGCCTGCCGTGAAGACTATGAAGGGTTTTTCCTCTTCAATTCAGAATCCTTCGGGAGTATTTTGAAATGGATCCCTCATCCACTTGTACTTGATATGAGTTTGTCTTCAGCAAGAAAGCACTTTTTAAAATCTTTTGATAGCATTGCTAAATGATTTTCAATAGTTGCAAAAACAACTTTTACATGCTGTTCTTCAGCCTTGTAAAATTTATACAATCATTCAAATTTGCAAACATTGTTAAGTTTTCTTGCTTTAAATTTCTGCGCCACAATTCCAATTTCCTAAAAAGAGCATTAACTTTATCACTCGTATCCAATATATGTGTATTTGCTCCTTGCAGTTGAAGATTCAGGTTATTTAATTTCTCGAATATGCTGACCATGTAGCTCAGTTTCATCACAAATAAACTATTGCAAAAATTCTCAGCTTCCGGTCTGTTTTCCTCTTCTAGGAAAACGGCGATTTCTTCTCTTAATTCATAAACACGTTGCAAAAATTTCCCTCTTGATAACTATCTTGCCTCGCAATAAAATAGTAACGCTGAATGTACGGCACCCATGTCTTTATAAAGTGCGGAAAAGATTCTTGATTTCAGGGGTCTCATTTTCATATAATTTACTACGGTTGCAAACGTAGTAAACACAATATTCAAACCATGACTCATTTCTTTGGAAGCCAAAGCTTCTCTGTGGATCTCGCAATGTGTTCAGACGCAATGTGGCGATTTTTATTTCACAAGTGCTTGAATACTTTGGAACCTTCCAGATATAGAACGAGCACCATCGGTGCATATTCCGACGCAATTTTTCCATTCTATGTTTGCCTCGTTCATAATCACTTAGGATAGCAAATAATGCGTGTGCTGTTGCTTTGAGTTCTATTGATTTGCAGAAAAGTAATTCTTCTTCTACTGACAAATCATCACAAAATCTAACATAGGCAATGAAATGAGCATCTTTATTAATATCTGTTGCCTCATCGAGAGGAATTGAAAACAATTTGTCACGTAACTTCGACAAAAGCTGACACTCTACATCTTCATCTATATCAGCAATTCGACGGGCAACACTATCATTTGAAAGAGGTATAGACAACAATTGTTTAGCAAAATTATCTAAAAACATAATTTCTACAATATCAATTGCAGCTAGCAAAATAAGCTCTTCACCAATGGTGTGGGGCTTTTTACATCTGGCTATTTTACAGGAAAATTTGTAAGAGGCAATTAAAGCTTTTTCATTCACAGACAAAGTTTTTTTAAAGAATGATTTTTGCTTTTCATATGATTTTAATTTTCATTCGAAGAATTCTCTGGGTTTGTTTACGTACTCACTATGAAGCGTTTCCAAATGTCGTTTAAGTGCATTAGGTTTCATGCTGTCTGCCGCCAACATTTTTGAGCAAATGATACACAGGGGCCTTTCTTCTTCATTTACTTCAGTACTAGTGAACCCAAAATTTAAGTATTCTTGAGAATATTTTCTTGATTTTATTTTCGGAACCACGCTCGCCCGAGTACTTATTGATACTTGTCTATCGTCTAATGCTCGCTTATACCCGCTTAAAAATTTATCAATGATTCTGCATTAGTCTGCTGCCGTGAATATTTAAGGTGTCCGACTACGATGAAAACAAAGGTTTTCGGCCACATTGGCGATTTTTTTAAAATTATTTCTTGTCATTCAGACTTTTCTCTTTCCAAAACAGTTTGTTTTTTCTTAGAAAAAGAAGGTCTCACCTATTATACAGAGGAATTTTCGGCAAAATATAATTTTCAGATAAAATGTGTCTTTCACTTCCATTTTCATAAAAATTATCCACCATTAACATGATATCCCAAAAACTAATAGAGGTACTTACATAAAAATTTCAGAGTGAATTTTAAATAATATGGGCAATGAAATGAACCAAGATTTTTATTGTTGGTGAACTGCTTTTTCATTTACAGGCATTTTTAGGAAAATCAAGTTGTGAATTTAGGGCAAAAATGGATCTATACGTATATTTTTCCCCATAACTTCTTTGCATCCCGAAATGATTAATAGATTTTGGTTCATTTCATTCATCATTACATTCTATAACTTGTGTACAAAGAAAAATAGGCCTGTTGCATTGCGATTTTGTGTAGAGTGTTCACCGTTTTGGTTAAATTTCACTAAAATTTACCACAAATTTTCCTATATCTCAAAATATGTTATATTCTCAAATAACATTTTTGTATTTATAGTGCTTATAATTGATAATACCTCTGTTTTTTAAAAATTAAATTTTTCAAATTTTTTCCTTCGAATATAGTCGGTTAACTTAATACGGTGAATTGCAATTACTCGAAAATATATATAACATACACATTCAGAATAGATTCAATAACGATAGAAGATCGACTGGAATGAGATTGTCTGGAATTGAAATTGGCGTCATAGAACTTTCTCCTTCTCTCTTTGAGAAAACTTTTGTTCACATCTGTGCACGCTCCTAACGTAACTTTTAAGCTGACCAGACAAATTCCAGACAAATCGAAACTTCTCGCGAAACCGTGAGAATGCCTTACATGACGGGACGCAAGAGCAATAAAAATTCATAGGATTCTTGTTTTTTCAATGCTGTGGATCGGTGTTGCAAAACGTTAATAGATTTCTGTATTCTTGGTAATTTGTAAAGTTTAAAATTAAGGTTGTAGTGTAGGTTTAGTGCCAAAATACTCAAAATACATTATTATTGTATACATTTTATTTTATGCGGTGGGGGTGGGGTGCGATGAATATTATGATTGAAAATTGGGCCGTGAATACTATAAGGTTGAGAAACACTGTATTACACACATTCGTTAATCACAGGGCAACTCTGTACTATGAATATATCAGTATTAAAAAAGTTCATACATTTGTTTATCGCATAGTAACTTTGTATTTTGGATGCATCAGTATTAAAATAATACATAAAATTACTTATCTCATAACAACTTTTTATTTTTAGCATATCTTTATTAAAAAAATCACTGACATTTACTTACCCCATAGCAACTCTGTATTCAGAATAAATCATAATTAAAATATCACATGCATTGACTTATCTCATAGTAACGCTGTACTCATAATATATCATTATTAAAATAGTGCATACATTGATTTATCTCATAGCATTTTTGTGCTTCATTCATATATAATAAGTATTTGTGCTATGTTATTTCATTCTGTACAAATTATAAGAAAGAACGTTAAGTGTGGAAATTCCGAATATTTGAAAGACGTAAATTTCACTCAATGAAATTTATAATGCTATCATTATACTTATGTAGATAAAAAATAAGTAAAATATGAATCAGTAACACGAAATATACATGACAAAAAGAATTGTGATGGCAAAATTTATTATTACTAACATATTTTTGTCATATAATTTAATAGTAAACTCTTTTGTTCGAATTACTTTATTTATTAAGAATTCCATGCTAATTATCTAAAATAAGTTCAAAAATCACTTTTGCTTGCGTATTATTCAAATGAGATTCTGATAAAAGCATAATATTTCATGAGTTAATGAATTTATCTAATGGGCCTTACTGTAACCTTTTCGATATAATTAGTGGAAGTGAAATATTGCTTCTTAGGGATAAGTTTTCATTCAAATTAAGTTTTCCACTGTCGTAAACAAATATTTTCCATTAATTGGGTCATTTTCTATTAATATTTTTTCTTTTATAATGTACGCATCTTTATGAAATTCTGAATTATTTATCATGCATTCAAATAACTTAGAATTAAATGTTATTAGGACCGATAAAAATTGCCAGTGCTCCAAAAAATATACCACATTCTAAAAATGACTCAATAGATAACTTCCAAGTCATTTGATGCTAACATAGAATTTCAGGCGGATCTTTTAAATGATGTAAAGAAATCATCATTTACGTCGATTCATCATCATATTAGCATAAAGTCATAAAGTGACATGCTTTATAATTTAAATTGCTTTAGCGAATGAATGAACAGCGAAATGAATTAAGAAATCTAAAATATCAGTGGTTTTTCTTCTTTCTGGCATATTTAGCAAAATGTTTTTGATATAATATATTTTTTTTATTAAAATGATTGATTAAGTGTAAAGCCAACTTAGTTTTGACATTTCATCAAAATTATATATTATTCAAATTTCTATATATGCATTTTCAAACTTCTCACTTATGCATCTACAACATATGATTTTTTATAATTAATGTTATGATTTCTTTTTTATTTACTGTGAATTTATATATTATAAAAAATCAAATGAGCCTTTAGCTCTTGAATAAGTAAACATTTAAAAAGAAAATTAATGGATTCTTTTTTTCTAAAAAAATGTGTATATGAAAGTCTTTTTCTGTGAATGAAATATAAACCAATTTATTTATTTTTTGCATTAAAATCAAATGAGATTTTAATATAAAGTTGAGAACATCGTAAATAAATGAAAAAATGATTTTAGATATTCTTAGTTTATATATATTCAACAAAGTAAAAGATGGTGACATTTCTTTTATATTTAAAATTATTTTGAAGCTTTTATGAAATAAAAAACTTGAGAAAAACTTATGAAAGGATTTTAATTCAATCTAATATTTATTAGAAATTATTTGCAGCTGCTCTAAAGAAATACACAGCCCTTTTTTCTGAATAATAAAAAAATCAAGAAATTTATTAGATTGTAATTTTACCTTGCTAAAATGATTTTTACTTGATTTTTAGTATTACTTTAGTAGCCAGATTTAGGATCACTCATTCTATAGAAAAGTTATTACTTCTTTTTCTCATGCATATGCATTTCATTTACCAACCAAAAAATCTTAAACATACGATGTTTTCCATATTTTTTCTTCATTTCCTCAAAGGTTCATCTTTCAGAATTCCTTTCAATTTCTAAAAATAATCGCGACTTCAAAGACATTTTATTTTTTTATTTGTTACACTTTTTCAAACAAACCAGGATTTTTTTCTTGCATATTTTTGCACGTTGATAGATTTACAGAATTATTTTGCTTTCCAAACCTATCTTGCATACGAAAATTCAATCTTGAAGAGCTCTTAATATTTTTTATCGTTTTTAGTGCATAATCCAATATTTTTTACAGATTCTAGACTGTCGGATTTTTCATAAATCATTTGATGATTCTATAGTTCTAAAATGCACTTGAAATTTTTATTGTTTGTTTATCTACGCCTAACATGTTAAATAAAAACGTTATTTTAAAGTAAAAAGGAATATATATATATAAACATATATATACACTGAAGTGACAAAAGTCATGAGATGACTGTTAATATCGTGTCGGTCCTCCTTTTGCCCGGCGAAGTGCAACAACTCGACGTGTCATGGAGTCCACAAGTCGTTGGAAGTCCTCTGCAGGAATATTGAGCCATGCTGTCTGTATAAACGTCCATAATTGTGAAAGTGTGGATGGTGCAGGATTTTGGGCACGAACGGACCTTTCGATGATATCCCATAAAAGCTCGATGGGATTCATATCGGGCGATCTAGGTGGCCAGATCATGCGCTGGAATTGTCCGGAATGTTCTTCAAACCAATCGTGAACAGTTCTGGCCCGGTGACATGGCGCATTGTCATCCATAAAAATCCCATCGTTGTGTGGGTACGTGAAGTCCATGAATGGCTGCAAGTGATCTGCAAGCAGCTGAACATAACCATTTCCAGTCAATGATCGGTTCAGTTGCACCAGAGGACCGAGTCCATGCCATGTAAAAACAGCCCACACCATTATGCAGCCACCACCAGCTTGAACAGTGCCTT
>JAPMOQ010056671.1:0-14767 GCA_026543055.1 Argiope trifasciata
TTTGGAATAGGGACAACCACAGCTGTTTTCCAGCTATCGGGGAAAAAACATAATTCCATCATTTTGTTGATTAAAAACGTTAAATACAGAATATATCTGAAGGGGAGATTTTTAACCATGCGATTAGTAATTAAATCCAATCCTGGTGCTTTTTTCGGCTTAGCGGACTTCATGTAATCCATAATTTCCGAAGGCCGGGCCGGTTCAAGGTCGTTTGCGTGTTCACTTGTGAAGAAACTCTCCAGCTGATCGTTGACAAATTGCGTCAGGGGGAGATTTGACAGGCACGAGCGGCATTCCCACGACGCGAGGATAAGCGGATTTTGTCATAAATTAGATCTCCCACCCACTGGGGGACCTCACTCCCCCCTCGCCCGTTGGACGTCTGCGGACGTCGGAGAGCTTCCCACAAAATGTCGGTAGAAGGAGAAAACATCAAAGGCCCGGATAATCAGCTCGGGTTACGGGGGAGTCAAAAAAAGGGTCGAAAGGAAAGAACTGGGACTCAATTAGTTTTGAGGGTCAGTTTGTTTCTTTCAACCATGCAAAACAGTTGTGTCCCACAGTTTCTTGCCATGGACTGGAGTAATGAAACTATTATGGAGTTTTTGGATCTGTATGAGTCAGAACCAGTTATATGGAATCCACGGCATGAGGGCCATAAGGATCGTGCCCAGGTGCATGATGCCTGGAGAAAAATACAAAATTCTATGAGCATTGAATGCTCATTGGAGTTATTAAAAAAAAAAAGACAACCTGATGTCCACTTTCAGAAAATTGGCCATGAAAGTGAAGGAAAGTGTGCGGACGGGGTCCGGTACCGAGGAAATTTACAAGCCGGAGTGGTTTGCTTTCAACAAAATGCAATCTTTCCTGCATTCCGTTTATACGCCACGTTGTACAAAATCTTCTGAGGTAAGAAATTCACTGTCTTTCCTTATTAACTTATTTCAGTTTTTTCTGATATTTGCAGTGACTCTTATTTAATATTTGTTTATTAATTTAATTACAAAAATAATCAATAATTATCTGAACTAAGAAAATCAAATTAAGATTAGAAAATAGTTGCTATTTACATGAACTTGTGTAATGAGTGATTAAGATTTTTTTTTAAAATATGCCACAACTAAATTAGTATAACAGAAAATACAGCATATTCCTTCATTATTAGTATAAATTTTGCAAGTAATTATTCAATTTTGCAACAATATTAGCAAACTTTAATGTCTAAGAAAGAAAAAATTGTAGCTTAACCCTTTTAAGAGCGGGTCATTAAAATTTTGCGCAAATTTCTTACGATAATTGCAGTAATTAGGAAAAGTTCAGGTTAATAAAAAAATTTATTTTAAGTTTTAGGTAATTTGAAATATTGAACATATAATTCATGACATTTATTAAGAATTATCTAAATTATATCAAACATATTATATATATATATATACATAATAGTGCAATTTAATACAAATATCAACTAAGAATAAGAACTATCTAAATAAAATGACAAAAATATACATTCACAATTAAATTAAAATTGATAAATGTCAAACAAAAAGCAATATATAGATAAGCATTAACAGTATCTGTCTTGCCATGTTAATTTCCCTCTTGTCTTGAAATATTCAGCATAGGAGTTGCGAATATTTTTTGCAACTTCTCCCGATTTTCTTGCCGCTTTTTTTAAGGGCAAGAAAGAAGTCATTGCACTTTCGTCGTTTCTCCAAGTTCCGGGAACCACTTCTCCGTCGGTTTCGGTATCAAATGTACCTGGTGGTGAATATGATGAAGACGCACATTTTCGCATAAAGTTATGCAAAATCGCACACGCCAGAGTCACATTGGTAACCTTATCCGGCTGTAAGGCCATCGGTTTTCTAAAAACTCGGAAAACCGATGCCATTATGCCGAAAACATTCTCAACAACTCGGCGTGCACGAGATAACCTGTAATTGAAAGCTCTTTGAGCGCTCCCTTTTTCCAAATTGCCGGGATATGGCTTCATCATATGAGGACTTAAGGCAAATGCCGAATCTCCGAGGAAGACATACGGCAATTTTTTGCCTGAAAGCTGCAATTTCCTATCTTGAGGAATTTTCAGTTGCCCCCTTTTCAATTTGGATAATAAGGATGAGTTATTAAAAACTCCTCCGTCACTAATACGCCCTTGACAACCAATGTCCACAAACGTGAAGCAGTAATTGGCATATACTAGAGCCAGTAGTACCACACTGAAAGTCCCTTTATAATTAAAGAACTCAGCAAATGTATTGTTTGGACACTGTATGATGACGTGTTTTCCATCAATCGCCCCCAAACAGTTTGGAAAGTTCCATTGCTTTTCATATCGCTCTGCTATGAGCAGCCACTCACCTTCATTTTTTGGCAACTGAAAAGAAAAATAGATATAAGTTAAAAAAATAGAAATAGTTATTATAAATGCAAATTAAATAATCAGCAATATTTCAATAAGGCTAAAAATTACGCTTCTATTTCAGAGACTAGAATATATTTCTGATGAGGATGATGAGGAAACACCCTCCAGCCTCAGTCATCAAACAGCACATCCCAGCACATCTCAGGATGGTGCTGTTCAAGGTGGGCCCCCAAGAGGGAAAAAAAGGAAAGCTGAGTCCATCGATAAACAGATGGACGTGGCATTCAATTTTTTGAAAGAAGTTTCTTCCAAACCAAAAGCTGTAAAAGACGAAAGTTATTTGTTTTGTGAGTTGCTGTGCTGTCAACTCAGAGCTTTAGACTCTGATACTAGACAGACAGCAATCCACGAAATAAATAACTTAATGTTTAATTTGAGGAAGAAAAAACAACAACAGCCTCAAATTTTTTCCATTACAAACTTTTTGCCATCATAGAATGAAGTTGAACATGATAGTTATAATGGAAAAAAATAAAATAAGTTATTTTAAAATGTTTCTTCTGTGTTTTTTAAAAAATACTTCATGCAAAAGCTGTCATTAAATTTTTTCGAATTTCAGTTTATGGAAATGCTTATGAAAATTGTATTTCTTGTAAGTATATTATCATTAATATCTAAAATTTCTTGATATATGATTTTTTTGGTGAGCATTTTCAGAAATTTCAAATATCTAATAGATCAAATTTTTATACTAATTCAAATCATGTAAATGCAAAATATGTATTTTAGATTAGAAAAAATGTAGTAGAATTCCAAAAATCTTAAAAAATAGTAATCATTACATTTATTAATATATTAAAACTATTAAATTTTTAAATATATTTGTACAGCATAAGTATTTTAATATAATAAATTTTTTTTAATTAATTCGATGCTACTATTTTGAGTTAATACTAGATATGAGAAAATCATGCATGAAATTTGTTGGAGAGGAATGTATTTTTAGATTAATTTTAAAAAGTATAATATCTGTAAGTAAAAATATTGAAATCCAAGTTGGTGATACAATAACAATAGCTTGACTGAAAGTTATGTCAACTTATAAAATACTGCAACATACTTTAATTACATACAAAAATTTGAAATATTTTCCTGTGAATAATTTCTTCCTTTATACTTCATTGAAAACAATTACAGTTTAAAATATTTTTTAAAAGATTATGTCTATTGAAACGCACTTACAAACTAAATATCTGTTTCCAGTTCTGATAAGACAAAACTATCTGCTTCTTGTTTAAAAAAATTTACAAGTACACAAATTTTTGAATTGCAAAAGGTGAATAAAAATGTCAATGAAATAAAAAGAAATATAAGTATTTATAATTGTGGGTTTTGTGTGAGCAGTATTTATCGCTATATGAGAACAATAAATAAAACATCATCAATGCTTATTTTACCACTGTGCTTTTTCCATAAAAGTATTTATACGCTTTTCAGCAATATATAATTGGATAATATTTATGATAACTTCTTAATTTATTATTTAATTACCATTTCACTTTTGTTTTTACATAAAACTAAATTTTTTAAAAACATGAGTTAGAGTCTCTTACCTTTATTTCTTCTCCGAGCTCCTGTATGATGGCGTTACACACATCATCTACACATCTAGATATCGTCTGTTTAGAGAATTTAAACAAATACGACAAGCTGGTATAGCTGTCCCCGGTTGCAAAAAATCTTAAGGCAACAGCAAGCCTTTCTTCAACCGGAATTGTCTCTCTCATGTTGGTACTTTGTTTACTGATGCGTTTTCCGATTTTTTCCAACAACGATTCAAAATCAACAGCAGACATTCGGCAAAAATTTTCAAAACTGCCTGATGGTTCTTGTTTCAAATCGCTCAGCAAATCAGTAGCACTATATCTGTAAATAAATATATCGCAGTTAGATTAAATGCAGCTAGTTTAAGTGATTTAATCATTTAAATTTTATAAATAATTTATTACAATGAAAATTATAAATACCTTTTTCGACTTTTATTCAACGAAGTCATCCACCAACGTCTCTTGCGCTTCTCCGTCTTTTTTTTCAAGTAATTGCCACCTAAAAGCACATAAGCTGCTGCAGCACAAGCTTTTTCTTGGTCGCTATCTGATTCAAGCATTTCATTCATTTTTACTTAAAAATGCTTCAAAAGAATTATCAACCTCCAGTGGAGAGCTCTGGAAATGATATGAGACCGGAAAGCTGTTTACTTCCGTCTGCAGGTCGTGGGAACAGCAACATAGGCGGGGGTTGCACCGCGAAGGGAGGGGTGACAGTTTTATGGTCATATCGGTGGTTGAGTGGCATTTGCGCTCCACTAGTTAACCCCCATGTCATTAAAAGATATCATTCACGCTCAGATTATAACCGTTATCTTTGCATGAAAGATTTGGCGATTTTACAACGAACGCCAAATGGTAATCACAGTTCAAAGTAATAATGATACTCCACGTCCTTCAAAACGAGACGAAGCTTCCGTGGGAAAACGGCTGTCTACCCTTAATTGCGTTTTAGACGAGAGTTTAAAGTAATAAAGGAAATGTGAGATATTTCATTTTAAAAATTTATGATAAAAGAACACGATTATAATTTTCTCGCTCAGAAGACATTAACAGTTTTGATGTGCGTTATACAAATTCATCTAATAAAGTGAAGTTTAGTTTTTATTTTTATGAGGATTTTAATCTCTATATCTCTTACTGTTTAACTTTTTTTAACAAAATGAAAGAAAAAAAAAACTTAGAAACTGCTTTAAAGTGAAATTTAAGTGGATATCAGTAATGCTTAGTTCTTTCAATTTGTATTTATGTATTCTTGTATGTATACATACTCCCTAAGCTTTTACTTCAAATGAGCTAATGTATTTTTTATGTTAAAATTTTTCAAATAAGCTGTTTTTTCTAAAATATTAAGCGCTTTGTCTGAAATAAGATAGGAATCATATTAATAATTCAGAAAATAAATGATGGTTAATTTTCAGAAAGATTATTTCATTTCTATAAGATTTTCTATAAATTTCAGAAAGTTAATTTTCATTTCTATAAGAAAATGTTGATAATTACTGATATTCCTTCAAATTTGAAATAAGTTACCTCATTTTCTAGCTAATTTACCATCAGACAATTATACACAATCCAATGTACCATCAATCGACATGTAAATGCATCTATAGTTCTTCATTAAAACGTTTAATTCTCAGATTCAGTATCATGATCTAAAGTTTTATTCGCAGGTAATGTAGTAACAAATTTCCGCCTATTTTCTTAAAAGTGCTGTCAATGATTTATTACTAATTTTCAATTTGTCTTAAATCTATATATGAAAGAAAGCTAAAAATAAAATATATTACTTTACATTTTATTCGTTCTTTTTTCGCCCCTAAATTTTTTTGCCAAAACTATAGATTTATATAGATTGAGAAATTACAATAGTAAATATTTAAATATTAGGCATTAAGATAAAAATAATTTTGCAGCTATGTTAGCATGGTTTCTAAAGTCACCTTTTCTTCTTCTAATAAAGCATCAAAAGGTTGCCCTATGAATTTTTTTTAAAATATTGCATCTAAACACTTCGAATTACAAAATTTCGTTAAATAAGGTAGGCAATTGTACGAAAATTAATTTTTATATATCCATCATAATTTCAAGTATTAATTAGTACAATTTTTTTATTTTTATCTATACGTACAAAATTTCACGTTTCTATCCAGAAAATTTTGAGAGATATGCTTAGTTTTAAATTTCGAAATAATGGTCACAAATGTGTTAATTTCGGAATGCAACTTGTACATTATCCAATCATTATGACTTCAAAAAAATTAAGAATCTCGCATATCATTATTTACTTTCATTGTTCGATAGTTACACAAGGTCTTTATAAAGAAAAGAAACTTTTGGTTATGATGACGATTTATTTTGTAAGCAATCGTAATGCTTTTTTCAAGTTTTAGAAAAATACAATGTCGTTTTCAGTTCCAAACATTTTAATGGGCTTTGTGGTATAGCTATTAAAAATTGTAGGAACAAACGAAGTGAAATAGTGAGAATGAAGTGTCATATATGTGATGAAAAAAATTTACAATTGCCTATATTTTTCAGGTTACCTTTTTGTTAGATTAAGGACGGGTGGTCCAGTGCTCAACATTTTAAAATAGACAAGGTTGAGAATACTTCAACTTTAATAAGTGGCATTCATACAGAATATAAGTCGATGTCTAAAATCAAACAAATAGGCCATTTCTAATGCAATTTTTTTTTCTTTCTGATAATTGTTGTTTGGTGAGACAAATGTTGCTTTGATCTAGATAGAAACATTGATTAGAAAAAAAATTAAAGTTTGGAAAAATGAAAACAATTTATCGCCATTGGCAGTTTTTTATCCGCATGTTAGAGCTGTCGTTTTTAGAAGTTCTTGAGTTAGTCTAATTTTCTACAAAAATTGATTGTATAGGAACGATAGATTCAGTTAATTTTATTGGGATTATAACTGAAATAAGTAATGAATTAACTTTGTCTATGAATGTTTGATAAATCTTCTCTGATTCATTTAAAGAAACCGGTCCTCGTGTCCCATGAACTTAATCACATATGCCGAAGTATTATTAAGTAATTCTGCATAGGTATTGGAAGCGTTAATTTGGAACAAATTTGTAGACACTTTAATTAATAGAATACTATTCAATTTTTAAAAAATGTAATGAAAATTAACAAATATTGTATGTTTTAGCAAAGTAAGAATGTAATTTAAACCTCTTGCAATTAAGCAACAAAACCTATCCTTTGAGAGTAAATTTTACTGACCACAATTTAGTATTTATTACAGTATAATTTTATTTATAGATAAAACCAAGTTATTCCTTTTTCGAGGGAAGGGGGATAAAAGTACCTCTAAAAAGGGCTTAAATTGGAATTAAAATCATTTCCTTAATTTGAAGAAGTCTATTGTAGTTTTCAAGAAGCAGTTACAACCATTATCATTATTTGAAATTAGAAAAGACTAAAGCAAAAAAAAAGTAATAATTAATATAAAAAGACACCAAATAATAGAAAAATTAGGGATGTGTGTTTTTATATCTTCAGGAACAAACGAATAAAAAAGGAAATGCTACAGTTCATAAAATATCAAACTTGAGTTCAGATTCTCTATACTGATACCTAATTTCCCTTATTGAGCTTTAAAAATTTAGTGGTGTAATTTGCGGAATCCTTTTCTTTATCTGAATCGATGAAACAATTTTAATAGGTTATGTTTTATTCTATATTAAAGAATATTATAATAAATAGTAGTAGTATCTCTCAGAAAGTTTATTCCATTTTTAAAGGCAAATAAACAACAAAAAATTACTGTTTTTCCTTTATCAAAATTATTTTACAATCAATTTTCATTAAAAACTATTTGGGGGATTCAAACATGACAAATCTTCCTTAGTTCTGCTATTTTGAAAATACTCCTATTAAATTAAGCAAATTCAAACTAAATTATCTCTTAATTAATATATACCATTACAAAAGAAACAAAATCTTAAAAAAATGATAATTGTGTGGAAAGCAATAATCAATCCATTTACTGATCAATTACATTAGATTTTTTTGTTAATTTATATAGCTGTATCATTAAAACCTGAAGTTAAAACTTACGTCTTTTTGTAGTCTAAAAATTCAATTCCCTATGCATTCCTATTCTATCTAAGATATAAGATTTCGTAAGTAAAACTGTTCTCTTTAGACATCTGTTTTCTTTATTTGTAAAGTATTATTATCTATCCGACATCGTAAGACATTTCTCTGATAAAAGCAGTATTGATTATGTAAATAGAATCAAAATGATTTGAAATATTTTTTAAAAGAATATTTCGCAAAAAGGTGAGTTGAAATAAACAAAAGTAGGTTTTTTTTAACTAACATTGAAATAAAAAATTAAAGGAATTCTTGAAATCTATTTATTATTTGCTATTATATATATATATTACAATTTTACTTCTACTAAAATGACAGTAAACATGAGTACTATTGAGATTAACAATTTTTGGCACTTTTATATCTACAACAATTATTATTAATTATTATTCTAAAAATCTGACACATCTATAATTTTTAGAGTCTAGTTTTCACACATTATTTCAAATTCATTTCGGTTATATTACAAATATTTGACTAATTAACAATTATTATAGAGGTTTGCTATTTTAAAGTTATGTGTCTATAGTTTTTTGCGACAAGTTTCCAAAGTTATTTAATTCTTTTTGACTATATTACAATCAGGATAGATATTAAATGAATTTTTTTTCAATTTTTTATTATAAAGTATAACTTTACATTGAAAATATCCAAAGAAATTTTTCAATGATTTTTTTTGAAAATTTCAAACTGATGAAATCCATTTTTAGTGGGATATGAAGTGATATTAATTGCATTTCACCCACAATAGTTTTCGTTATTTATTTTATTTGCGAAGGTCTTGTAGTCTTAGTTAACTAAATATGTGTACAGTTTTAACATAAAAAATGCATTAGCTCATTTCAAGTAAAACCAAAAAGCTTTTGTAAAAATAATAAATCGTTCTTTTTTTAATTATAGCTTTTTTTAAAATTTCTATCTAAAAAAATACAATTTTGCCTGTTTTGAATAAAAAGTTATTTGTCAGTTTTAACAGAGTTTTGTTTTTAAATCAAATGTCACTTTTGGCAAGAAAACACTTTTCAGTTTTTCAACACAATCTGTCTTAGAATCTATCTTTTGAAAATATCAGAGTTAATAGATAAGTACATTTTTTTAAGGTTCTGAATGACAGAATGTGTAAGTGTATGAATCGAATGTTCCAAATTAAATAATTTCGTTCTTGCCATATTCCTAAATGAAATCAAGGCGAAACAGAATATTAATCGGAATTAAGGCTGTTGGGAATGATAACAAGAGCATGTTTGTAGCAACTAAGCAACCTTCAAAATTAATTTTACTAGTTTTCAACTAAACTTTTTGGGTTTATTCCTCATACAAATTTTTTTAATGCTTTTCTAATTCAAAGAATTTGATCTTGAAGAAACTGAAGTACCTATTTGAGAATAAGTTCCTCATATTTAAATATTATTTGTTTAATTTATATTTTGTTAAAAAAATCTACAGCTTATTTGAGTGATTTATTAATGATGTACTGAATGCAGAAATAGTAAAGTAATTAATGAATAGAATAAGGTACATTAATCACGAACAGAATCAGGTATAAATCCGAAATTAAATTTAATAATGTAGTGAAAATTTAATTTGCATTGAGCATTTTATTTCTATTTTCAAGCCATTGTTCATTTGATTATAATCATTGCGCGCTCACGATTCCTATTACTTCATAATTTTCCAGAATGAGTCGCTAAAACGTAAGATTTTTTTTCTTTTCAAATTTAATCTTTACAAAAGTTTTGAAACGGTTACTATGACATCCTTTGAAATTGTAAGACATTTTTTAAATAGTTTCAGAGAAATATTATTCCGAATTAGGATTAGTTGCAAGTATATAAAGTATTAGTTAGTATATAAAGTATCTGATATGTAACATTTTTCAAATAGTTTCCTAACTATTTTCAAGTGCTCATTAAAGTACTCATTCATTCATTTTTGAAATCTTGATGATGTCGTTAGTCTTGATTTCCATCAAATATAGCATATCATGTGAAAGATTCGTACATCAGGTTATTTAAATAAGCCATTAAAAAGTTCTTATAAATTTTAACTGAAGTTACTGTTTAAAGCTGTTACTACTGTTAGGAGATATTTTTTCTGAACGTTAAAAAAGTAACGACGGAACGTCATGGTAAAACACCAAAATTGATTTCAATTTATTTTCTATAAAAATGAAATGTTAGAAATTTTTTTCTAAATTTAATTTTGAATTTTTTAGAAAATCTAAAGAGAAATTGTCCCGAAAACGGAAATTTTGTCTTTGGAAAGTTAATCTTTTAAATTTTAATGTGACACAACATTTGCCAATAGGCTTTTTCGATTGATTAAGTTTAAATTAAAATTTAATAGTTAAAAAATTAACAATTTTGAAAAAGATTCTAACTATTGAATATCTATTGGTGAAGAAGTAATTATTTACGTACCACATTTTATAAATCTGGGACCAGCTGTTTATATGTAGTTACTTTTTTGGTGATTTTTGTTTCTCGCGATTGACAAAAAACGAATTTAGCAGTATGTCCGTAATCTAAATCTATTACAATTTTTAATTCGGAAACTGTAATTTATAGTACAGCGAAATAAATCAAACACGAAAAATTAAATGAAATTAATTTAAACACAAATAATCAAATTAAAACAGGAAATTCCTCGCAAGACTATGCTGTATTTAAAAAAAAGAAAATTGTAACATTCTTACGTCAAAAATCAAATTTTAACAAACAGTCTTTCTTAACAGAAAATCTACCAACGTATTCATGTTATGAATTTTGAGGTAAAGTAGGTAAATAAATAAATAAAATAAATTCCTTTTTTTATTTTTTGAAGGTATTTCACGTATTTTAAAATTGTTTAATAGCAACATTTTACGGAAAAAGTTGCTCAGAAATATTTTGATAAGTAAAATTATGTGAGAAAAGTGTTAAGAATTTTTTTCTCATTTTCCCTATTTCAACCATTTAACGATAAGGAGTTCATTGATGAGGGCTAAGTGCTTTTACGGTAAGGGGGGAGTCCACCTAGTAATCTTATCTTATCATAAAGTAATCTATCACTGTCTAAAAGGTCATTAACGAAGGGGTACGGCACCGAAGAAAAACAAAACAGGAGTGGAATATGCGCTCCACGCCAAATTTCCCTGCCAAAGATAATAAAACTCCTGTAAACCTACAAACTGGGGGTAGGAAATGATAATTGGAGCGCAAATGCCACAATCCCATATCGGTGAAGGGAGCGCGTCGTGGGAATCCCCCGCAGGAATGAAATGCGTCTCCGCACTCCATTAGCGTCCATTGTGTTGATGTCCTCCGCTCGCCGGCGCTCTAAGTGTTCTATTTTCATCTCTCTTATCTCATCCTGAGTTCTGCGAAGTTCGCGTCTCACTGCCGGGTCGCGAGAACGCTGCCAGACTCTCCGCAGGTAGTTTCGCAGTTTAATTTTGGTTTTGATTTCTAAAGGGAGCTGTTCTGGAGGACTTTTAAATTTTGGTTTTGAGGCTTCTGCGAGCGCCTCCGTGAGAATTTTTCCTAAACATCCAACTGCATTCTCTGCGTCATCATTGCTATGAATTTTGAGGGGGGGAAGGGGTTTTGATTTTAAAATATGCCGAAAGTTCTCCCAGTTGGTGGAGAATAGTGCCGGGGAATTTAGAGAAAAGTTTCCAGTATTAAAAGTCATAACTACTGGAAGGTGATCTGAGTCGAGACAATTTAGAACTCTAATTTGAGAGTTAAAAGGAATTCGCTTTAATATTGCGAAATCTATGACGGAATCAATTGGACCTATTTCATTAATGTGAGTGGGAGAGTGGGGAGCCAAAACATTGATTCCGTCCTGACTAGTTACAACTTTAAACAACTCTTTACCATATTTGGTATTTTGGTAATTGTTCCAAGCGATATGTCCTGCGTTCATATCGCCCGCAATGATGACGTTTTGGCCTAAATTTAAAAGTTTTTTCAAATCCTCCAGAGGGAATCTGTACGCACCCGCCGAACGTACATAAGCTGACACAATTTTGAGAGGGGAGATGTTTCCTTATTTTACCTCGATAATTGTCGCGTCCATTATCTCTAAAACGGGGGTGGGAATGACGTGATGAGCAATTATCGATTTGACGTAAATAAAAGTGCCTCCGTGAATGCGCTGATCATTGTTCCTATCTACGGGTCTACTGGTTTTATAGACCCGATAATTTGCGATTAGGGATGTGTACTCCGGGGGGGAGTCGGGTTTCTTGAACCAAGAACACATCAAGATTCTGCTCAAGAACAAAGTCTCGTACTTCGGCGATCCTGGGACGCAGACTAGCCGCGTTCCAGGTGCAAACTTTTAGATTATGCAAGTTTATTACGTTTGATCGATTGAACGCTATTGTTGTTGGGGACCGTAACTAAGATTGACGTATTGCTCAAAAAGGAAATACGCCATATCAGTACCGTGGGATGCAGCACGGATTGCTGGGAGCTTGGAGTAAAAGAGGTGCGTCACACCAATCTTCCCTCATTATGGTACCTAGACCTGAAAAGATGTCGGTAAAAATTTTCTAATTTACGGCATCCGCTGGGACCGACTGATTTTGAATAGAATTCGTAACACCTGAGATGGTTGGTTCTCGCTCCACTGTGATATCTAATGGCGGAAATTCTGTCTCCTTGTTGTTCAACATATTGGAGAACGACACTTTCTCGTCCACTTTCCGGTAATTTTTCTGAGGTCGAGGCGTCCTGGGTGCATCCCAAATGGATTGGGTGGGTCGGTTTTTTAAAAAGTTAGAAGTGGCGTTTTTTCTGCCACCTGGTTTAGGGAAACGGGGGCATTGGCGCCAGTTCGCCGCATGATCGCCTGCACAGTTTGCACATTTTAATTTATCCTCGTAGGCTAAAGGACAATCTTTAGCCCTGTGAGGTCCTGCACATTTGACACACCTAACAGGTAATTTGCATGCCTCAGAGCTGTGGCAGAAACCCTGACACCGACAGCATTGTGAAGGCCCCTTTCTACCTCTGTACCGCTCAACTGAGATTTTAGTGCCAAACATCTCAGTGTGCGTGTATGCCGTGTCTGACAGAGTTCCGTTAGCTATTTTTACATAGAATAACGGCATTTGTGTTTTCGTCTGGAATTTAGACAGTTGAGTAATGCTTACAACTGTGAAGCCTTCTCTTTCTAATTCCTCTTTTATTTCCTCAATAGGAGTGCAGGCAGTAAGTCCTCGAAGTACGACCTTTATGGGCCTATCCGTTTTTAACATAAAGGTTTTAAACTCAGCACCCTGAGCTTCGAGGAGGTGAGAAAGGCTTCGGTGCTCGTCCTCAGTCTCAACAGTTAATTTTAAGAATTTATTGCTCATTGACAATTTGAGCGATGGGGCCTCCAGTCTTAAAATATTCAACATTACTTTAAAATCTGATCTAGGGGTAACGAAGAAGGGCGGTATTCTTCTTCGTTTTGGTTGTGCAGGCGCTGCCTCAGCATCGACCTCGTCGTCTAGTACAACCTCTTCAATTCCTTCAGGTTTGGTTGAAATTTTAATATTATTGTCAATTTTTAAGTTTTTGACTTTCCTTATTATATGGGCCGAAGGGGCTGTAAAGCCATCTTCATCTACTGTACGCTTTTTAGCGTTGTTTTTTAATTCATTGTTAGGACTATTTTGATTATTATTCCTATTCAAAACGTCCATATCAAGCCGTTTTTTAGGTGTTTGCATTTTATTTATTTCTTTAGAGGTTGTACTAGCCTCTTTACTTTTAAACTTCTTTGCAATTTCATTTACCTCCTTAATGGAGGCAGGTAGTTTGAAAAGGGGAATCCCTAGGTTGCTTAACAATTGGTTCAATACAGAGCTCACCTGTGAGATCTTCAGAACTTGCCGCCGCTCCTCTGTCTCCTCGCCATGGCATCTCAATGCAGCTGCCCATTGTGTTGCGCGTAGTTATCGCTTGGATAATGGCCAGGTGGTGCTGGAAGATGAATTCATCTGTGATCATAATTGAGGAGGGGGACACCGGTCTCATTGTATCCGACCCTTTCTTCTCGTCTTCATTCTTCTCTTCTCCCCGATCTTGCTGGAGGGTGGTCAAAGCTGCTACATGTTCCGCCGGAACCTCCATGTCTTCATCAGAGGACCCCTCTGTGCTGGTCCCCGGAAGGTCCTAAAAAGGACTCGTTCCTGGGAACTGCCTGGGAGCAGCATTCTTCCACCTACTTCTCTTCTTCTTTTCCGTCGATGACGGAGCCTCGTTTTCAAGCGTCATATTCCTTTGGAAGCTAACGTTGAACTCTAAACAGTACTGCAACGTGCAACGTCGTGATGTTTCGGAGTTCCGCGGTGTGACAAAGTGGTCACGAGCACCTCCACATCATAATTTGGAATAGAAACTTTAATTTGTACTATTTAGGGAAAGTTAAAATTAATGAACTAATTTAGACGAGCGCCGTAAAGCTCTAACGTCATGAGATTTGGTATTTTACATTTTTCCTTTTATTTTCCATTAAAAATGGATTGAGATTAATTCATTAAAATAAAATAATATTTTAGACTATTTATGGGGTAATTGAGAGGACTAATTAATGGAGTTACGTTGCACTTGCCTTTTCTATTGGGACTGATCTAATTTTTTCTTATTTATTTGGAACAATTTCCGGAATTTCGCGCGTGCAGCTCATCGTA
>JAPMOQ010056685.1:0-13623 GCA_026543055.1 Argiope trifasciata
ATGGGTTCCCGCAATTCTGGTCCCGACGGAGACACGTGTCCGTCAACCTCTCCTGTAAAGAAGTCCCATATCAGTGACAGATTCTTTATCATAAAAAGTAACGACAAATCCTTTAATTCTATATCAGCCATCTTAATTCATAAAACTATACTAGCGAATGTCGGTGATGCTAAGTCAATTAAAAAATGTAGAAATGGCACTCACTCTCTTGATAGAAATCAGTTCTCAGAAACAAGTTTCATTTCTAATGAAAGTGAGGCAAATTGGTACCCATGAAATAACTTTTGTAGCTCATACTAGTCTGAATCAATCGAAAGGAGTGATTTCGGAATCTGAACTACAAAACGACACAGAAAACGACGTACTCGAAGATTTGAAAAATCAAAATGTTATCGCAGTTAAAAGAATTATGATTATAAGAGACGGGCAGTTTTTACCGACAAAACACTTAATACTAACTTTTAGATTAACATCAATTCCCAAATCCATTCGAATTGCGTACTTGAATTGTTCAGTAAGACCTTACGTTCCAAATCCTTTGCGTTGTTTTAAGTGTTAAAGGTTTGGATACACAGTAAAAGCTTGCCGAGGATCACTGGCATGTGCGCGATTTTTCTTGCTCAATCATGATACACTGATGGAAGAAAAATCCCAACACCAAGAAAAAATTATTGTACAGTAATGAAATTTTAGGAATACATTTGTCTAGGTAACATATTTAACTGATTAAAGTTTCAAGATCACAGGTAGAGCCATTTCAAATGTGAAATGTTGGTACATTAGTAACTGGTGCAACCGCCAGAATTTTGAATGCAAGCATGCAAACGTGCATGCATTGTGTCGTACAGGTGTCGGATATCAGTTTGTGCGATGGAGTTCCATGCCTGTTGCACTTGGGCGGTCAATGCAGGGACGGTTATTGCTGGTTGTGGATGACGCTGGAGTTGTCGTCCAATGATGTCCCATACGTGCTCGATTGGAGAAAGATCTGGTGATCTAGCAGGCCAAGGCAACATGTCGACACTCTGTAGAGCATGCTGGGTTACAACAGCGGTATGAGGGCGAGCGTTATCCTGTTGGAAAACACCCCCTTGAATGCTGTTCACGAAAGGCAGCACAACAGGTTGTATCACTAGACTGACGTACAAATTTGCAGTCAGGGTGCGTGGGATAACCACGAGAGTGCTCCTGCTATCATACGAAATTTCTCCCCAAACCATAGCTCCAGGAGTAGGCCCTGTGTGTCTAGGCCGCAGACAGGTCACTAGCAGGCGTTCACTTGGCCTCCTTCTAACCAACAAACGGCTATCACTGCGACTAAGGCAGAACAGGCTTTCATCAGAAAACACAACAGATCTCCACTCCGTCCTCCAATGAGCTCTAGATTGACACCACTCACGTCGCAAACGGCAGTGGTTTGGAGTCAGTGGAATGCACTGTACAGGGCGTCTGGCTCGGAGCTGTCCTTGAAGTAACCGATTTGTAACAGTTCGTTGTGTCACTGTGGTGCCAGCTGCAGCTCGAATTTCAGCTTCAGACGCAGTACGATTAGCCACAGCCATACGACGAATACGACAGTCTTTCCTCGCAGTAGTACCACGTGGCAGCCTGAAACATGGTCTTCTTGCGGCAGTGCCTTCCCTTGACCACTGCCGCCAATACTCATGCACAGTGGATACATTCCTGCCAAGTCTTTCAGCAATATCGTGGAAAGAAACCCACCTTCTCGTAGCCCTACAACACGACCTCGTCCAAACTCAGTGAGCTGTTGATAATGTCTTCGTCTTCTCAGAGGCATCCTTGACTAACATTAACCCACTACTTCAAATCTCAACTGTAAATAACGATCACGAACCTTACAGCGCTTATTTAAAGCAAACCTCATTTGCATATTCATAGTGTCGCTATTAGCGCCATACGTACGCGCGTAGCTCCAAATTTGAATTGACGTCATCTTTCAGATGTATAAACACGCCTATCCAAATTTCGTTCATCTAGCACAGCACCTTCCTAGTGTTGGGATTTTTTTTCCATCAGTGTAGTTAAACATGCTCTAACACTCCTTGCTGCCCAAATTGTAAAGGTGAACATCCAGATTATTCTAGATTTTGCCCTCGCTTGCAACAAGAAAAAGAGATCCAAACCGTTAAAGTAAAACAAAATCTTGCCTTCAATTAAACACGAAAAATTGTTTTAGATCCTACTCCTATTGCAGGTGTGTCCTATTCTGCAGCAGCTGAAGTTGTGATGGTGTCGACATCAACTCAAACATTGGAAGAAACTCAACAGCAAGTTGACAACAATTTCCCTACAATGAACCAAATAAAGCCATTAACGGGAGCAAAAATAAAGAGAATAAGTGGTAAAATAAGTGGTGTTAAAACCGTGGCGTGGTCAGATGAGTCACGATTTCAGTTGTTACGAGCTGATGGTAGAGTTCGAGTGTGGCGCAGACTTCACGAAGCCATGGACCCAAACTGTCAGCAAGGCACTGTTCGAGCTGGTGGTGGCTACATATTGGTGTGGACTGTTTTTACATGGCATGGACTCGGTCCTCTGGTGCAACTGAACCGATCATTGACTGGAAATGGTTATGTTGAGCTGCTTGCAGATCACTTGCAGCCATTCATGAATTTCACGTATCCACACAACGATGGGGTATTTATGGATGACAATGCGTCATGTCACCGGGCCGGAACTGTTCGCGATTGGTTTGAAGAACATTCCGGACAATTCCAGCGCATGATCCGGCCACCTAGATTGCCCGATATGAATCCCATCGAGCATTTATGGGACATCATCGAAAAGTCCGTTCGTCCCCAAACTCCTGCACCATCCACACTTTCACAGTTATGGACGTCTGTACAGACAGCAGGGCTCAATATTCCTGCAGAAGACTTCCAACGACTTGTGGACTCCATGACATGTCGAGTTGTTGCACTTATATAATATTATATATATATATATATATATATAACACTTAATAATTTTTTTTCAATTAAAAAATATTTCGTCGGAATATTTATTTTGGAATAAAAGACATTTCCAGAAATATTTCTGTCTTAATATTAGATTATAGGGAATAATATCTAGAACAGAAGTTGTACAGAAATTAGGTTACACAAAGAAGTAACAAATGCTAAATAAATTCAATTTGAAGTAATCTTTCTTTCTGCGTGTGTGAATTAAATTCGACAGTTAAACATTTTTAAAATTTCTCCTCAGAATATGTTTAAAATATGTTCGCGCCTGATTAAGAATTAAGAGTTTCTTTTTAATGGAATCCAGAACAGAATTATATCCAGAAGTTGTCTTAATTTTTTATTTTCGTATATGAAATCAACCGATTGGGGTAATTTTGTTACTCTTTATAATTTCGTCTATTTCCAAAAAGAATATGTTTTTAAGATTACTTTTAATTAATAAATAAAGAAAAATAAATGGTGAACAGATCCGATTTTATAAGCATAGAATATTATTACCTTTTTCAAAAAAATGTATAAGTAAAGGCAGCAGTTTTGCATCGCTGTTTATTTGAATATCATTTTGTTAGGATAACTCAAATTATCATTTGTTTAGATTAGACCAAGCAATGCTATAGCCCTACTTTTTATACGGTAAATATCATGTGTACATTTAAAGATTCCTGTTTAAATAAATTCATAAATTTAGTTTAATTATTTTAACATATTAATGATTAATATGTCTTGCTTTAAAAAAAATAACCTAAAATTAAACTCTGAAAATGTACATGTTTTTTAATTATATCCATGATTTATACCATCCGCTATAAGTATGTGCAATGTTATTTATCTCTAGAATATTAATTTGCCTAAATTTTACTGATACAACGAAGTCATTTATTTTTCATAATTTTAGTGGTGTATTATGGTCCCAGGTGTATCAGTCAGTGGGTAGCCAGCCACATCAATGACTAATCTACTAGTGATCTAGCGAAGATTTTACTTTTTGGTTATGGCTTTATGACCGTTACTGTGCCAGGAAGTAACTCTGCCAATAAGTTTTGAATATTATTTTTTAAGCCAAAAATTTATTTTAGTTTTAAATAGGAAATAAATTTTTGGTTTATCGTATTCAAATACACTCGTTGGCTTGCAATTGGTTTGGGTAACGCATTTATATAATCGTTGAACTATAGTTAGCAATATTCGAAAGCATCAATGTCTTTCAGTAATGCCTTTCAGATAAACGAACATCTACATTGTGGTTAACTCATTCTTGATGCTGCATGTAATGAGAAGCATTGGTTCGAAGTGAGCTTCCCGATTCGGTTCTTCTTAAATTGAATTTTTGTTCCTCAGGCATTTTAATTCGAAAATTTAAGCGAAATATTTCTCTCTGTTTTGATTTTTTTAAATTTTTATGTTCCTTTAGTTCAGAAATTTAGTTTTAGTTTTATATTGAGAATAAATGTTTGGTATATCGTGCTGAAATACACTCTTTTTCTCTTTCTATAGTTTTAGATCACACACTTATTAAGTCTTCGAATGATTATTTGTATTGTGATGATATCAGAAAAGGTATATTTAGCGACACCAATGATTTTGACCTCAATTGTGGTTCTGTGTCAAAGTTTAGTTCCAATCGGTTAGTAAAAATGTGACTAAAACCGCATTCTCTCGTAATGAGTAAGCGATAAAGTTTTTTAATCCTTCCAAATTACTAATTCTGAAGAAAAAGAGAAACGATGTACAATTTCACTGCTTTCATGCGTCAAACAATCTTAAGTTGTTTTTCTTTTGGAAGACTAAGCACGGACGAAGCAATGCAGTTTAAAATATCTAGACAATCACTAATGTTTCGAAAAATTACACATGATTTTCTTCATCACTGGTGGCTTTTTCAAGGAAATTATTTTTGATTTATTCTGTCCTTTTATTTTATTTGTGGTTCTTGCTGTTTTATGAATTCTAAGAATTCATATTAACAGTTTATGCCTCTAGGAAGGAAGAAAAATCGAATCAGTAGGTGTCGCTATCCCTTTGAGATGATGTCAGAACTTGACAGACGAGGCTTATTATTGTCCGCTATAGAAAATCAAGCCTACTTCTGGAAAATCATGTGACCACAACGGGACAATGGCAAATGATTGTCCCGACGGGACAAACGTTGTCCGCGTTGTCTCAAGTGTTCACACGGGGACAATGCCGGGAAAACAGCAGAGAGACAATGTTTGCGGACAATAAAAAAACCTTGTGTGAACCCACCTTCAGTCTGTGCGAAATTGTTATAAGCGTCAAACATGTTGAAAGCTGTTCTTTGAAATATAAAATTCGGTATTTAATAGTTCTACATTGGATTTTCACCAAGCATTTGAATTAATTGTGATATTACGGCATCTGTATGAGAACATTTTCCAAATATAAACTTATGATTGAATGAATGTAAGAAACTGACTCAAATGAGTTGTGTATGGACATGCAGGACAGCTGAATAGTCGTCTTTTTATTGACAAAGCTCTGTTTAAAGAGAGGGCATTAAGCTCATGCACATCAAACAAGTATTTGCATAAAAGGTTGAATAACTGTCCATTATTTTGATGATGAATTGATGGATGCTCAAAGAGGACATTCAGCGTTTGTCTGACTGATAATAATGATTACATAGGAAAAAATTTAGTTGCATCTTTCCAAACCTAGAAAAACCTAACTATAACTGAGAACATAGCATTGTAAATGAGAGAGAAAAACAACCCTGCAGCGGCTCAAATTTTACCTTGCCACAAGAAGGTTTAAATCCTGGATTAGATATTGGCATATTCAAAACAGTGGTTGGAATGTTATTGGTCGTAAGTTGTTTGGTAAGCTTTTTCCACGAAATGAAATATTGGTTAACAGAAGGTACCGTTTTTGTTTATTGAGCTAAGACCTCTAACGGCTACTTCGGATTCCTTAGAGTGACAAAACCGTAAGTGGAGCGAAGAATACGCGAGGTCATTGCATATACTGTTTTAAAATCCGCTTTAGTTCAAAGAATGCTGAAGTGAATATGTGCTTATGATGTTAAAAGGGTGAGTAATTTTGGTTTTACTAATTTCTGTAAATTTAAAATTCATTTTTAATGCTGAATTCATATGAGTATTCTTTGGTGCTACATGATATTCTTATTCATCTTTAAATAAGTCACTTATTTAGAACTTGGAAAAATACTAGATTTAAAATCATCATGAAGTTGCACCAATAATTTCAGAAACTGTTTGATAAGACAATTGATAACTATTCTACTTTAACGATGTTAAATCCAACAATAAATTTGTTAAGACATCAATGTTTGGAGACTATAATACAATTTTGTCTAAACAGTCTTCTAGTGAAAAATGTTATCACCGCTATAGTATATCATCTTATTGAACTCGAAATAATTTTTATAAAAACGTATTAGTTTATAGTTTTATATTCTGTTTCAAAGATATTAAAATCACAGCTGTAGGTACATACGAAATTTTCAGTCTTGTAGTCGTTTAAAAGTGAGTTTAAGAACCCTTGAAAAAAAAATTTTTAGAAATTTTGAAGGCAAAAAATTTTGAATTACATTTTGCAGAAAAAACAGATTTCTGCTGTAATTTTTATCCTGAACTGGTCAAAATTAACTTTCCGTAGAATACTAAATTAACTGAAAAACTGAAATATTAAAATTAATTTAAAGCAGTGGAGTTGGCCCTGCAAGTGATTTGCTTTTTCATTCTGTTGGCTAATTAAAGTTCTCAATTAAGATTTTGCATTGGATATTATTCCCGGATTAAATGGAAAGCCAAAATAATAATTAATTGCACTAAGATGAAGCTGTCTCTGCCGGCGTACATCTCTTTCAGCTTTACTTTGTAAGAACATTATCATTCTTGCCTCCGTTTGATTTAGGTCTGCTTTAAGGAATTGTGCAGAAAAACGAATGAACTGCTCAAAATCACTTTAGGAAGGAAATGAGAACTTAGAAAAAGGCGTCTAAAATAAAACAAGAATCTCAAACCAACGCACTTCAAAGTTAACGTTATTTTAATGCGTTTAATTGAAAATTAATATGTGGATAGGAAACGGTTATCACTAAAAGAAAGAAAAAATTGAATTTTAAAATGTAAAATAAAATTATTTTGGAATATTTTTCATTGAAAGTTGCTTAGAAAAAGGAAGAAATTGTGATTGCTTAAGGAATTTTATATATATTTTATATCGTGAACTTTTTGAAGTTCACGATATAATTCCAGTTGCCTTCAATTATAAGTATGACAAAACTTGATGAAATAGGCAATTGTTTATAGGATATGGGACATATATATAATATAATTTTTATATTAAGATCCCTCAGTTTAAATGAGCATTATATCCAAAAAATAACAATTTTATTTATCCTTTTTACGTGTAATTTTCTAATATTTTATTACTACTTTTTCCCTAACAATTCTCTTTATTATTTTAACTATGCGATAGATATAATCGCCCACTTAGATTGTAATAAATGATTTTTTGTATGCACGTATTTTGCTTTATAATTAAAGATAAATACTAAAGTTCAAAATAAATTAATCAAGTTTTAAATATTTTACAACAATTTTTCGGATTAGATTTGGAATCTTGATTCTTGTAGTTAATTCGAATTAAAATTAGATTTTAAAATAAAAATTATATCTGAACTCTGATGTGTTTTCGTAACTAATATACTTATATACATTGTACTTTAAGCCAAGGAAACTAAATTTAATAAAGCTATATAAATGCATTATAAAAATTGAAAATATTTGTTGAATTCAAATACCATGTCCTCTTTACAATATTATTACAATTATTTAAATTAGATATTTATTTTAGAACTATAATCCTCTATTTTTAATTTCTTTTTGTTGCGAGTAGAACTTTTGGATATTAAAGTGGTTTGAGACTTTAAGCTTTAAAAAAGTTGTCGTAATAAGTTTCTCTTAATTAGCTTTCTATATTTATCAAACTTTTCCAATTCATAATTTTTGAATCAATTGAATTTTTCATTGTAAAGAATCAATATCTTTTTTCTAAATTTCGTGTTTCTGTTTGATATT
The DNA here is from genome assembly GCA_026543055.1 of Argiope trifasciata. Classification (NCBI taxonomy): domain Eukaryota; kingdom Metazoa; phylum Arthropoda; class Arachnida; order Araneae; family Araneidae; genus Argiope; species Argiope trifasciata. The sequence continues at coordinate 8,048 of JAPMOQ010056685.1, forward strand.
GACCATTATGCAGACCATTCAATATTTCAGTTAGATAAAATTTCAAAAGTCCAAATTACTGACTTTTAAAAAATAAGTATTTGTCTTCAGTTTGAATAGCAGTCCTAATTTGAATTCCTAGGATAGTAATAAAGTATAACAAATATTTAAAAAATATTATTAGTACTTGAGTCGATCAATTTTTGATGTATGTTTGATTTAGTCTCTTTAGTTAAAACTAATTTCTTTGCTGCGAATTCATTTCAATTAAATATTCCAGCAATTTCCTATTTTGTAATGATTTTGTCTTAAATTCGACACAAAATAATTTACTGATATTAACTCTTTTCAGCCTATAAAGAATGTTTATCCACTTACGGAAGATTTGGCGTTAAAATCTGATAGCCATTTAAATCGATTGATCTAAAAGAAAAGGCTAAAAAAACAGATGGACAAGTTCCTACCCAAGAGAAATGGAACGGCATGTATATTTTCATGCTTTAAACGATATACTTTAGAAAATATTTACAAATTAAACATTGAATATTTCAGGAATGGAAGAAAACTGCTTGAGATTAAACAAATTTGGTTGCATGTAAAAAGTATTTGAAAGTTAATTAGATTTTTGGATCAAAGGCAAACATTTTTTCCAAATTTTTAACGTTCGACGTTTTTAGCATAACTCTTTTGCATTTAGTGTCTCAAATATGATATTGCTAAATTTACACCCTAATTTCTTATTTTTTATATCGTAAATTGGCACATATTTTAATCCAATGTCTTCGTATTTCTTGGTCCAATTCCTAGATATTTTTTCTAACATGTGTTCTAAAAAGCTAGACTATCGCAATTCTCATGCTCCAAATAAATGCATAAGAAAGTCAAGCATCTCATTCTTTATTTAAAACTTGCACACGATTACCTTTCCTAAATCGAAGCCAAAGAAATGTCAAACTCCTAAAATTTCTTCATAAAAAACACGAAGTGAAAATGCTTTCACTTATGATTAGGTTATTTCTGAACTCCCTTGGGCTCTTTGGTGCAAAAATGATATGTTCCGTTTTTGGGTACAAACCATGTCTTCCAGAGGAATAACAAATGGAAGTTAATTCCAAATTTGTCTTTTAGACAACAAATCTCGAAACTTTTATAAAAAGTAAATCACAGATACAAGAATTATTTTGCGCCTGCTTAATAGAATAGTTTTAAATGTTACATTTTTATAATATTTAAAAGTTTTTTAATGTAATATTTTTACCTAATTGATCAAATTAAAATATAAATATATATATTTGAATTTTTAAATGAAATTAGAATTAAAAAGTTTTTTAATTAAATAGCTCAAAACACTAATATTATTTTATGTCAGTGTATTTCGTTTGGTAAAGAACACGCAGGAAAAGTTCGAGCATAAGTCTCTTAAAAAATGGCGTCAGTCATTTTTCTGAATGTCTGTTAAACAACTTTTATCACTAAAGAGAACATCATGCAATTAAAGAACCCAATTACAACATTATACGATAAAAGTAAGTAAATGACTGAACAGCATTACAAAAAATCCACTTCCGCGACAAAATGTCAAAGATAAAGCAGAGGATTCGATAAAAATGTCTGAAAGCCAGATTTTTTTAAATAATGGCTTTTAAAAATTTTCATTTGAAACAATTTGTTGCTATGCTTTTCCTGCCATTCTATTCGGAGAACACTTAACCTCGAATTAAAAGTGAAGTGCAAAGATCATCGGTTAAATAATAGAGATGAGCGTGCAATTGAAAGTGTATTTAAATGCTCATTGCAGCAAGTTACTTAAATAGTGATATATTTTACTTCTCGGTTTAAAATTTCGATATATTTGTATTTAATAACCATAATTTAATTTTCCTCATTAATTGGAACAGTTACACTTTTGCATATCTTTGTATTTGCAGGCTGTGACGAAATATAAATTCCTGATAGACTTAATTCGCATGTCAATTCTCACATTTATCTTAAAAAGGATTAATACAGTATTTTCTTTACAGGTCCCGTTTTCCCGATAAAGAATTTTCGGATAAAATCAGATCTTCTTCATGTATATCCAGCCGTCCAGTCAAGCTCAAGTAACTTCAAACAGCTCTCATATCAACATCGAATATCATGACATTTTCCAACTGTCAATTCATTTTCTAGTTGAAGAATACTAATGAATCATGAAAGAAAAGGGAGAGCAGGACGTATACTTCAGCATACCATCCCCATTTAACTTCACTGGGCAAAGTAAGATCTGATAATTTTAGAATGTGCTTGTCAGAACTGGCTGTAAGGCATTTAGGCGATAAATCTTTTCTATTCATTCAGACTACCTTGGGACATGATTTTGATGCATCTTAAAATATTTCGAACAGTTAAAATCTGAATAAGTGTATTTCGGAAACCTTCAAAATAGTAAAAAAGGGAATAACTAAATCGATAGGATATCATCCAAGAGTTATTCTGCGCTGGCGAAAATTTGATATTATATAAAAGATTTAACTGGGCCTCTGCGATTGTTTTCAAAATAAATTTAAAGTCATAAATTTATTTAATAATAATTTCGTTTCCAGTTGTTATAGAAGTCGCAAAACAGATATAATCTATTTAGGGTGCTAATATATCCATATTACAAAAAATTGTTAAAAAGAAAATTGAAAAAACTATCAGTTTGGTTAATACTAAAGATAATTATTTATCCCATATTTACCACGGATTTATGGAGATAGATTACATGCAATCTCCAAATGGTATTCAGTATATTGGATTCTCATAAAACGACTGCTGAAATTTAGGAAATTTTAGAGAACGTAGATTAATTTCAATTTTTTGAAAAAAAAAGAAAAAATCGACAAAATTCAAGATAAAACTGTGGGATAGGAATAGGGTTCAAATCCTTTTTTTTTTTCGCTTACAATGTTCGAATCACTTTCTTCAATGAACGGACAGTTAATAAAGTAATTATAGTTTTGATTAATACACAAATTATTTCACCCATTTTTATCAAGAATATAAGGAGATAAGTTAAATGGCCTCTTTTGTGCGATGAAGTATATTGAATCCTCAAAAAAAAGGCAATAATTAGAATTTAGAAAATTTCAGTGAAAGCTACATAATTTTGCATTTAAAAAAGAAATTAAAATATAAAAGAATAGGCTAAGTTTTAGGATAGGAATAGGATGCAAGTATGAGATAGTTCAAATCACTTTTAGAAAAATTCGGATAAAATATGCTGTATGAAAAAAAAACTTTGGTAAAACTCCACATGTTAGAATAATTTAAATTAAATCCCAAATCTACTAAGAACTAAATGCAAGTCAAAGTTTAAATTTTACTGGTCATTTTCTTTGATATCAAATTCTATATAGATAATATTGTTGACCTTTCTCCCGAGGAAAAATGGGAAATTAAGACTTCTATACGTCGAGTCCTACAAATTATTCCTCATCCTTCAACACCGACGAATATTTTTTACTCACAGAAAAAAAATATTCAAAATTATTATAAATAGATCGTTGCTGTTGGACACTTATTAATCATTAGTTTCCGGTGAAATTATTTTTCTAATCTTAGATTTCAAACTCAGAAAGGGGTTATCCGTTACTGAACTGCACTTATTTTTTTTCTAGAAAATTTCATATGAACTTTGACTACATCTGATATGATATTAACTGCAGTTTAATTTCAAATTTTATTATTAAAATGGAATTGAAAGGAAATCTACATTTGCCTTATCTTGAATCTGGGACATCCGAAGTAAGCCAAGAATTTAGCATCTTTTGTGTTTAATCAAAATTCTGTAACTTTTTACGAAATCGCTTTATTGATAATTCTTTTCTTGGATTTCATTAAGTGCTGTGAACAGTCATTCTATTCAGCTGAATTTTGAAGAAAATTGTTTGGTAAATCAATCCGATTTTTGAACTTCATACTATGATAAAATTCTAAACTACATTATTTATACTAAGACTCTCTAAATCTAATTATTTTTGAATAATTTCATATATTGCGCTCTGTCCTGTTTTCTAATTTAATCTCCACTTTTCAAAGCGAGTCGATTCATGCAGCTTTTCACCATGATACACGATTGCGTAACCTTTTTGTTCGTGGTGAATAGACGTTATATTGTTGAAATCAGCCTGAGCAATTTCTAGCAGAAATATATTTTAATAATTTTTTAAAAGGCTTCAAAAGATTGACTTTTTGTCCAAGGATATATTAAGTCTATCAATTACATACATCATGTTTTAAAATAGAGCAGGGAAATAAGATTTGCAATTGTATCTCTTTTTATCAAAGAAATTTACTGTACAAATCCTGATCTTTGATGTCTCATTGTACTTTATAATTCAAATTTATTGTATATTTGGATATCATTTGCTCATGAATGCAAGAATTCATGAAAATATAAGAAAAGAATCAATACCTTCCCTGATTATTAGACCTTGGTATTTAAAGCTTTTTTAATTGAAATAGTCTCATCAATAAATAGAACTTTCACCAAACTTAATATTTAACTGTTTTTAAGAAAAACAAGAAAAATTCAGATCTCCATACATTCATATCAGTAAAGATATTACTGAAAACATATAAGAATAATTCACTGTCAGCGGTTTAAATTTTAACCTAGTCATTTTTTTCAAAAGACATGAACTACCAAGGAGGTAAAGGAAGGGTGGTGTTGCAAAGGCATGTTAAAAAATATTTGATAGCTATTTTATATTAAAAGCCCGTAAATTTATATTAAATTGTCTTTCTGTAACTTTAAGAGATTAAAATTATTACTAGAGCTTTGCATCAATTCTGATAAATTTTCAATGCTACATTATAGCGAATAGAACAATCTATACTGCCTTAAAATTGAATGTTTTGGGTCTTCTAGGATATGCAGATGCGTAATTGAAAATCTTGTTTTACTTGCTTCGTATGGACATTGGAATGTCTTTATGGCTTTGAGATCAAATATTTTTAAATGGAAACTGCTTTGTGATCAACAATATATAATAGATGACATTGGACACAGATGTTCTCCGGGCTGTGTTTCTCTATAATGGGTGGATAAAAAATTATAAGATTAATTAAGAATCTTGGCAAGGAATTTTATAATGAATACAGCTGGTATTGATAGCGAGTGATGAGAAAATATCTTATTAGAGTGGAAATTTCAATGGGTTTGTTTGATGTTAGAACTATGGCCTGTTGTAGAGTAGGAAATGTAAGCATAGTGTTAGAATTATTGGGCTCGTGCCAGAATCACTTATGTATATATGAGGGAATCCTGGAGGCCGTGAATAATGGCCCTGGTGTTTGAATTGTGGTGGTGGTGCCTGAGTGCGTAATGGATGTGCTGTTGCAATCCAGGATTGCCTTGGCAGAGTGGGTAATGAGCGTGGTTTTGTAATTGAGATCGTAAGTTAGAGGACAACGAGTGTGTAGTGATGGAATTGTGGAGGAATGGTTAAGGGATGTGTGTAGTGATGGAATTCAGAACTAATGGGTAATGAATGTGTGTAGTGATGGAATTGGGGAAGAATGGGTAAGGAATGTGTGTAGTGATGGAATTGGAGAGGAACGGGTAATGAATGTGT
>JAPMOQ010056695.1:4679-28788 GCA_026543055.1 Argiope trifasciata
AGGGAAAGTGTGAACTAATAGTAGGAATTGAAAATTAGTTCAAAATAAACAATAAAAATATTTGAAGCAATTTGTATTTATTTAAATACATTTATCTGATATTAGATGACTTTCATAGGACAAGCATAATTTTCAAATTTAGTTATGTTTGATTTTATTAACATCTCGTTTTAAAGCAGCACTAGGGCTATTTTGGGAGGGATCTCGTAATTTTGAGCCGTGGTTAAATGACTAAGACAACGTCTAAACTGGCATCACCCTCTCCACACCACGCCACACCAGGGGGAACACGTTTGGCCTGACAGATTTAACGTGCAAGAAACCCTCTCACACGACGGATCTTCGGTGGAATCGAGTCTCGAACCTGAAACCCTTCGGTTCCGAAGCCGAGAAATTACCACCAGGTTACCACGGCCCCAAAGCCCCTTACACGACGGTTCTTCAGTGGAATAGGGTTCCGAAGCTGAAACCCTCCAATTTTGAAGCCGAGATCTTATCACCAGATCACCGCGGCTTAGTGTAGATCTCGAAGTATCAACAGAATATACAAAATTTTAAAAAAATCATTCTATATTACTTTTATAGCTGTGAGTAACAATTTTTCTAACATACCTTTTTACTACTGTATCCTTGAAAAACTTTTACATCCTTGGTTGCATAAAAAGTTAGCGTAGATGTAACAAAATTTATGAGGGAAATCTTGTAGGATATTGCCAGATATAAGTCACCAAAGTCAGCATTCTATAAAGGCCTTATAACTGCTTTTATTTCTATAAAGAGAAGGACTGTAATGATTAGAAATAATATTATGTAAAAAGCCGTTGTGTAGGAAGCGGATTTGCTTTGTTTTGTTTAGTTAAGTTACAATAACATTCTCATTTTAAAGCAACAGTAGGGTTATATTGAGGCAAACCTAGTAATTTCAATCTGATAACCGTCAGATAACGAGGACGACACCTGAACTCATTGGCATATTGTTCTTGCAAATATCTAACTGTTCGTTGTCTTACTGTGTGTACGTTGAAAAAAATTTAATATTGATGATATTTATTCTGCTCAATTTAAGGAAAATTTAATATTGGCGATATTTATTCTGTTCCATTTCAGAGAAATTTAATATTGGCGATATTTATTCTGCTCAATTTAAGGAAAATTTAATATTGGCGATATTTATTCTGTTCCATTTTTGGAAAAATTCAATATTGGCGATATTTATTCTGCTCCATTTAAGAAAAATTTAATATTGGCGATATTTATTCTGTTCCATTTCAGAAAAATTTAATATTGGCGATATTTACTCTTCTCCATTTATTTATATTAGCGGTATTTATCAGTTCTATTTTAGACAAAAACATTGCTCATCCTTTGAGGTGCAGTGCAATAGGTCAATAGGAAGCGGATTTAAATCAAAACCTCTAACTCAAAACAGGAATAATCAAAGCCCGGAAAAAGGATCAAAATGATGTCTTCAATTTCGAGATAAGACGCCGAAAGAAGCTTACAGAATATCCTTCTGTTGTTGTGCATTTTAGAAATAATTCAGCTTTAATATAAGCTAATGGAGAAAATCTTTCACAAAGAATGTACTTAGCTTAATGCTGTCAGGATTCAAAAGATTCTATAAATTTCAAAATATATATTAAGAACTTATTTCTTTTAATAAAAATTTTCCTCTTCAATAAATACAATTTTTCAAAAGTAATAAGAAAAGTTTGATCAAATAAAAGGAAAAATCATAATAAATGTATACTTATACCAGAAGAAGTAGTCCCCCGAAATATTTCTCGTATACGTTTTAATAAAGGTGTTATTCCATTGAACGCCTTGCATGGCATGTGTGTGCAATAGTTACTAAATATTAACTTTTTACAAAACTTTTTACTTAATAATTTACTATTTTTACTGAATCTAAACTGTGATACTTGGAGAAATTGTGCTGTGATTAAATCCTGATATGAAGTTAATAGTCTCATAAAATCGAATTTGAAATCCCCAATTGCTACTAATGCAATCATAAAATTACATGGCAAATTTGATACATTTATGTTTACGCATCTTTGAGTTATTGTGTTTACATGTTTTTGAAAGTATAGACCTACAGACAGTCAACCCAATGATTTGGCTTAAATTTGGCAATTGTCTACATTATAGATGTTAAATCAGTATATCAAATTTTGTCTATCCAGCTTTTTTCGTTTTGTAGTTATCATTCGTTATAGATATTATTCGATCAGCCGAACAGACGGATTTCCTCTGAACAGATTCAACTCAAAATTTGATAAAAATTTGTAAATTTAATATAAAGAATGAATACAAAATTTCTTATGTCTTTGTAATCGATATACAGTGAAACAAACATTTCCCAAAAATATTTTTTTCGAACTCAGAGAGGTAGTAAGTAGTAAGTAGAGTTTTGTTAAAATGACGAGCTCGCTTTTTTTAAGGATTATAATATTTTTTATACTATATATGCGGGAAAGCAAAAAGGAAAAATGAAGAGTTTTGAATTTCACAGTATCAAAATTATTTACAAAGAAAAATGTTAATGTAAATGATTTTTCAAAATTAATTTAATCGAATATTCATAAGTTGTCTATATTTAACTATGACGAAAAACTGAATAAACATTATTGGAAACATTTGAAAATTAATTACATTTGCGTTGCAACACAATTTCTAAATCTTTAATATGATTTATCTGTTTGAATGCAATGAACGAGAAACCATAACATTGTGGTAGATATAAATTAAATTTATGGGTAAAAGTATAAAGAATTGAAAAGCCAAACGCATAAACTGATATAAATAAATATAAAGATAAACAGTGATTTCTTTAATGTAAAATTCTTCCTATATAATAAGAATTTAATACGAACAATTCTATACTACATTCAAGAACAATTAAAATGAAAAAGAACAAAAAAAAAAGAGAATAATTAAAGAAGAACTATTAAAAATGCGAAGGAGTTCTTATGTCACAGATGTTACCAGGTGTCAGTAAATTAAAAGCAAGCGATTTTCCAGCAAATTACTTTCTAGTTGCTTTTTATAACAAGAAATTTTCTACAATTTTAACCTGAAATTTTAAAATGATATGAAATGACTTGATTTCATTTGGGCTGCAAATTGTAAACAGGAAAATACTTTCAATGCGGAAAAGGAAACAATGTGAATAATTCAGCAGTCAGTGGCTTTTATCAATTGTCTAAAAATGACTACCCAAAATAGGATTAGAAATCTTCATCTCACGTTTGTCATCTAAGAAGTTTGTCTCTTGTTCCACTTTCTTCGTGGATCACTTTCACAATTAATCATATATCCATTTATTTTAAATGGTTCCTATTTCTGTTAAAATATCGGTAGTTAAAGGCTTAAATTCTTAAAATAGGAAATACCATTTCGTGTGTCTTCCATCTGGCTTTTGTTTAGGTTTATTCAGTAAGAAGAACTAAGTGCAGACTTTCGTGAAATTAGTCTGTCTAGTTAATGGAACGAGGTCACTCGTGTGCCTTAATAAGCTTATAATCAAATCTGGAAATGGCATTGACAATTGTCAAAAGAAAGAATTAGAGTTTCCAAGTAACCATGAACCGAATCGCGTGGCGATTCAAGTTTAAAATGTGGTTTAATCCGGCGAGCATCATTCTAACATTACTTTACTGGGCATCAACCTTCAACGTTATAAATAACAACTTATTATAATTAATTGTAGGCTTAGAAATAGGAAAGAATTTAAAATGAAGCTTTAATTTTAAAGTCATATAAAACATTTAATTAGAAACTATTTTTCAAAAATTTAATTGTATTCGAATAATTAAAATGTTTATCAAGAGAGCGTTTTAATCGGTATTCTAATATTCATATTCTTATTATATGTTTAAATGTGCTCATAGTTGTAATCGTTTAAGGAATAAATAAAAGCCTAAAAGCAATTCGGTTAAACTGTAGCCATTCGGTCCTGAAAAAGTACTTTTATTTGTCATGCGAGAAATCAGAAAGCACATAAATTGGGTAAAAAATATCCAGGAAAAATGCTTCAATAATATTCGAGAAACTCATGTTAAAATTTAAATAAATTGTTAAAATCATTTAATTAAATTCTTAAATTCTTTTATTGCTGTTTTTTGACAAAAGTTGTTTGGATTATAATATTTATGTATGCATTTATTGATGATGAAGATGCCATGTCCGTATTTCCACTAAAAGGGGTTGCACTAGCTTCTGAGGGTAAAGACCCCTGAGCACCCAGAGGGCAGAAGTCTGACTTCTAGCTCAAATGAAGGTGACACACACACATTAGCTTGCACAACACCTTTTTACATGGGGGGGGGGCACATTCATACATCTCACAGATAAAAAACAGAATAACCAGTTCAGAACTGGGACTCGAACCCGGGGCGCCTAGATCACCGGGAAGACGTGCTACATCTATGCCAGGAAGCCGGCTATGCATTGATTAATATTATTTATTGATTAATTATAAATTAACTCGTAATTGGAGATATGTAAATTAAATGGTAACTGACTCCATTTTATTCATCAGCTTTAAACATCATGTGGTAGTTTGTCCTTGAATACAACCATCTCATCAGTAACTTCAAGTTATTCTATCAGCAGAATGTTAACAAAAGTCTAAGTATGAACGCGTGTGTATAACCGAGTTATTCTTTTTCAAGGTTTTTGTTTTTACTTATGGAATCCTTAACTCCAAGTCTTTGAAACTGCTTTTAATTTGAATAATGCGAAAAGAATAATGAAATACTCTTAAAATAATATTTTAAATTATTGTTTCCTTGATTCTTGCTTGTTAAATCCTAATATTTATTAACATTAGTGTAATTCCATAATATCTAAACTAAATACTCATTAAGAAATTGTATAGGTTTTTCTTATAACATCTTACCAACCTTTAATATTATAATATTTAACATTTTAAATATTTTTGCTAGATACATGAATTCCAAATTGTATTGTGTTTCCAAAATAAATTCCAATAGTATTTTCAAAAGACTTAAAAAGAAAAATAACATAGGGGTCATTGTAATTCCATGTCTCTGACTTTGTGAAGATTTCTTTCTACGAATTTTCGTACCTCAAGTTACATGTTAAGTACTTGTTATAAATATAGTACTTAAATGCTAAAAAAAAACTTTACTTATATTTTTTCAATTACTGCTAGTAGTTCACACGCATATACTCTATATGTATGCATACCTTGTTCAAATTTTCAATCGTTAATAAAATGCTTTTTATTCCCCCACTAGAATTCAAATACATTTTTTTACACTTGATGTGAATGACATTCGATGTTAATACTGTTTTTTTTTTTCATAATAATAATACTTTACGTTTAATACTTTAAATAGAGTTTTAGCAGTTTGCAATGAGAATTGAAATCAACCAGCAAAATGCAAGAATTTCTGCATTTTTTATGCGAAGATGAAGAATACATGTTCAATTCTTGCTGTGAGAAATGATAGACCACCACCAACTTCATAAATTAGAAACAAAAAAAAAAAAAAAAATAGAAAGCGAATAAATAGTAGTAAACAAAAATAATAGTCCAAGACCATATATAGGAAGGAAAATGGATCGTGAAACTCACTTTCTAATTTACCACTTAGCAATAGCTCAATTGGTGAAACGCAAAATTTTCATGTGAAGGTGAAGAATACGAGTTCAATTCTTGCGGGAATAAAAAAAAATTTATACTTAATAAATTTTTTGATAATTATTTAATAAAAAATAACTAAAATAAAAAAAATCTTTGTAAGAAGAATATTTAATACGAATAATTGAAGTAAGTAAGAATCGAATAAAAAAGTTATATTACATGTTATTTCAAAAATAAGAATCTTTCTTACTGGATTAAAATTTAAATCCAGTTTTATTTATTCGAATTTTTTGTTAAATCCAATTCATATTGCGTCCATATCAGCTTTCATACAAAGCACCTTTCCCAATAGATGACAAATCACATTCAACAGCGAACACTATATAAAATAAATTGTCTTGTTTTGGAGGTCAGATGATTAGTCGAAGCATTTCCACTGCCGCAAGGCGAATACTTCTAATTCAGTACCGATTAAAACGTCTGGTCATTACGATCTGATTTATCTAAAACCGTAACTGCGGTTTGACTGATGGTTTTGGAAAGTATCAAATCTGCTCGTTTGATCCAGCAGCGTTTCAAGGCTCTTCTAATAACCAGTACTGATTCCCGCCATTTTTTTTCTTTAATCGAATTCGAACGATATAATTAGAGCATTTATCCCAGACAGAGCCCTGAGGTTATAAGTGCTGATGTAGTTCCAGTCCTGGGCTTGTTCGATGAGCGTTCGATTCTTGGAACAAAATGCTTTTATTTCTTTCGAAGTTCGCTTCTTGTAGATATTAACAGATTATATAATCGGTAAACAAACGCAGTGAGGTTGTATTGAGATTTCTGAATTCATCTTAAAAAAAGCAATTTTTAGAAGTTGGCAATAGCACACATTGTATTAGATACATTGCCGGTTAATAATAAATGTGGCTGAGTTGTCTTTTAGTGCTTTATTGGACTCCAAAAGTTGGCACAAATTTACTATTTATTAAGGAAAATGGACATCTCAAAACAATTTTTCAAAAAAAAAAAAATGTTTATATTTTTATTTTAAAAAATGTTAAGTAACGTTATTAACAATATCTCAAGAAAATAACATTTGGTGCTTATTAACTCCAAAATTTGGCACAAAGTTACTATTTATTAAGGAAAATGGGCATCTCAAAGCAATTTTTCAAAAAAAATTTATTTATATTTTTATTTTAAAAAAATGTTAAGTAGCATTATTAATAATATCTCAAGAAAATATTATCATTTGGTGCTTATTAACTCCAAAATTTGGCACAAATTTACTACAACTTGAAGAAAATGTACATCTAAAAAAATTTTTTTCAAAAAAAAGATTGATTATATTTTTATTTAAAAATGTTAAGTAATATTATTAATGATATCTCAAGAAAATAATATCATTTCAAAAATGATTTCTTAAAATTCAAAATTGTTGTTTCAATTATGCTAATACATACGATCATATTATCCCTCTTTTAATTTTTTGCTTTCTTTTTACAGAATACAGATTTATTTTTTATAGAATCAGAGAATTAAAATTATACAAGAGAGAATATATATTTGAGAGATATATATATTTATAAGAGAATATATATTTGATAGCCTACTCATAAAGCTTAAGTGCTGAGTCATTCTACTTACTAGATTTTTTTATTCAAATATTCTGATTCAACAAAGAATTTTCTAGATAAATTGAGGTTTAATTATTTGATTTTTCCGATTGAATCCAGATATTAAGTACGATAGCAGAAAAAATTAAAAGGCTTAGTGAGATGCATTTAACGATGTTTAATACTTTTAAGATATTTATGAAATATGTCTTTTGAAAATACTTTACAAGACCCAAGTATATACAATACTATTAACATTATTGAAATAAATATCGACATTTTTATAACGAATAATCCCAGCTTATAAACGGGTCTACAAAGGCGACTAATTAGCAGTAAATTACGAAACAAAACAACATCAGCAATGAAAATAACAAAAGGAAATGGTCCCTCCGAAACTTTCTCGCATTTGAGTTAATAAAAGGCGCTATCATTTATTCTTCTCGCATAGAAATTAAAACCAGTACTCAAAGCTATGAATGCCAAGAGTACTCAATTTTTTCATGGCTACACACTTGATTTTGCTTTATAACACAGTTAAAGTATATATATATATATATATATATATATATATATATATAAAATGTATGTTTGATATTTTGACTTTAATATTTTGTCTTTATGAGTTTGGTAGCTAGTTTTTTGACATATTCTGAAGTGAAATAAAATGCTAACAACCCAACAAATTTAACAAAAAAATGATATATATAATGATAATGATATATGCAAATGATATATGATAATGATAATGATGATGATATATAAAAATGATATATGCATTAAAAAAATTAATTAATTTTTTGATATCAACAATTTATTATTAAAAGTCTTTAACGTGTCTTTTAATCTTCATCTCACAAGCTTATAATATTTGTATTCAGAAGCTGCTTCCCATTTTCATTGTTGATTCTGAAGTGAATCTATGATTTTAACATTCCAATGAATTCATGAGTTTCTCTTACTTAATTAAAACTCACATCACATTTATACTTGTTAAATAAAATAGGAATGTTTTATATATACATTGTCTTTCAGCGTTATTACTAATCATAAGACAACTCTCGTCTCGGCTTAAGATTAAAATTTCGAACCTGCTTTCCTTTGGATAAATGAATGCCAAATAAGGAAATATATATGAAGGTCAAAATAAGTTAGTTAAAACTGTTATTACGTTGCTAGACGACTTGTGACTTAAAGTATTACATTTCGCTTATTACCAACTAATACTTGTTAAATTAATAATTAGTTTAGCTTTATTAGAATGGAATGTTCAGTAGACTCTCTATAATAAAAATTAGGCTGTTTCCTAGAACCAATAAGCTGAGGAAATATATTAGTATGAAATAAGCTAAAAAAATTAGTATAAAATATAGTTCAACGAAAATATCAAAATTAGAATTTGTGTTTACATTGAATTATTAAATTATTATTAATTGTCTGCTTATAATTAGGATGCTATTTATTTATTTATTAATTAGGCTATATTCCATTTGTTACATTTTATATAAAATAATTTTTAAAACTGCATTAGTTTGAAGTTTATTATTTACTTCCAGTCTTTTATTATAATTATTTTCTTTTATTTGTAAATGAGGAAATGATTAACTAATATTTAATTGGTACTTAATAATAAAATAACATATATTATGTTATAGTTAATATTCAAATTCATTTCGCTATAGTATAATTTTTCATTGACTTATTATGGAAAAAGAACTTCATAATAGTATATTACCTATAAAAATAAAATTTTTAAATTCACCGCTAGTTGAGTTTAAATTCCTCATTTTCATTACATTTTTCAAATATCTATTTACTACATTATCAAATATCTATTTATTACATTATCAAATATCTATTTATTACATTATCAAATATCTATTATTACATTTTTCAAATATCTATTTATTACATTATCAAATATCTATCATTACATTTTTCAAATGTCTATTTATTACATTATCAAATATCTATCATTGCATTTTACAAATAACTATTTATTACATTATCAAATATCTATCATTACATTTTTCAAATATCTATTCACTACGTTATCAAATATCTATCATTACATTTTCAAATTCTGTGTCTATTTATTACATGTAATGTCTATATATGTAATGTCTATTTATTACATTATCAAATATCTATCATTACATTTTGCAAATATCTATTTATTACCGATATGGTCAGGGTTTTTTTTCCCTGCTATCTTTTTTGTTCACACTCGACTGCTGGGAATGGCTTTCATTTCCAAATCCTAGTCTAGTTAACATTTCTATTAAAGAAATTAGTAACGAATAAAATTTAACTGGATACTTTTATTTGCTGTTCAATGATAAACATTCTGCTGAACAACAGCAAAATGTAATCTATAACCAGCGGGAAGGGTGTCCCAGAAACTCTGTCACTTTTTCTCTTATAAATTCCGTTGTGTATTTCTAATCGCATTGCATTGGCAATTATTGCGAGATCTTTCGTGATCTTCGTGAGCCAATATGCTTTTAACATAACGGTAAACAAACACCAGAACCTCAAATGCGCCTTTTGGGCTCTTTTTATCGATCAATTGAAGCCAACGTTTGGCATTGAGTCATATTTGTAGTCACAAATCATGTGCTATATTTCATATGTTTAGGTCAATGCTTTTTTAAGCTATCACGTTTACATGCTTATGATAGAAGGGCAAATCTTTGATAGATTTGGTTCAAAGTTGATAAAGAATCAATATTTTAGATGATAAACATGTATACTGAATTTTATTTATGCTTTTATCACTTTTTAGTTATCAAATTCATTTGTACTCGGGAATATAAGGAGAAATATGCTTCTTCTTAATGGATCTCGTTCAAAACTTCATAGAAACCGAAGAATTTAGTGAAAATACCATATACTAGCTTTCATTCATCCAATCCAAAATGATTTTGAGGCATCGTGTTTGAAATACCATCGCAGACAAGCAAATAATTCTGTAAAATGTATTTTAGAACTCAATGAAATCAAAATACCAAATTCAAATTTTTAGTCGATTGTCAATTTTTTTTCAATTCAATTTAATTTCAAATTTTTAGTCGATTTAGTCAATCCTATTTTTTACTTCGCATATGAGAAATTAAAAAAGTCGCCTTTTTGTTAGGTACTGCTTATGTTGTTAGTTTTGTCAAGATGCAATATCATTCTCGAATAATGCTTTGATATTATTTTTATAGCATTTTTTGATTGAACAAAATATTATAACCTAATGCAACAAGGTATGAATTAACTAATTCTTATGGCCATATTTTGAGGACTGAAATAGTAGGTACTTAATGCAACTTCAGCATGATTGCAAACAAAAAATAACTTGTATTTGAGCTGCTAAAAAATTGTGAATAACGTAGATTATTGAACAAATATTTTTAATATAAAAAAGATGCTGCCTTTCTCTTCTTCAATTGTTCAATTATCTCATAAATGCCAATTTAAGAATTTAAGAATTCAGTTCAAAATGCAGAAAATTCGATCTTGGAGGTAGGGGAATCTTAAATTAGGGCTCAAATGTTTGTTCTTTTTTATTCTTGTTAATAAGTTTCTTGAATAATTTTTTAAATTTTAACAATAAATTTAAAAACACTTGTTAAAAGTGTTTCTTTTTTATTCTTGAATAAATTTAATAAAATCAATCTAATGCTCATTTATACATTTTTTAACATGTTACCTCACATTAAAGCATATTCTAAGCTGTTCATTTACTCAATTAACTATAAAGACCAGCAAAATACCTTTGGATTCTACTAAATCTTATAGTTCCTGATCAGTAGGGGAATTTGTTTTATAGAATTTAAAGAAAAAAATATATTTCTTTGTTGATAAAAGAAGGCATTCTGTCATAAAGAGTGTCTTGGAAGAATTACTTGGTGAATATGCAAAGACGTGAAGCCACTGTGGCGTAATTCCTAACGGACAGGTCCGAGGTTCGATCCTCAATCTGGGCACGGTAGACTCGGTCTTTCATCCCTTCAGTGGGTAGATAAATTGAGGATCAAGCCTATTTGGGAGCTGAACACTGAGATTCCGCGTTAGGTTGACCATCTAACTTGGGCATATGCTTTGCATCTCAGAGTCCTCGGTCAAGAAAGCAGATATGGACTTTGTAGGCCTTGGCCCACATGGACTGTCCTGCCACTGAGTTTAGTTTT
Organism: Argiope trifasciata; assembly: GCA_026543055.1. Lineage (NCBI taxonomy): Eukaryota > Metazoa > Arthropoda > Arachnida > Araneae > Araneidae > Argiope > Argiope trifasciata. The sequence goes on from JAPMOQ010056695.1 coordinate 16,079, forward strand.
ATATGCAAAAATGTAGAGGGACTAAACCATAGGTTCCCATGGGCGTTTGAGGCTTTCAGGGGGGCTGCAAAAGGCTCAGAGAAAAATAGGGGGCGTTGATATGGCTCGAAGGGGCGTTAGAAGATTAACTAAATATAGTCTACAGTGACTTCAAGGAACGATCCCAGGACATTTTAAACATGGACATACCAGACTGTATTTTAGATCCTTTTTCCAATGTCAACACAGAAGGATCACCTCAGTTAGAAGAACTAATAGATCTGACGACAAATGATGAATTGGAAATTAAATTCAAGAATGGCTACCAAAACGTTTGGCTGCAGAAGTCAATTTCCGACTTTGTTTAGGATTATGGTCGATTGTTCAACGACTTCTGATAGCATTCCCATCTTCATATTTATCGGAACATGGATTTAGTGCTGTAGCAACATTGGTAACGAAAAAGAGAAATCGGCTCCATATTACTGAACGCGGCTACTTACGGTTGCTTTTTAAGTGAAATCGAGCCTTTTCCTTGGTTCAGTTAGAAATTTAAAGTCTTTAAATTTTAATAAAAATACTTTTTAATATAATTGAGTATGCACTTTCACTTTTCTCTGAAACTGTCAATTTATTTACTGAGAAAGTAATAGTTTATTATGCATTACTTCGTATCATCAAAACCCCTGTCTGTCCTTATAACAGGTAAGCTAAAACTTTCTAAAATAAAGAAGAAATAATTTCAATTCCAACAATATTCCCTCTATTAGTAATTTTTTATTTAATTCTTGTTTTTACCATATGTTAGGTAAGCTCTTATTTCTCTGGGGTCGGAGGGGGGCGGTATTGAAATATTCACTAGAAAAGGGGGCACCGGTTCAAAAAAGGTTGGGAATCTCTGGACTAAACAGTGATAATAAATGGGAAGATTACGAGAGATTTAAGACAGCTTATTGAAATACGTATTATCGGAATAATTTTTTGGAGGGCCTGAAGTTAAAAGTAAGGAAAGAAACTATCTAATTTTAAATTCTTATATTATATGTTAGGCAGCATGTTTTAAAATTCATACTAGAAACAACTTGGAAGAAGTTAAATTAGTTCGATTTATCTTTGAATTAGAAGTCGACGCATTTTCTTCAAATCGTAAAGTAATTATCGAGAACTTCAAAATAGAAAAAAAAAATTGCTAAGTAAAGCAATTTTTCTTCAAGATTTAAGACCAACCGAATTTCAATTAACGCATACCAATTTGAAAATGTACATAAAATGGCTGCGTTCGTGTTTTGGGTTGAAACAAAAGATCAGATCGGAGCCGACATACTGACCTTTAACTAGCATCGTTCGAATTCGGGGCATGTGTAATTCCTGAATTAATACTGTCACTCTTCCACAACAACAAAAGAAGAAGAAAAAAATCCCTTTTTTTATAACTCTTGAGCTATTTGGGTTAACTCATTAACATTAAGAGACCACAACGGGACGATTTTCCTTCTATAGTCGTAGATGCTGGAATACGATACCGGATCTTATCGAGAAAATTGATTCCGCCATTTTATTTTTGGTGGGGTTGTTTTCTTGCGTCACTCGAGTTACTTTGTTTTGATTCATTCCATCGGTTAATTGTTTTCGTTTGGTGTTTCGGGAATGCGTCATGTGTATTTAAAGAGATTAAATCGTTTGGTGAGGCAGCTAGTGGAACTACGCAATGTGGATGCGATTTTTTTTTTCCTGTATGGCTAAATGACCATTGCTGTTTTTTCTTTACAATGATAGTTACTAAATTAACTCATCAAAACTATTTTTCAAGCTATTTTCAGCACTTAACATTGAAGAAAAAAGACAACATAATCTGCCTTGTGAGAAATTCGGCACTTTTTGAGAAGTTCTACCACAAAATTAATAATATTTAATTAATTTAACTATACAGTAGCAAACTTTAATTGTATTGCAGCAAATAGCTCAATTTTGTGGGAGTAAGCAGCAATTTCATTAATTTAACAAAGCAGCAAACATCAAATTAATATTTAATTTTGTCGTAGCAACGTCTTCACAAATGCCAGATATCCAAAAAAGTAGACAATGTAGTCAAATGGTAATTTTTTCCCATGAAGGTAAGAGAAACAAACAGTTTTACAGAATTAGGATTCAGTTAACTTAATGTTGCGGTATTAATGTTCCATTGAAAACCGAATTTCCAACAAAGCATACTACGCTCTGGATACGATAAGGTAGTCGGAAAATTAATATTAAGCCCAGGGTGCTGTTTTCCCCTGTTTTGCCTCTGATTGCAAAGGTTAACAGGATGAATATCGAAATTTTGAACCACAGTCAAACGATGAAATAATAGTGGAGTCCGCATTTTCCTCTCCAATAACGTAATACCATTACTTGAAAACTTTTTGACCTTCATTTGACACGCATGAAGGCTGCGAATATGATGGATTTTTAGGTCGAATTTGTTTCCAGCCTATATCTACCAAGTCAATATTTATCTGATACCTTGGTCATCATGGTCCTGCTTGTTCTTAAGGAGTATTGGTTGTGGTTAAGTTTTAATCAAGTATCTTATTATAGTATAATGATGATGATTCCATTTTCGTGTTTCCACTGAAAGGGTGTGCAGTAGCATCTGAGGGTAAAGACCACTGAGCACCCAGAGAGCAGAAGTCTGACTTCTAACTCATATGAAGATGACACACACAATCGCTTGCACAACCTCTTTTTTACAGGGGGGCTCATTCACGCATCTCAAAGATAGAACACAGAAGAACCATGCTCGAACCGGGACTCGAATCCGGGATGCCCAGATCAAGGGGAAGACACGCTACCTCTTGACCAGGACGATGGCTATAGTATAATGGCTCGCCTCAAAACAAATGTTTTAAAACATTGTATTTGATTTTTAACAATACTGAGATTTGGAAAGGTCACAGTTTGAGTGTCGTCTTCGTTCTGTGACCACAGTTCAAAATTTTGAAATCCGTCCCTAAATAACCTTAGAGGTGCTTTAAAACGGGACTTTAATGTAAATAAAACGGGGCGTCTAAAACAGGGCAAAATAAACACATACCGATATATGAAGCAATTTAAACAGTAAACAAGTCTCTCTAAGTTGCTAGATGCCAAAATAGAAATTTGGTGTAGCGCATTTCATTTAACATATTCCATAATAAAGGTATTATTGCCTTCCCTTTTTCCCATTGATCATGAACAAGCGGTGAAAGCTACTAGTGTTCAGATTTCATTGTCAGTATTTCGCGCATAAGCGTTTTATGCTTGGTAAAAAACAAATATACATTTTGGAAGCATTTGTCACCTGATTTAGAAACAGTATTACGACAAAAACTGAATTACGGCTTTAATAAAAAGATATGATTCAAAATTCCATTTATCTAAATCATCATGTCTTAGATCAATAGACGGCCAACTCTTCAGTGGATTCAGTTTAAAATTTCATATAGATCTAAATTTTAGATGCTAAATCTGAGTTCCAAATTTTACCCATCTAATTCTTCACATTTTGTAGCTATCGTGCTTATCTGTGCTTGGATAGATAGAATGACATTTTTTCCCTGATTGGATTTTTTTCAAAATTTGATACCTATCTACAAATTTAGAGTAAAACCACATATCAAATTCCACTTTTCTCTCAAAGTTCTTGTGAACTCTATAACTCGAGTTCACAAGAAAAGACAGACAAACGTAAGAAAAAAAAAAAATGTTTTCAAACTCTAGCAGATATGAAAAACGGAGATTTTTCTAATGGACTTTTTACTTTCTTTACATACCTTTTACTTTCTATATTTTGCATGCAAGTAAGTGAAAATGAGAATGTTTGGAATTTTCAATATAAATATTTTGAAACAAAAATATTATACACCAGCGACTCACTTAGATGTAATTTAAAACAATGAGTAAAACACAATGTCTCATATTTTCATATCTCTCGATTCAAAAATATACGATAAATCATTTCAGATAATTGAATGAACTGGATACTGTCCACTCTAAAAAACATTGTTCTTGTTTCATGATTGTTTGAAAACACCTTGTTCGTTTGACAAACACATCTGCCAAGTGATTTTTAAATGAATAGCAGGTGTCTGCTAAATAATTCAGAATCATTTATTCCCCATAATGCACTGCGAGGGTCGCTGCCAACTTGCGTAGAGGCTTGATACTAAACCCATTGTCTTTCCCATTCTTCGATACACGATGCTGAGTTGTTTCTTGTTTGACATAAGAGTGCTTAACTTATTGTTCGTTTCTTTTACTTGTATCCTAAACAGGTGGTTGGGGGAGCTCCACCCTTGTTTCTATGGCAACAGACCAGATCCAAACAACAAAACGATTCCTTTATTGTTTTATGCCATTGTGTTAATGCATCGAACCTCGTCCTGAACGTTCGAACAGCATTTACAGTTGCATCACAATACATGTTGAATAATTCATTGTTGGCTAAATGTCTGTTAGATGTGCAGTGAAAGAAAGAAAAAAATGATTTTTTTTGTTTTACTTCTGATCTGATGGACGGATGCAATTTTAGGTAATATTTTATAAATGAACTGTCTACGAACTTTTTTTCTGGAAATAACCCAAATTTTGAGGTTATGAATGGTTTGCAGAAAATTTGTCTCAGGAAATTGGGAATCATTTCCTGAGAAAAACGGTGTATTAAATCTGTCATACACAACATTGTCGAAGCGAATTCTTAAAAACAATATCCATTCCATCATGCGGAAAAATTAAATGACTCATGCGGTTAACTTGTATGACTTGTGGATGTGAAATATGAGCTATTTAGTAAAAGTGACGTGCACACTTTCAACCAATTCTTGGAGTGTTACCTTGAAATTGGGAAAAAAAGAACAGAAAAACAAGTTCTGCGGAGCCCAGCAGAAACGAATTTGGCAGTTGAACATTGTTATAAATTTTTGGTATATGTTTATTGCACATTGAGTAAAATGTAGCATTAATTTATAAATGATATTTTTTTAATCAAAAGTCGTATTTTCAGCTCTGATTTTCACATCTAAAATAATATAATAATCATAAAATTCACCCTCATTTTAATGCTTAGACTTTTTTGAAACCGAAAAGGCAATTTTGGAATGGCAAAAACTTTTCAAAAAATTAAATTAAATTTGTGAAATAAAATTATCAGCAGCCCAGTGTGCCATTCTTCAAAGATTTGCATTTAAAAGTGGTCTTTTAAGTAGTCTTTTAATAGCGTGATCGCAGGCCACGGTGGCCTGGTGGTAAGGTCTTGGCTTCGGAACCGAAGGGTATCAGGTTTGAGACTCGATTCCACCGAAGAACCGTCATGTGAGGGGGTCTCTTGCGCGTTAAATCCGTCAGGCCAAACGTCCTCCCGTTGGTGTGGCGTGGTGTGGAGAGGGGGTGCCAGTTCAGGTGTCGTCCTCGTCATCTGACCGTGGTTCAAAATGACGAGGTCCATCCCAAAATAGCCCTAGTGTTGCTTTGAAACGGGACGTTAATATAACTAAACTAAACTAAACGTTAATAGCGTGGTCAATTTAATCTCACATTTCAGAACAATTGTAAGATGCTAACTATTTGTTTTGGGTTAATATTTCTTATTTAATTCAATTTATGAATGTGCATTTGTTTTTGTTTATCTGTTAAAACACCAAAGCGTCTTGAATAAAATCTTACTGCAGCAGATATTTGTTTTTTTAAACAATTAATTAAACAACTAACTGAATGTAATGAAACGCACAACATTCTCTCAAAGGTTTCTAAAAAATGTGAAATCTATTACTATAATTATTCCATAAAATACACTGAACAGTAGTCAGACTTTTGAGTGAGTGAAAGCAATTAAAAAAATGGCATGTTATTAAAATACATGCAAAATGAAGTCACATTACTGACTCTCCCTAGCGACCGAAGGAAGTCGGAAATTAAATACTGAGTGACCGGACCACCGCTACAGCAACACTGGAAGGAACTGTGGTTGAGTCCTAAGGGTCCATGGTACAACCCTTCCGGTAGGAAGTAGGTCCCGTCATCGATGGGAGGAACCAAATCCCCCATCTTTATTGTACCCAACGGTTTGGCAAGATCTAACCACTATGACGGAAGCATCTCATCCCCAATTACGAGGTGCCCTTCCCCAGGGCGTTACGTGTAAAATAAAAAAGGATATTAAAAAAATATTTCACTTTAGATAAGGGTACATAGTACGGACATATTTAACAAAAGAAATTATTAAAACTTATGAGAATATAAAATTTATGTAACTAAAGAATAGAATTCAAATTAAGATTGTTCAAATCAATAGTGGATTTAGATATTTTGCTGTCCATATTACTGGCATATTACTGACAATTACTGTTTTCTAGAATTCAATTTAAGATTGTTCAAATCAATAGTGGATTTAGATATTTTGCTGGCCTAAGTGTTGTACATTACAAACCGTTAAAAAAAACCTTGCCGATCTGATCTGATTTTGGTCCCTTTTTAATATGTTGATATTTTATTTTAACTATTTTTTATTTTATAAATTTTTTGAAAATATATTTGTTTTTATGGATGCATTATGAATCCAGACTATTCTGAATTCACGTTAGTACATAAGCAGATTTTTGAGGCATCTAAATATTCTATTAAAAAGTGTAAGGAACAAAATATATAAGAACCTGATCAAAACATATATTTGTTGAAACTCTAGTATTATTTTGATATTTTATTATTTTACTTTAGGCATTTGTTTTTATTAATGTTATGAAAATCCGTTCTAATTTTAGACTTGCTTGTATCCCACGTTTGTGCAAAAGCAGATATTTTGCGTCCATACATATTCTATTAAAAAGTGAATCTAACAAAACATATAAGAACCTGACCAATTATATTTGCTTAAGCGCTAAATATTATCATAATAATTTATTATTAGTAAACTTTATATATATATTTTACAAACTTATTTGTTTGTCAATTTAGTAAAATAGTTTTTTAAATGCCTGGTTTGGCCATAGACAGTTGTCAAGTTTCTTTAAGATGAGCACAGTGACAATTCGAAATCTACCTCCACTTCGATAGTATTCATCTTGTTTTCAAAAACAAAGACACAAATTAGAGATCCGATTCAATCAAATACGAACCTGATACAGAATAAATTTAACTAAGACTAAAAAATAAGTCTTTTGCAGCTTTTAAACAAAACGATAAACTAACCAATCTGAAACAGACCAAAATAAACAAAATAATCAGAACATAGGCATGCTACCAATTTTTCTGTTTACTTTTTCGCACATCGCGCCATTTTGCAATTGTTAGGTGATTTTTCAATACCAAATTATTACGTAGAAGAAGATGATGCAGTTTCACAATTGAAATCAAATACTAAACAGAAAATTGCCTTTTCCTGAGAAATGTTGCATCATAATTTCAACTATTTTCACAATCTAAATTGAACTTTTCCTTGCGCAAATACGCTGAGTTGCTTGGATGTTCGTAGAAGCCGTTACGTCTCTCTCGCATTTTGCACAATTTGAAGCGCCTGTTTAATAAGAGAAGTGGATGAGTAGCATTTAAGAGAAGTGGATGATGTGGGAATTACTTCCTGTGTCAATGAGTCGAAACCGTTTCCTTGCTAACGGTTTTGTTGATGATGAGAACGTGGCTGCAAATTGGGGCTTAGGAAGACGGTGGCAAAGGAAATATTAAAACTCCGTTCCTTGGAGGGTGAAATGAAATCCTATTAAGCGAATTACTAGCCGCCTTTGGCGGTCAGTTAATAAGGCGGAATTAATTGTTGTTTAAACTTTCAATTAAGTGTTTTAAGTACCTCAGACTACATAGCTTCCCGAGCAAAATATTTTTGAAATGCAGATTTTGATAGACATACAACTTAAATTAAGTTAGAAACTCTACAACAAAGTTCGGCAGGTTTTTCTAGTGCACGGACTACCTCTAATTTGTTTAAGGTGTTTCGATCCACCCAGTGGTGTAGGCGTGGTGTGATAAAAAAAAATTCTGCAATATTTACTGCAACTTTGGCGCTACTGCACAAATAAGCGATTCTCATTTCGGCTTAAATAGCTGTACTTTTCTGTCAGCCGTCTTGTAAAGTGCCATAAGTAAACAACAACAAACCTTAATTTTACGTACAATAAAATATCAACAAATGTTATTAACCTCTTCCAGTAAGATTTAAGAATAAAAAATTTTGAGTGAAAAAGCTATTTAATTTTTATTTAAGAAAATTTAGTTTATTTTATAATTTTAACTAATTTATAATTTTTAGTTAAAATTATATTATTGGTATGGTTGTAATTGTAATTTGTAAGTTCGCATTCAGCACTTCCTTAAAAACCTCTAATGATTTCGGATTAGCCCCTAGTTTTCGCGTTTATGCCAGGCATTCCTGTCATTTTTTATTTTATTACTGGCACAAAATGTGTCTACGACTCCAGAATATTCACAAAATTCACTTAGTAGTCACTATGCGCGTTTTCGTCCTCTTGGTAATATTTCACTATCACCAATTTCAATATCAGTATCATTTAAATATATGCTTATTTTTCTATTTTTCTGAATCACTTTGATTCTTTTTGATTTACATTACTCTTATTCATTAAGGTGTTTATTTCTCTGCATGTTTAGCATTTAGTAAGTCAGATGCTGTGGCTAAATGTTTATTAGAATGAATAAACGAATTTATTGGAATGACTTCTAATAGTTTGGCCGTAACTTGTACCAAGACAATCAAACGATGTGATAGTGATCTAGGATATCAACATGAGTAAAAAAGTGGAATCCGCATTCAATACACTAGAAATTTTAAATTAAATTAATTATTATATTCAACAGTAACTTTAATATCATGGGGAGTATAACTCGTCACGCCATATAGCACAGTGACGAGTATAGCTCGTCATTGTGCTATATGGCATGAAAAATCAATGACGAGCTATACTCGTCATTTTACGGGAAGTGGTTAAAAGCATATCTTATATTTAATCCTTTCTCAACGTGGAAAAAAAAGTCGAATTTTCATGTCTTGATAATCAATTGTCCTCACATTTTTGGCTAGAGTAGGCTTTGCTTTTCTACTTATACTAATATTCAACAACGGGGAAGAAAATACAGGAGCATATTAGTATTAGCTATGAAAAGAATTTGAGTTTTACTTCACAGCGGAATGTACTGCTCTAAAATATATTTACAATATTTTTGATTAATTAAAAATAAAATATATTACTGCTAAAAATGAAGTAATTAAAAACATAATTTTTTGAATTTTATGATGATGTAGGAATTCGTTTAGAATATTTTTGGAAGTTATCTCAGGAATAAAAAGCTAACATTATCTTATATTTAATTAATATTTTTAATAATTATTGCTTGATAATTTGATTGAATTGTTGTATAAATTTATACCTAACTGGTTTACTTAGAATTAATCATCCTCAAAGGTGAATTTACAAAAGTGAATGCTTCATAATTTATACGCTGTTTGTAAAAATTAAAAAAGGTTAATTTTCACATTTTTTTATTTAATTCAGTTTTTTAATTTTTTTTATTTTTTTATGAGTTTTAGACTAAGATATTGATCATTTTAAAAAATTGATATGATGAAGGTTATTATTTTCAAAATAAAACCTTAAATTTAAAACTTAAATACAAACATTAAGTAAAACAAAATTTTACTGAAAATAATTACACTATAAAGATATTCTTTAATCTTAGTTAAAAACTAAATTTGAGATGAAAAAGTAATATTTTTAAAATTTAATTATTGAATAAAATTTAAGTAAAATAAAATTAGATTGATATTAATTGCACTGTAAATGCATTCTTTCGTCATAATTAAAAACTTAATTTGAGATGAAGACAATAGTATATTTTAAATTTCTTTATTGTAATATTTCAACAACTCATATGCAAGAACAAAGCTTTCCAGAATTAAAAACAGAATCCGTTTTTTAAAGATGAAAATAAAAGTTTGTTATGTATTTATATAACACTAAATACACTCTACGCATGGATGTCTTTAGAAATTGCTATGATTATTCTATTTTTATTTTTTAAACAATTCATAGCGTCATTGCCCTGACATAAAATCATAATTAAGTTACGGATTATTTTTTTACAACTTTTCGTTTCCACTATTGGCAACACCCGTAAAAACTTGTTTTGGAATTCTTTCCTTTCTTTTGGCAACTACTCACAAAATAACTGTAGCATCTAGCCGTTCAATTATGCCATTTAGAACGACAGGTATTATTATTATTTTTATTATGTACGAGCAATCTTTCCTCAATTCCTGTTCTGGTAGAACTTCCACTGGACTAAAAAGTAGGGCAATGTCGTCTTTCGTTGCAAATACTTTAATTTATATCTTTGTTTGGTCCAATTCAATTTTATTCTATTTCTTCTTCTCACTTTTGGCGCGATAATATATTATATGCCAAATAATTTTACCATTGGGGTTTTATGGATCCTTTAGAATACCTACGTATGCGATAAAATAAGTAAATAAACGCCTTTGTAATTGTGTTCTGTCAATATTTGAATTTTACGAATCTCTTTTTTAAGGTGTTCCTACATTCTTTTACAGGTCTTACTGCAAACAAGTAGATAAATTATCAACCTTTTGCTTGTTATCTTTTCTAATAAAACATGAAACAAATTCTTCTTTAGAATTTATTGAATTAGGACGAATTTATTATTTCAAATTTAAGTAGTCGTGTAATTATGGTTGTAGGTTGAGAAATTGTTTTAAAATACAGTTTTATACGTACATTAATTGTGTATTCGTTTACTGGGTGTATTTTTAGATATCTTTGAAACATAATGAGGGCTACTAAAACTTAAGGATAGCTACTAGCTATGTTTTAGGTTTTATTACATATATGACCGAATATGCGAACACCTGAAAAAAATCGGCATTTTTTTTGTTTTTACGTTTAGTTTGTTATTCCGTATAATATTTGAAAAAAAAAATTAATGTTGGATTTAATCTAATATCGATTATTTATTAGATTGTTGCCTTACTTTGAAGTTACTTGTAGAGACTTGAGTAGTTTGACTAAGACTGAGATCACTTGACCAAGAATGCTCTACCGTTTATTTGGCGCAATATAGCCAAATTTGGCACTTGCGCCAATAAATCCCAATATCAATCCATCTATCCTTGATTAAAAATTCAAGAATCTAAGATCTATTGAAAAATTTAGAAAATATCGAATGCTTTTTTATGAAACTTATATTTTCATAATGCTAACGTTTCACTTTTTTTATTGTAAAAAATATTATATACATTATTAAAATATTATTTATTAGAATATTAAAAATGACCTCTGAAAATATGAAATTTTTATCGTCGTTTAATTAATTACTTAATTTTTGAAAATTATGGAAGTTACGAAAAATTTTAGAATTTGCTTTAATAGCAGATGTATCAGCTAAACACAAGTGTATCAAAATTAATGATCATCTCTCTCAGATTTCTTTTAAAGTTTTTAATTGTTATTTTTTTTTTTCTCTTTTTCTTCCTATCTTTCGGTTTTTTCCCCAAATTTTCCCCACACTTCTACATGCTTTCCCAATAAACAGGAAGAAGGGGGATTCTTTCCTTTTCCTTTTTGAAATGATATTATGCAAATCAGTCATTTCAAAATAAGGTTTCCTAAAATTCGTTAAACATGCAGATTTTTGCAGACTTTTTAACACTCGCAAATTCAGCCAGCTTTTATACGGCCTCCTAATCCGAATCCACGCTTTAGTCTCCTCTCTCAGCCTTAACCCTTTGATCCTATGAGTCAGAGGTGTGCAACGAAAAATATAAATATTAATATGTCGACAGAGTGATTTTAACCTTCACAAAACTGAAGTTTTCAGCACGTATTGTTATAATATGTTATGCTTCATTGTGAATATTCTCCATAAAGCACAAAATTGCTTTTTTTAAAAAAAAATAATGATGTTTGCGGGTATTTCTTTTGTCTATTTGTTTGTTTAGGGTTTTATGACTCAAGAAACATATCTGGTTATACTGCGCCAAGCAAATGGTAAAATGAAAGCAGAATATTAAAGGCATTTACAGGTATTTCAGTCTTGTAAATCATGATATTTATCTATACACTATTTGATTTTATTATATATGCTTTTTTGTTTAATATATGCGTTTTTTTGGACATGCGTTTTGGTGTGAAAAAGCACCCCATCCTGTAAAAAGAAAGGGTTTTGCATGTGAATAGGTGAGTATCCTCTTAATATGAGCCAGAAGTCAGACTTCTGCCCTCGGCTACTCTGCACAAATTCGGCTTAAAATAGCTTGTCAGCGGGCTTGCTTATGACAAGTGCCATAAGTAGCGACATCATTATTTTCATCTTTCTGGCTCTTTTTTCTCGACTTTTCTGTCCCAGAACTTATTTATACGTGTCGACATACACCAGAGGTAGGTCATATGTATAAAAATATAATCAAATATCAATTTCACTGTACTATTTGGTGTACTTTAGCTTTCAGTGGAAATTATTAGCATTCTCTAATTTCGATCTGTTATTTTATTATATATGTTACGGTCAACATGATTAATCGGTTATTATTAATAATAGTTGATTATTCACATCCACCGTAACATACATAAACATTAACTTAAGTACTGGAAACAATAAAATAATATGCTATCAATTTAACGCAAGGTATATTCTGTTTAAACATCTCATTCATATACCATTTAAATACCTCAGCTAGG
>JAPMOQ010056699.1:0-13759 GCA_026543055.1 Argiope trifasciata
TTTCCAGCAGAATTTCAGCAATATCCGATCCCTTGGCCGTTGCGGGAGTTGGAGTAATTGACTTCATCTAATCATTCCCGACCCTTCCGGCGATTCTATAGGCTTAGGAGGGCAGTGGAGTGGAGAAACCTTTTCTTAACAACGGGATCGATAAAGAAGGTCAACATCGGCTGCTCTACAATATGACACCCGATGTCTGGCTTCCGCGCTTTCCGTGTTTATATCCATGCTTTTTGTTTTCTGGTTGGCCGCGGGCAATGACTCCGATAATAAACTCCGGCCTTTCTGGAGGAAGATTTTATTGCTTCGGGCTCCTGTTTCTATTCTTTTTTTTAGCGGGAAAGTTTTAATAAGTCACTAGCCAATATAAATTGTGTTTTCGATTAAAGGAAGACTGTTTTAGTTTTGAACGATGTTGGAATTTTAGAGTTAAATATTTTTTCCACCGTGTTTGTGTTGTTGGAAGTAAATAATTTGGAAAATATCGATTTTTATGTGCTAGGGTTAGTTCTTATTTCTGGCTTGGGTTATAAAGACCGGTCAATTTCGATTAGTGGATGGAGAAATCTTGTAAAAGAAATGCTTTTTCGCTTAACAGAATTAAGATTAAATAAAGTAAGTCATGCCCAAGAGATCAGAGTATGTTCAGAGTCACATTAAGGTATCCGACTATGTTTAAAGCTCTGGTTATCGACCACATAGGTCATTTTTTAAAAATCCTTGTTATTTCTTATAGTTCAGACTTTTAACTTCCCAAAACAGTTTATCTTTTCTAAGAAAAAAAAGGTCTAACCTATCATCCAAGGTCACTAAAATTTCAGGTCAGTTTAAGCTAAAATTTGTCTTTCACTTCAATTTCCTCAACACGTTCATTTTCATAAATATTCTCTACCATTAATATGATATCCTCAAAACTAAGTATGAAACTTTATTTCTTATTTACATGAAACTTTCAGCGAGTGTTTTTAATAATGTGGGCAATGAAATGAACCAAAAGTTTTATTCTTGGTGAAATACTTTTACATTTATAGACGTTTTCAGAAAAATTGTAATAAATTATATTATTGTCATATATATACATTTTTACCCATAACTTCTTTGCCTCTCAAGATTTTCCTTACATTCTGGCTCATTTCATTCATTATTATATTCTATATCTTGCGTGCAAAGAAAAATAGAAGTGCTGCATCACCATTTTGTGTAGAGTGTGAACCGTTTTGCTTAAGTTTCATTAAAATTTACTACAAATTTTCCCATTTCTCAAAATATATTATTTTTTTCAAATTTTGTTTTTGTATTTATAGTGTTTGATTATTGATAATACCATTAAAAACACCATAAATAGTTTTCAAAAAATTCAATTTTTCAAAAAGTTCTCTTCCAACCTAGTCGGTTACCTTAAAGCCTGGAGAGCGACATTAAATTTGGGATGAAATCCACCGAAAAGTTTGTCTGTGCGATTGTATACGAAAATTGAAATTGAAGAAGCTAATTGAATGGAATTTGGCATGCAGAAAACGAAAATGCTAACCATCTATATAAATAAAAATGAATTATTGTATGTCTCTTATGCCTTCCTAAACCGTTCATCCAATTGCCATGAAACTTGATCAGCTTATTGTTTATACCCACGGGAGGATTATAGGGATAGTACAATTATCTAAAATTTAAAAAAATGGAAACTCAACCGCATTTATTTACCAAGGTATAATCTCCAAATAGCTCGCAGAGAAGACAATAGATTCAGTAGAAATACTAAATCCAAGTGAAAGTTTAATATTGTGTACTAAAGCCATACAAGTCATTCTCAGAGATTGCAGCTTTATTACAAATTATTCGAGAAAATTTTGACCAATCTTGGGGTTTTTAAATTTTAATTAAATTTTAGCGTTTTTTGTAGTAGCTACCAAAAATATTGTAGTACAAATCATTTTGCACTATCTTAATTTTCCAAAAATTATCTTTCTAACTATATTAACTATTTTATGGTATAAGTATATTTTCTATGTTTGATCAGTTTTAAAAGAAAATATTTTAATCAAATTTTCTGATATTAAATTTGAGAATTCTGAACGAATATTAAACGAATCACGAGATACAATAGATAGTTTCTTTTATTGATATTCTGAAAGAACACCAAGCTTTACAATTCTAAAAGAATACACAAATCTAATACATAAAAAGGAATATTTGTTTGTCGAATATAATACTAAATTTAATAAATGCTATTTATGCTTCTCCTTTATATATCCTTCAATTTCAATGAATGTATTCACTGTCGATAAGAAAATAAATACCATTCTTCCTATCATTCTTAGCTAAACAAGTTAACTATTTTAAATTCCAAACGATATTTAGTATTATATTCGACAAACGATTTAGTATTATATTCGACAATATATAATATTTATTAGTATTATATTTTAGATTTAGTATTACATAAAACTTTAAAGCAAGCACATTTACATTATATAAAAGATTAAATTATATTATCATCATATAAAACATTAAAACAAATTGACAACATATAAAACATTGAAACATATTAATATCATATAAAACATTAAAGCAAATTATATTACGTAAAATATTTAAACACATTTATAACACACACATAAAACTCATTAATGTTACATAATGCATTTAAATGCCCAAAGCTTCCTGTGCGGTCCAAGATTCTAGCGAAAAGTGAGAGAAAAAGGTATAAGATGCTAAATTTGGTAAATTAAAAAAATAAACAATCTTTATTCCAAAACAGTATGAAACTATTGTTTTAAAATTGAAAGAAAAAAAAAACAATATAAGAGGCGAAGAAATGCTATAAAACATTCAATGTCCACTTTTCTTTTATGTTTCGGCTTATTAGTCTATTATATTATTATTATATTATATATTATTATTATAGTATATTATATATTATTATATTATATATCATTGTTATAATAATAAAAATATATTATATATTATTATTATAGCCAATTTTAGATTATAATATTCTATGTAGATTTTTAAAAAAGGAGAAAAAGAATTTCTGAATTTAACTTTTAAAAAATTACATGTAACTTTTTTATATATTTATTTATGAGTAAAAACGAACATAATTTGAAATATTTAATTCAAATTCCATGCAATTTTAAAAGATGGCGTGTTAGAATTTATCCGGGATTTATGATTACTTTTTTATAACTGTTGCTTTGTAAATTTTTGGAGCGAGTTTTATTATTGTTGCTGCTGTTGGACAAAATAACATTGAACTAAGAACACCAGAAAATAGAATTCGATAAAATCTCTCATGTTATTTTCAACCCTGATACATTCTGAATTTATACATTTTGATTCGAAAAAAAATCTTCCAAGATAAAATCCTTCTTCTTATCATAGGAAAGCTGTAAAGGAAGCCTCTTTTATTCAAAGGTAAACAGCAACAAAAAATGAATTTTCCGCTACAAAATATTCCGTCTAGATCAGAGTTTCCCAAACTTTTTTGTGTCGTAGACCCCTTGCCATGTTTTTCCGTATTGAATAGACCCCCTACTTACCTGATATTGATTTCCTGTAAATTTCTAACTGTAGTGAAGTTTACTGTTAAAAACTTAAAGTAAAAACACATGTTAATTTATACATTTATTAATTGAATTTAAATTTATACTACTCAAAATAAAATTTCGTATCTATTATGTAAAATCTATGTAACATGAAATACACATAAAATAAACTAACGTAAGCAAAAAGTCAATATTTTTAATGAGAAGGATGAGCCTGATGCTTTAACAATAGATTATCAACATTTGGCGTCAATTTTGTAAGGGTTAATCTTAAATCCCCTCCGCTAATGATGTCCAGTCTGTTTCTTTTATTCGTTAAGAGATTAGTAACAGCGCTAAACCCCTTTTCCACTAGGTATGACGATGGAAAGGAGATTAAAAATTTCCTCGCTATATTCCATAATACGGGATAAGTAACGGGTATGTTGCAAAGAAGCCAGAATTGCTGATATCCGTTTTTAAACTGAACCTTAAGTTCTTCGTTTGTACTTAGTTCTGTCAGTTCCTCTTGTATTATGACATTCGTTTCTTCTATGTCACCATATGGATTAATTATCCATGGTGGTATAACCATAGTCAAAATATCCTCAAACCTAGATTCAAAATCTGAATGGAGGGCATTTAAATGTTGAACGTAAGTTAAAACGTCGTCTTCCTGGCAGCTTGTCTGTGACAAATTGGGGAACTGAGAAAATTCACCCCGTCCAATATTTTGCTTCATTAGTTTAACTTTGGCAAGAAACGCTGATAAGATGGACTTTGTTTTAATCAAATTTAAACTGTCGCCTTGTAATTGCAAATTAACCATATTAAATTTTGTAAACAAATCTGTTAAATAGGCAATGTCTGTTTTCCTCTTCATTAAATTTTCTTTTAAAATTTTATCTTTAGTATCCAGAAATTCTAAAATAGTCTCAAAAAGTGCAAAAAATCTTGTCGAACATGAGCCTTTCGACAGTGTGCTTCAGTGTGAAGGAGTAATTGATGAAAGTGTTCGTCATTTCCTTCACACAACTGCGCAAATAACCGCGTATTCAACGCGTTGCTTCGGATTCGATTTACTGCATCAATGACAAAATGAAGTGATTCATGCAATCTAACACTCAAATTTTTAGCAACTAAATGTTGTCGATGGATGACGCAATGTATTGCTAACACCCCTGACACATTTTGTTTTAAATAGCTTATAAATCCACGATAACGTCCAACCATGGCAGGAGCTCCATCTGTAGCTACTGATATTATATTTGATAAAGGAATTGCTTTTTCAATGAAATAATCCTTCAAAACATGGAATATTGATTCACCTTTAGTGTCGGTTATCAAAGTTCTTGCGAAGAGCAGTTCTTCGTGGATTTCTTGATTCATAATAAAACGAACATATGCCAATAATAATGCTGTATTATCAGGTAAAGTTGACTCGTCCAGTTGTATAGAGAAATGGGTCGTTTGCAAATAATTACATAAGAAGCTTTCAATATCAGAACCCATTTCATCAATACGTCTTTCAACAGTATTGTTGCTTAAGGGAATTCTTTTAATGATATCAGATGCAGATTTGTGTAAAACAGTTTTTAATACCTCTTCAACGGCTGGCAAAATTAACTTCTCTCCGATAGTATGCGGTTTTCCGGATTTTGCTATAAGTAACGAGATATTGTAAGACGCCCGCAAACCATCATCATTTCTTTGTGACGTCGAAGCAAACATTCTGTCCAGTGTAGGTCTCTTTTGAAGTTCATCTTTGAGCGTTTGAAAGTACTTCAAATCTTTATCTGTTTTATCAGGGTGGCATCTTCTCAGATGATTTTGCAGTTTAGATGGTTTCATAGCGTCATTGTTCAAAACTTTGTTGCATAAAAGGCACATGGGCATTTTATTGTCCGCCAATGATGGAATGAAGCCAAATTTCAAATAATCAACACTGTACTGTCTACATTTCTTTTTAGATTCGGACATGGCATCAGTCATCTATGGGCAAAATAAAATTATTTAAATAAGCTTACAGCTTACACAATTTTATAAACATATATAATTTTTTTTTTTACTTATAGGTACTTTTATGAATAATGTAAATGTTTTGATATTGTAGAATTAACGACTTAGAAATAAATGAATAATGATTGATGAATGATTATGAAATGAAAATCTACTCACCTTATTCCGAAGATTAATTGAATCTTACGCAAAGAAAGCAGACCTCAAAGAATATTTCAACCACTTTAATGGAATGATTAGAGACGAGCGAATGGCGAATACAGAATGACGACTGATCGAATACAAAATCTTCCAGAAACATAAATAAGGAAAAATGATGAGACAGCAAAAAATAATAACTAAAGTCATTTTGTTGCTGCTTTTTCATTGGCACCACTCCCGTCTGGCCGGATGAGTCAACAGATATTATAAGATAATATGATGTGAGTAAATAGGTACTATCAATGTATGTGTTGAGATTTACTATTGTGGACCCCCATTTTCATTTCATGGATCCCCAAATTTTTTTTTCGCTGACGTAGACCCCTTGCAGGTTGTCATAGACTCCTAGGGGTCGATATAGACCACTTTGGGAATCACTGGTCTAGATCAATGTTTCAAAATAAAAAATAAAACGAAAAAGGTTCGGAATTGCTTTGAACTAATGTTTTTTAGAGGAATTTTTTATATAGTACTGAATTAAAGAATTACTACTAATAATAAAAGAGCAAGTATTAGATACAAATGTATAAATAGATAGAAAAGAAATAATAGAATAGTATAAAAAGAAATAATAGAAAACATAGAATAGAAAAAGTGTATTTCTATATAATTGATCTTGAAATATACAAGCGATGAAGAATATGCTTTTCTGTAAAAATGTTTATTTCTTTATTCCGTTTTAAATTCCTACTATTAGTTGTCTCTCACTCATATATATATATATATATATATAGTAAACATTTTTATATGCTTATAAAATAAATTTTAATACATTTTATTCCTCCTTTCAAGTTCAGATATATTTTTTAAATTTGAAGTGGATGGCACTTGATGTTAATATAGTTTTTTTTTCAAATATCAATTCATTAATTGAATAATTTTTCATGTAATTTCTATTTGGTCGCCAAGCTCTGATATCACTGACGCGACACTCGATCATAAATAATATAAGAAAATAAGTAGGAATTGATTTTTTTTAAATTATATATTACTTGTTTTTTTTTTCTTTTTTTTCTATTTTACTTGTTTTTAACGAGAAAAAAAAAGTTATATAGTAATATTTTACTTGTTTCTCTACATAATTTCGTGCAGTGCTACATTAAAAAATTAAATGATCAAAATTCAACCAAAAATTAAATAACCAAAATCTTAAATATTCCGAGTGACTTTCTAATTCATCCTTGGCAAGACCACAATTTACTTTTTCGGTTACATGAATTCTTGAAATGTTTTAGTTAATGGTATATACCCATTGCTTAATTCTTTTAACAAAAGTTAAAACTTTCATGACAAACAGAAAGTTAAAAAAAAAAAATTCCAATTTTGCTAATGGGAAATTTTAATCAAAGTACATCCATTCATTACGAAAACAAGGGGAGTTCGAACACGGGCCCCCATTTTCAGACCAGGACACCCCAGACGGTTCATGTACCTGCTCCCTGGCACATCGCCAGTGCGCCGTCGCTGGATCCCTGACGAGGGGCCGTGTGCCGGGGCGGTGCCAGAAGGTCGATCGTCACGAGGCGAGTGGGCTCGATGGGCGAGTCCGCCAGACGGCGGGCCATCCCGGATTCGGAACTCTCGCCCGGATTTGAGTGCGAGGATGATGACGACGAACTCGACGACGCGACTCTCGTGAGTAACTGTTGTTTTTCCCCCTTGACTCACCGCTCTGCGGCAGGAAGTTCGTTTTTTTTTACGGGACGTTTAGTCTGTTTACATAAAGTTCTTGTTATTTTCCGCGTGATAATTATTTTTTATTTCTTCGTTATTAACAAAATGTTTTTTAATGAAAGTTCTCATTTAAATAATCTGTAGAGATCTAAATGTTTATTTATTATATACTCAAGGCAAGAAGTAAAAGCAGAAGAACGTTTAGTTTGTTTACCTAAAGTTCTTGTTATTTTCTGTATAATAATTATTTTTTATTTCTGGGTTATTAACAAAATGTTTTTTAATAAAAGCTCATATTTAAATAATCTGTAGACATCTAATTTAAATGCTTATTTATTGTATACTCAAGGCAAGAAGTAAAAGCAGAAGAATATTTAGTTTGTTTACATAAATTTCTTGTTATTTGCTACGGGATAATTATTTTTTTATTTCTTGGTTATTAACAGAAAGTTTTTTAAATAAAAGTTCTCATTTAAATAATTTGTAGACTTCTAATTTAAATGTTTATTTATTGTATACTCGAGGCAAGAAGTAAAAGCAGAAGATAAATTATTATAAATAATTGCAAACGATTAAATGTACTTTTTTTTTCACTTAAAGTAAATAAACAAAAAAAGTAAAAATGAAAAGAGAATTTTTAAGTATATTTGTATAATGTTTATTTATTTTATAAAAGATAATTTCAAATAATATGTTTGTTTTATATGAGCGAAGATGTTCTTAATTAAAATAGAAAATATATCTGTGAAGTAAGTTATCATTATTTTGATAAAATGTACAAAGATTGGAATTCGCGTATTTATAGAATTGTTCAATAAATGCATATTTATTTTACACTCAATTCAAGATGTAAAAGAAGAGAACAAATTATTTAAAATGATTACAAGCGATTTTATAATCATTATTCTAATAAAATGTACGAAGATGGGAATTGCGTATTTCTAGAATTGTTTAATAAACATGTATTTATTTTATATTCAATTCAAGATGTAAAAGAAGAGAATAAATTATTCTAAATAATTGCAAGCGATTTTATAATCAGTATTCTTACAAACTGTACGAAGAATGGAATAAGCGTATTTAAAGAATTGTTTATTAAATGCATATTCATTTTATAAAAGATAATTTCAAATTATATGTTTGTTTTATATGAGCGAAGATGTTCTTAATTAAAATAGAAAATATGTGGAGTAAGTTAAAATATCTCTTGTTTTTATTTCAATACACTTTTTTTGTTTAGTTTTATAAATTTTTATAAATATTTGCTTTATTATTTGAAAAAGAAATGGAATTATTCTTAATTATTTTTTTATATCTGCTGTCATATATATGTTCTTCTTTGCTTTTATTTCTCTTGATAATATTCTGTTTTCAAATTTTTTTGGAAAAAACTCTCTTTTTATTTTTACTTTCTTCGTTTATTTACTTTAAGTGAAAAAAAGTACTTTTATTTTTGTACTTTCTTTTTTTGTGTATTCTGCAGTAGTTGCAATTTTGAATTACTTAAAAGAAATACAAAATAATGAAATAAATTTCCAAATGTTTAGCTTACTTTTCGTTTTTAAGAAAGTCTAGAAATACAAAAATCTCATCCATTCCCAATTGCTATATATATATATAGAGAGAGAGAGAGTTAGATAGATTGAAAAATACATATAAATTATTCATCCTTAACATAAAGTAATATAGAGATTAGATATTATAAAAAAATGAATGTATTAAAAACAATAAACTATTTTGAATTATTTTTGGAGTTTCGAAAATTTATTTTGAGTACAGATAATTAAACAAAAACTGATTCTGTCTTTGTTCGATTTTTTTTATATTCTGTGGCAGTCATTCCAAAAAAATGTTTTTTCTAAATACAGAATTATATATTTTTTATAAAAATAATTCATTCTGAAAAAAGGCAAAGACTTAAAAAAGATATTTTTATTTCATATTTATTAGGATTATGCAAAATGTTTGTGAAAAATTATTTGATATATTGTATTGTAGAAAGGAGAAAATTTCTCGGTTTTAAAAATTCTTAATCATCTAAAAAATTTCTTATTCGTCTAAAATTTTTAAATATTAGAACGTAAATATTCAAAACAATTCTTTTTGGTAATTTACTTTTTTATTTTTTATTGTTCAAAACTATTAAATTAATTAAAGAGATTTTGTATAATTCTATATAATTTATGTATATTTTCTTCTTTATATATTTTTGAATATTTTTTATGAAGCTTTCATTAATTATCTACAGAAATTTTCATATTTTATACAATTTGAATTAGGTATTAACTATATTTCCTAAAATATTTACAAAATATAATAACATTACGTAATAGTTTCCCTAAAAGGTTTGTGATGATTTTCTATCCTGAATTTAGAAACCATAAATAATTATCTAAATCAAATACTGAAATTTATCTTTAAGCAATTCATTTAAATGTTTATTCATTGTGTTTTAAAACAAAGCACTCTAGGGGTAAAAGCTGGCGAATAAACAATGAAAAATAACTGCAAACGGTTTTTTAATTGTTATTCTAGTTGAAACTCTAATGATTAGAGTTTGCGTATTTGCTATATTTGTTTAATAAATGTTTATTTTATAAAAGAAAATATGGATTCTCTATTGAAAAGTTTGATAATTAAACAGTTTGATTAAATAATATTAAGTGAATTTATCACGAAATATTTCAGAAAAAAAAATAAATTACAGCTAATGGTAATGTACAATTTTTAATGTTTTCATAAATGATATGGTGTTATTTACGGAAGAAATTTAACTTTCATCTAAAATCAAGTCAAAATTTGTGTTTATATTTGTGTAACTAATAACTAGTATTCCATGAAATAGGATTTACTTCTTTACTTTCTAATATTTAAGTAATTCAATAAACTATTTCCTATGTCTCAATAATTCAATAGAAAATTAAGTTGTAATAAAATTAGTTGTCCAGTTTCATATAATATATTAACAGCAACATGATGTAAAACCATATGTGTAAGAAATGTGAATAAACACATTCAAAACTAATCGCATTTCTTAAAATATGAATCATATTTTATTACTAGCCGCCTTTGGCGACCAGCTGGTTCGCCATGAGTAATGCGTTCTAAAATTTTCAATTAAATCACATATTCATAAGCCAAAATTTAAGAAATAGTTATAGTTAAAAGATTCAGTTATTAGTAGTTAAAGAGTCGGTAACTTTATTCGAAAAAACTTTTTGAGTTTAATGCTCTAACAATTTATCGATTATGCTTCCAAAATATTAAAAATGTTTTTTTTCGGTGATGTAGCCAAAATGTTAAATATGTTTTTTAAAGAAAGCGAAAAAGGGGAAAAATTATTGAATTAATGATACAGATATTACAAACGATTATAGAAATATGCCATTAAGTCGGGATTTCAATGCATATCCTGTCTAAATTCAACCAGGTTTACTGTAAATAAAGATAATTTATGGAATTAATTATATATCTATTGCAAACGATCATAGAATCCATTGCCTTGCATTTATTTTTTTAGAAGATATCTCATTTTATATTTATGTTATTTTATCCAGTCACATGCTGAAAATTGTATTTCTTTAGATTTGATTTGCGATGATAGTTTTTTTTTTTATTTGAACTTCCGGCATTGTTTTATTTTATTTTATCCAGTCACGTGCTCAAAAAAACATGGTTAAAATATTTCTTTAAAAATTCGTTAAAAATAGAAGCTTGAGTTATACATTAAAACACTGATATCACAAGTTCATTTCTTTTTAATTAAAAGCTAAATATTCTTCATTTTTTAAAGCATTTATAGACTCGTGCTACATACTATGCAGCTATTTACTTCATTTAGACTTTTTTATAGATGTATTTCTATTATTAAACAAAGCTGATTTATTTAATTAATAATATTGTAAAAGTCACAAAAAATTCTTTGCATTTTCTTTTTTTTAAAAAGAAAAAACATATTTCATATTTATTTCATTTCATGCAGACACGTGCTGAAAATTGCATTTTTAAATGTTTAATTTGCAATAATTATTTATTTTTTTAATTTGAGTTTTTATCTATCTGATGGCAACCTATTGATAAAAGATAATTTTTCCGCTTCCACTCGTAACGTGCTCCTGCAGATTAAATTTTATTGTTTTGTCCGAAATATATTGTTGAAAAATATAGTTGAAATGCTTCTTTAAAAATTCATTACAAATAGAAGCTTAAGTTAAATGTTAAAATACTGATACTATTAGAAAGCTAATTTTTTAATCTTTAAATTGATGTTAAAATCATGTTTATCCGATAATATTTTCGGAAGTTATAGCGGAAAAACGTCGAAATTACGCTTAAATTTTAATTAATTCAAATTCTAATTAAAAATTCGAAAAAAGGGCTCCGAGGTGCACATTCCCGACCTCCAAGGTATACATGTACCAAATTTGGTAGCTGTAGGTCCAACGGTCTGGCCTGTAGAGCGCCAACACACACACACACACACACACATTGAGCTTTATTATAAGTATAGATAAAAAATATTTAATGTAAAATATTATGATCTATAGAATCTTTTTATTATAAGAGTATTATTTGCATCAAGTATTTTTGAATTCCTAAACTGATAAACTAAATTTACAATTGAATTTTTCTACCAAATTACAGATATAATCAAACGATTAAAAACACTTTTTTCAATTATTTTAATCTTATAAAATTTCACAATCAATATTTGTAACACTTGTTTCTCGTTTAATTAATCATTGCATACACATTTCTGTTTTATTTTTCTGCTTAAAATCAAATTTAATTTTTTCTAATAAAAGCATCCTTTTCATTATAATATGCAAACGCATCTTTTAATCTAATTTAATTCATCTTCTGATCTACTTTTTTCTCTAAATTAATCCAAAGAAACTTACTTTTAAAATTTTATTATTCAATTGTATATTTTGCAAGGCAGCTGCTCTTAATTTCTAAGTTATATAAGTCCCTTATTTTGAATCCTTATCTGAGGGTGACCCTTGAAAAAGTCTTCACGTCGGATTCCATTTCTATTTGTTCTAATTTTTATTATGTTGTATTCCTTTTTACTTGGCTTATATTGCTAATTTATTTAGATTCATCTTATTTTAGTAGTAGCTGCATGAGCACTCACTAAACACAATGAAAGATTTTTAAATTTTAAACTTGTTCGAATCCGAAATAATTTTTAGTTTCGTTTTCGTAATTAGTTTCGATTACTTAATTATATTAATTTAGATTTGTTATATAAATAGGTTTTATTTCATTTAGTTTTTATTTTTGTTTACTTTTTGCGGTTTAATTCCGAATTAAATTTTAATTTCGATTCCGATATAATTAGTTTCAGTTTAATTTTGGATGATTCTGGAAATCGGTTTTAATTATTTGATGCTTTTATGGTTGATTACTTATATATATATATACATAATTTTATACACATTTTTATGGAAAAAAAACTTGATTATCGCGAATTCTTTCCACATTCCAACAATTTCTTTCACAGTATCTAGAACTACTTTTTCGTAGAAAAAAAACTCGATGAAGATGTCGACTTTAAATCTCGATCCAACTAGGAATCAAATTTTTCCAAACTTTTCCAAAGACTGGGGGAAAAGGTCTGTAACCTTTCTATCTGGAAGGAATTACATCCAGTGAGAGAGACACATTTACCGAAAGCCCTTAAGGGATGGAACGGTCGAAAAATCTGAAATATATCATTTAAGTGACTTCTCAAAAAGCACAACTGCTTTCGCTGCTCATCGATTGGACACTGTCTACGGCTTCTTTTCATCTTTTTTACCTCGCAAGTTTTGAGTTAAAAAGGAATAAAATTCCCTTCCCACTTTTTTTTCCCCCAAAAAAAGGAGCAAACTAAACAAGAGCTATCTTTCTGGGGCAGAAAGATCTAAACTTTGACCACATAGAGAGTATTGTTTAAAATTGGGACTGGGGGTAGACACGTGACCAAGGGATGGAGCCGATATCGATTTCTCCGCTGCTCATACAAAGGCTGTGTCTGGCCGAGGTAAAAGTATTTAACTAGTCTCTCCCCTCCCTCTCCCCAAAATTTTTTTTCTGGCAGTCTTTGTTTGACAGCTGCAACAAGGAAGAATTTAAATGTTCTGTAAAGATAGTTGAAAGTTTTTTCTCGTAATCGATATCTTTTTCTTTTATCTTTTCTTTCAATTCCTATTATTTCGTACTCTCTATGTATATTTGTAGTGAATGTTGTCCAGACAGACAGTCTCATACGGTTTTAATAAGAGTTCAGGTCACCTGGCTTGGGTGCTCCATCATTTGTTTATGGAACGAAAGCTCCATCATTTGTTTATGGAAAG
>JAPMOQ010056702.1:0-26010 GCA_026543055.1 Argiope trifasciata
TCAAAAAAATAAATGCAGTATCGCAGTTAGTTTCGTTTCATATTCGAGAAATATTTTTTCTTCATTATGGTTAATCAATAATTAACACATAATAAAATAAAAATTACTCAAGCTGTCAATAACGATACAGAAATCCAGTATTAATATCTATAAACAGATCAATAAATAAATTATATCACATACATACCTTGTTTCGATTTCAAGAAGCGTTCCATATAAATTCGAAAAGCAGAAGATTTTACAATATTCAGCAAAAACGAATTAGTTTTACGTAATTATAAACGTTGGTTTTCCAGTTTATGTTTTGTCCAGTCTATGTCATGATTTCAAACCTCTGAAACCACTGAATTTAAACGAAAATTGAATAACCGGAAACAGTTCTCAAATCCGACAGTTTGTTTCGTTTCAGAACGACGCAATTCCATGAGAGTCGGCGGTTTGTTTGCTGATGATGATGATTGTTAAAATTTGAAAAACCCGCATAAACGTTAATTCATTCAATAAAAATCTAAATTGAATGCATACAAAAATTAGAATTCTTCTTAACAAAAGATATAAAGAAATGATGCTGAATTTTCAGTCTGAGAGAAAATATCTATTTAACACTGATGGGTACTAATTGATAATCGATACCTCAGCTCCCGCTCCACGAGTGAATGGGAGAATAAACTAATGCTCATCTGCATGACGCTCTTCTATATGGCTTGCTCGCCAGCGAAATGTTTTCGCCAAAAATATAAATTGTTCTCGCCAAGAATGTAATGCCAGAATGTCGCCATTCTGTATGGTTTGCTCGCCAGCGAAATGTTTTCGCCGAAAGATGAAGCCAAAAATATATTTTACTCGCCAAGAATGTAAAACCTTTTTAAACTGACGTCATGACAGAGGATAATTTCTATCGAATAAAATGTGCCAATGTATATATAACTTAATATGTTTTAATTGTGTACAATCATAGAATATGCCTGAAAATTTCAGAACTTTTAAAAATGTGTTTTTTATACCATTATTAAAAAAAAGGCAAAAAAACTCATCTGATTTTAATTTGCAAACTAAAAATTAAAAAGTATACGATTTGCGTTCAATTGCTTTTCGAACTGCAACTATGTATTTGCCCTGAACACGAAAAAAAATTTAAAAATTTTTTAATGGAAACTGAAACCACAAATTTGATGCTGATGTAATTTTCTTGCAGTATGTTTAAAATTAAGCTTTGCTTTTTGGGGAACATTTTAAATTTTCTTCAATTTCAGATCAATTTAACAATCATAAATTTTCTAAATGTTATTATTTTTCTTTAATTTAATATGGACGTAAAATTGAATTTGTATTTTACAAAATTCGATTAAATAAATTTAAATGCTTCTCATAAAAATTATTTACGAATTTATGAAACATTTTTCTTTTTAAAGATGATGAAAATGAAATGAAATATTATGCATTCTTAAGAAGTAGACCGCAAGTCATTTTATCTTTCATTAAACATACTTTCATTAACTAATAGGTTAATAACAACAGCAATATACTAGTGTCTAGTTTGATAACTGCCGTTGAAAAAATGTAGTATAGAAATATTACTTTGTACCGAAATTGTTTCTTTAACGATATCGCAAAATGTTTGCAAACTTACTGATAGATTTACTCAGACATGATGCATTTTAACAGTTATTTAACAAGTATCTGCAATTTTAATGGAAAGACAATGTATTGAACATCATTTATGAAACTCGTTACGAATTGAATTTTATAAATTTTGAAGACAAAGAAATAGACATTCCGCGAAGTATGATTTTTAAAAATGCTCGGATTAAAAATGACCTAAAATACGATGAACCTTATAATCTAAAAGACGAATTATAAGCAACATAGTTATTACTTAACGTAATTTAGGATTTATCACCAACTGTTTTAAAAATGACAGGGAATTCTGACTAAACAAAGCCCTTTTGCACAGAAAGACGTAAATAAGTTGTAATTTCTTTATCATGAGTTCTTTGTTCAATAATTACTAAACCCTGAAGAAATAACGCAAGATTCTGATTCTTTAATAGGCAAATGGCGAAATATTGTACTAAAAAATGTTAGAGTGCACATACTATGTAAGATATATACAATGTGTTTATGTATATCTACGTGTTATTCTATATTTTTAAAATAATTAATTTTCAGAAATTTATTTCAAAAACTAATACACAAGCATTTGCGTTCTAAAGCTTGTTTACAATACCTAATTAAAGTATTAGAAATTGCAAATCTTTCATAGGAGCCAAAGTAAATATGATGTTTCTGAGTTATCACCCCCTTTCGTTATGACAGAATTAATCTTATCTTATTTGTTCTTATTAAAAGAGTTCTTATTAAAATTGTTATTCATTATTTCTTATTTAGAGAACTCGCCTCAAAGAGATTCAAAGTCTGCTAAGATTATTTTTTTTTCTTTCATCACTACTTAACCTAATTTATATAACTTTCGAATGCATAAATTACATTAGATAATCTTTTTTCGGTTGTTAATGCCATCAATTAGTTTGGAATTAATATCAGTATATAAAATTAATCGACATTTCTAACGTTAGCAAACGCTGTTCGCACGAAAATTTAAAACATATTAAAATCTTTAAAACGGATTTTTTTTTGAAATGCATGGAGTTAGCGCATCTTCACCAATCGACATTCCTTTAAGGAGAATTGTCACCCATCTTGCCTCATATTGGTCTTTTGATTCTGATACTCGTGATCAGGTAGCATATAAATGTTGTCTTTCGCTTCTTTCCTCATGTTGATCTTGAGACTCTGGAATACGTGAATTACTATTTTGTAAACGATCTGCATAACTGTTCTCTTGTCGTTCATCATTTGTTTATGAAGCTCGATTTGTCAAGTTTCTAAATGTTGCGCTGTTAGATTTACGAAGTGATGAATGTTTGGGAACATATTTTTTGTGGAAGCATACACATACACAATATACATTTGTATAATTGAAATATCTTTTGTAGATTTACTTGATAAATAGCAAAATCACTGTTTGCACTGGAAAATTTCCATTATATATAAATTGCCTTCATCGGCATTGATGGTAATAATTTTATTTTGTACTAGCCGCCTTTGACGACCAGCTGGTTCGCCATGAATAAAGCGTTCTAAAATTTTCAATTAAATCCCATATTCATTAGCCTTGAAGTAATTCCGGGCATTGATTGACCTGAAATTAATATTTTCTTTAAGATGATGGACGGAAAGTTCTAAAAGTACACCTTTTCCTAATAATATTCTTTAATTTTATAAATGTCAGTTTTAACCATCGGTTATGCTTCCAAAATATTAAAAAAAAAATTTCGATGATGTTTCCAAAATATTAAATATGTTTTTTTAAAGAAAGCGAGAAAGGGGGAAAAAGTATTAAATTAATGATACAGATATTGCAAACGATTTCATAAATATGCCATTAAGTTGGAATTTCAATGCATATCCTGTCTAAATTCAATCAGGTTTACCGTAAATAAAGAAGATTTATTGAGTTAATGATATTGATATTGTAGAAACCTTTGCTCTGCATTTATTTTTTAAAGAAAATATCACATTTTATATTTCTTTTATTTTATCCAGTCACGTGTTGAAATTTGCATTTCTTTAGATTTATTTTGCAATGATAATTTTTTTATTTGAACTTCCGGCATTCTTTTATTTTATCCAGTCACGAGCTAAAAAAACATGGTTAAAATATTTCTTTAAAAATTCATTAAAAATAGAAGCTTAAGTTATACATTAAAACACTGATACCATTAGAAAGCTATTTTTTTATCTTTAAATTGATGTAAAAATCATGTTTGTGCAATAATATTTTCGGAAGTTATAGCTGAAAATCGTCGAAATGTCGCTTAAATTATAATCAATTCAAATTCTAATTAAAAATTCGAAAAAAGGGCTCCGAGGTGCACATTCCGGACCTCCAAGGTATACATGTACCAAATTTGGTAGCTGTAGGTCCAACAATCTGGCCTGTAGAGCGCCAACACACACACACACACACGCACACACATTGAGCTTTATTATAAGTATAGATGTATGAGATAAACTCTGAATTATATGTGCGACTTCCGGCAGACAAAATTGTGAGCGCGCTGAATAATAACATTCTGTGTGAAAAACATTGACTGACAGCAATCATAATTTTATTTTATTTGATATATGTACAATTAATTCCAAATGGTATGTGTCTTTCACTATTTGACTTTTGTCAATTATCAATTTTAAAATATAACCTTTGCGGAAATGCAAGCAATAGTTTTTACCAAGTTTTATTGCAATCGTTTGAACAGTACGACTAAGCATAGGATGCGAACAAACAGAAATTTATTTTTATACAGCATATTTGATAACTGTACTATGACTAAAACTTTCGTTCAGGAGTAAGCAATGAGTTGACCAATTGCATAGAAATCGGTTGAATAATGCGGAAGCGCATAAAGTAAGAACAAACAAAATTTCATTTTTATATGATGGATTTATGTATTCTTTTAGAATCGTAATACGTGGAGTTCTTTGAGAATAGTAAGAGCAGAAAATTTTTTTTGCAGCTTTCGTGATTAATTTAATATCAATTCTGAATTTTCAACATTAATATTTAAAAATGTGATCAAAAATATTTTCTTTTAAAATTGATTGAACACAGAAGACATATTCATGCAATGAAATAATTGGTATAGTTGAATTAATAATTTTTTTAAGTTATTAAAATTAAAATGGTGCAAAATGTTTTGTACTGTAATAATTTCCAGAAGATACTGCAAAACAAATCACTAAAATTTTATTAATTTTTTAATTAAAATTTCAAATTTATAAGATTGGTTTCCCTAAAACTTCCTCACTTATTCTCTAAAAACACTATTTTCTCAAAGAATGACTTACATAGCATTTACGTACAATAGCTATGAAATATTAACGTTCTCCTTGATTTCACCATCTTTATTGAACTCATACTCATCTCCTCGGTGAGTTATTTAGCGGTTTATCCATGGTTAACAGATGTGGTAAATAGATCTGAAAATATTTTTATACATTTGATCCTTTTACTATGCCTAAAAACAACCCTTAATAGCAAATAATAAGTTGTCAGAATTTTATCGCAATCAGAAGAGAGATACGGCAGGGCTTAAGAGACATACATTCATTTTTATTTATATAGATTACATAATTTTAATATGCCTATAACCATTCCGTAAGGGCAAGCAGTAAATTTTTAAAGTTTTATCACAATCAGAAGAGTGTTTCGACAGCGCATAAGAGACGTACAGACAAACATTAATTTTTATTTATATAGTTTGTGTAGATTCAAAGCTATGAGCTATCTCATGGCCATGGGGGAAAAACCAATTCCGAATGTACTTAATATTCCGTAATTGAAATGAAACTCTTTCAAGTTGCTCATGCATACATTCCAAACACTCTTTTTGCCTGTTTCAGCATCACACATAAAGCATATCTGTTTCAAAGATAAATATTTTGCTACTTTGATGCTCACAGTTTCAGTATTCTTGCAATTTATTTTCCAGTCACACACAAAGCAAGACGACAAGGTTTCTGCAGTTCTCCTGCAGAATCAGGCAAGTCAGCTTTCCAGAAAAAAAATCATACAAGAAAAAGGGGTTAATTTCGACTGTTCTTGAACCTGGAATTCAAGACTTTCGTATCATTCAGTCAGTAGCCGTCTACACTGGTAATGGTATTTATCCTATGAATGTGTATATTAGAGCAACCCCAAGTGTAGATTTCTTTTCTTGAAGGGCATATTGATCCTCCCAATGCTGATATGGAAATCATAAAAAGGATACGGCGAACCACCTCAAATGATCTGCTATGATCTGCTATGCTCGCTTACTGCCGTCATCGCAAGCTATTCTAGTTTTTGTACTGGAAGAAGTTTTCTGTTGCAACAGTGCTTCATATCATTCCTTTCTTATTTTAAATTCTTTTTCGATATTACATGAATTATCCCTGGATTTATTTTCCAAACTCCCATCGAGCAGTAAACAGTCTGCCTCCATTAAGCTCTTCACATCATTTACCATTACACAACAAATTACACTAAACACGGAAGAATGTTTCCTTTCTTGGATGTCTGGCATTTGACCTATCAATATGTCACCAAAAAGTGTCGGCTGCACGAACAAGTTTTCGTTGATTTTCATTTTTTTCTTCTTCTCCCCTTAGCACATTTCCCAGGATGTCAGTCCCGAGCAGAATCTGCATGGGGGTTGAATTTTCGAGGGAGTCAAACAGCATGCAGGTGGCTGGAATTACTTTGTTGACAAGATTCGGGTCAACATTCGCATACATTTCCGCGCCAGTTATTTCGACTGATACCAAATCTTCGATGGTTATGAGCTAAGAAGGGGGAAATCTGCTCCTTATTTTCAGAAGTACAACTTCGAATATTTTCTCTATGGGTTAGAGTTTGGAAAAAGTATAAATTGAAAGTTTCTCTTGACGGTTTCAAGTTTAAAAGTTGTTTCAGATCACTACGCAAAAAGGACTTTTGGGACCCTCAATCAAATAAAAGTCTAGCTATGATCTTGGGCGAACTATTTTCTGCTTGGAAGTAAGCTGTTTGAAGCAAAGTCGCGTAACTGCCTAGGTTATCTACTTTTAAGACAAAAGAAATTATGACTTCCTGTCCGCTGGTTTCGCTTTCTGAAGCGTCGCTTTCAACTTTATTTTTCGGCCATAACAAGGCATTGTATTGCAAACTATTGCACGTTTCACATATTGAAATTTTAACCCAGCATTGAGAAATTAGATGTTTATACGCCATACACCGATAGCGCTTACCATCTTTCCTTAATTTATAACGTTTTTGACCATACGAGAAGGTTTCACATTTTAATGCTGTGTGCGTATCAGAATCACAAAAATACACACAATTTTAACATTGTATTTAAAGCAGCAGATGAGGACAATTTATTTTCAGTTTTAACCTTGCATTGAGAAATTAGATATCTATAAGGCATACACCGATAGCGCTTACCATCTTTCTTTAATTTATAACGTTTTTGTTCATCCGAGAAGGTTTCACATTTTAATGTAGTGTGCTTCTCAGAATCACAAAAAATACACACATTTTTAACATTGTATTTAAAGCAGCAGATAAGGGCAATTTATTTTCAAATTTAGACTGTCCATGATAAGAAGAATTTCGTGGAGAATATCGAGTAATTTCGGGAACTTTTTAAGAATGTTCAGTTACAATATTTGCAGATTCACGAGATTCAATTTAAAAATTTTAAAATTTCATTAATTCGTTAACGCCACTAATCTTTGAAGAATCTCTCTTACGATGAAACTCGGTGGCCAAATCTTTTGGCAATTGCTTTAATAAAATTGGTATGTGACCATAATTTTCGGATATAATTCCCATTGAGTTTAAATTTCTTATACTGATTTCACTCTCGTCATGTAGTTTTCGTAATCCCTTGTGATTCAAAGAAAATTTTACAGATTAAGTTAGTAATAGTCGATTCATGAAATGTCTAATCAAATGGTCGTGCCTCCTATATCTGTTCTTTAATATAGATAAACACGATTTGTAATTTTCATCAGTAAGAGAAAAACCAGATACAATTCTGTAAGTTTCACAAGATAAAAAGGACTATAAATGCATGAATTTATCAACATTACTTAATGAACCATTAAAGTCAATTGTATTATTGAAGCTATTGAGGAATCCTAGAAAAGTACTAGCATCTCCACTAAATGTGGGAATTCTGAACTTTGGTACCACGATAATTCAGAAATTCAAAAGCATAAACACAATCTTCATCTTTTGATATAACCCCGGTTTTCGGTACCATAAGAAAGAAATTTAATTAATTATTGCTTCTTTTCTAGATTACACAGTAATTTATTTGATAACGAAGATTGCTGTCTTTTATGTGTTTTATTGATTAATATCAACAACAACAGGCACATGAATATGCCATAGCGTAGTAGTCCTAGAGAATTACACATAAAACTTTTCCGGAGAGAGAGCCAAGATCACAATTCGCTCCCTCTCTCTCTATATCTATCTATCTATCTATATATATATATATATATAAACAAGAAGCAACAGTGAAACCACATGATATTTACATGATTGGTGATTAGCTCCGTCCAGGATAATCGCGTGGTTCCCTGAATTCTCAACATAGTAAGTCAACGGCGACTATATATACACAGTTTGATGCTTTTTGTGCTTCGGCGTATAACAGGGGAAGCTAAGTATGCGTTTTGGGCATCTACCGAATTTATCCAAAATTTGAATTAGGTCTATTATTTCGTTTTTGAATTATCCCATTCATGTTTATTCTCATATACACGCCAACAAACGGTCATTCATCAAAGAAACCTTATCTAAAATAGTGTAGATATCTACACTTTTGATGATCTACAGTATACCAAATCTCATTTTGTCGGACGGATTTCATTCCTATTTTGATAAACATTTGAATATTTCATAATAAGAAGTACACCAAATTTCATCGACTTAGCTCACTGAATTTTTGAACTATTATGTTCGCAAGCATACAAAGATGATTCCGAAACTATGGAATTTTTGAAACGTGAATATGTGTTCACATCTTGAGGTAGATTTTTTTTTATTACCACGATTTATATTTTTCGTGTAAGCGAAAGTAATGAAATGAAACTCTTTTTTTTTCCACACTAACAGCCAATGGTTTCAAAGAATAAACAACAAAAACAAAAAATCTTTCGTCTCACCATTTTGAAATCGCAAATTTTTAACGCATTTAAAAAGTAGAAAAATGCATGATTTTATAAGGAAGAAAGGACAATCTTATTAGTTATTGTTATATGGAAAAAACTAATTCTCCAAGTGAATAATTTACAATTCAATTTCTTTGTTATTACATTAATTGATTTTTAAATGGGATTTTTATCTTCTTTTTTCATCAGTGGAGATTATGCCACTTAGTTATTTTTGAATTCATTTCGTTCTAAACGTTATTTTCGAATTCATTCCATTCCGTTTTTTCCTTTCAGATGAATTCTTAAATAAATACGGCAATAACGTGCTTTGAAATTCTCGCTAACATTCTAAAACTTGTGAGACTAAAGTTCAAACCTGTATAAAGAAGAAATATTTAATGAAATCGAAAGAATTCAACACCTTCATTTTCGCAGTATTTGTCATCATATTCGTTCTCTAGTATTTGAATCTCACTTTTACTTTTGAACTAACCTAAATTGGGAATTAAAATTCGCTAAAAGTTTTTTAAATCTTATTATACGGCTTTATATACTAAAACACAGGTATTTAATTTAGAATAGTGGAAGTTACCATACACAAAAAACAAAATTTATTCGAGAAAAGCAAAATGTAAATTTCTTCTCCAAACTAAACTTCAATTGCTTCAATTGTTTTAATCATTTTAAATTTCATTTTGATATCATTTATTACGTTTTCTCTTTAAAAATGAATTAACTTTTCTTTTTTTTATTTAAAAAAATCCTGAAATTAATCTGAAAGCTAAAAAATATGTTGTGATAAAAATTTCATAACGGTATCATCATTGTTAAGAATATAATCAATTATTGTTCTTCACAGAAGTAGGGTTATACGAAGAGACATTCGTACAGTGATGAGAAGGAGATAATTTAGCTAAATATATAATTTAATAATGTTTTTAATTTCCTTCATTTAATTTCTTTCTTTTTGCTTGGTTTCCTGTAACTGAATTTTTTAAATAATCTTTTGCACCTTTCGTTTTTAAATCTCATGTTTTTATTCAATTAATTTCAAACTTAAATTGTAAATTAATTTATTAAAACATTTGATGTCAAACCATTCAACGTGCATTCTCCACGCAAGAATAATTAAATTTGCTCTATTTTTTTTAGCTGGGAAGCATTAATAGAGATCACGTGTCACATTTTTTGGAAATAAGTTTACTTTGATGAATCTCTCTATTTGTCTTATAAATTAATTCAATCATCATATACTTCCTTTTTTTATGAAAGTCAACAAAAAATTATACATAATATATACATTATATAGCATAATGCCACAAAAAAGAAAAAGAAGACAGAAAAGACTGAAGAAAAAAAAAGACAACAGGCAGGAAATGAAAAATCATAAAATGGGTTTGCAAAAACAAAGATATCAATTTTTTGTAAATGACTCAGCAGCAGATATACTTGTTTGGAAAATTTATTTCAATATTAACTTTTTTAAAAACTTTTTTCTTGTTCTTGTAACGGTATAAATGACGCCAACACTCAGCCACAACACAAAATTACTCCTCCTGATTGGACAACTATTCACCTGCTCCGCCGATCACTCCAGACATTACAGTCTCTGCCACATTTGTGCTTGGCTCTTCTCTGCCTATGTTCAGATCACATCGAAGACGGTAGTGTTGAATATTGACTGCCAAGTTTATAATTATTTTGTTATCTACCGGAGATCATGCCCCAATCCCAGGGGCTCGGTGCTCCGTTAAACATGTTATTTACATCAAGCCGTCTACGCCGCTACACAAAATTACAGGACAGAACACAACATTTCAGTCTTTTATTTTTTAATGCAGAAGAAAATGTTTTTTTAATTGAGTATCTCCAGACTATCACTTTTTGATTGTGAACGGAACAGCACATTTCGGGTATTCTTCATTCGTTTCACCTTGATTTCCCCCCCCCCCATTTTAGATGCTTTTAGCTTCATTTTTTACCTTTCATTTATAAGTGATGTGTCCGATGAAATAATCCCGACAGTTGTATTTTATTTTAACTCAAAATCGTGTATTGATACCTTATGCGGCTAATTCAAATGGCAAAAAAGCTTTCAGAAATGGCATCAGAAGTATTCTGTCTGAAATCATTAATTTTCAAAGCATTTCAATTGAAACTGATGATTATTCATAGAAACCCAATGGCCGAAATGCCATATGTTTAATCCGCTCCCCTATTAAAAAGAGAGCCACAGTGTACGTGCGGAGATATTTTTTTAAAAATAATTGATTCTCCCCCATAATATCCAGAAACAGTCATTGATATTACAACATTATTTTTTGTTGTTTTCTCTCTATCTGTAGCTTAATCAAATTTTTTTTGTTGTTTTCTCTCTATCTGTAGCTTAATCCAATTTTTTTTGTTTCATTTATTCCCTTGTTCTGTTTTTCTCTTTTTATAATTATCAAAATTAACATTTCATTTATTAATGCCTTTGACATACCATGTCATTGCAAAAGATACGATTTGGAATATCTTTTTTTGTATTTTTCAGTTTTCTTGCGACTATGGGTGACCACATTAGCGGGTAAAGACGAATTTCTCGAGAAATTTAAATAAATTATTTGCAATTTTTTAATAAAAAATTGTTTACCAAATATCGTTGATTCAGCATGTTTAAACAATCATATTAACATATATACTAAAGAGAGGCAAAACTTCGGAATAGTTTTCACTAACGATTTAATTTTGTCAAATATATGCAAATTTAGTGCAAATTCTGTTTATCGAATTTCATTCACGCGCGCTTGAATTTCTGTTTTAATAGTTTAATGTTTACAAATTGCGAAAGCTATTTAGGCAAATTCATTCAACAATTAGTCATTGTATAATAATAATTATAATAATTTTGCTTTATGTTTAGGATAATGAATTTAGTAATTATGATATGCGCATCGTTTTCTACATCAAAAAAATTAAAAAAATACTTTCGATTCCTTATTTTTTATTTTGTGTTAAGCTGAACTGAAGAAAATCCAGTTAAATTAGAATTTAACAAAATGTTTTTTGATTTTATTTTTATTATTTTTTTTTGGATCATATAAAAACTATTCTTGATCAATTCATATTCATTCACTGCAATTGTAGATGACAAGCATATTTTATTTTATTTATTTATTTGGAATATAGATAATTTTTTACTCCTCGAAAACGAATTGTTGTTTATTTATCAAAAGAAATGTGATTCCAGAAAAAATAGGCTGTAGTCCGTTTACTTTTAAATCATTAAAAAAACGAAAACGATTGTTTTTACTTTTATTGTTATTTTATTTTTACTTTTTCATTTCCTCATATTTGGAAGAATATAAATTCAGGCATGTGTGAAAAGAGATATAAATAAAAGCCGACATATTTATTCGTTCTTATAACTGTTACATTAAATATTCTGAAATAAAACAGAATAATAAAATTAAATCATTTAACACGATTTAAATGAGTCGTCAGCTGTCGAACGTATATTAATTCCAATAAAAAATCTTTAAAATTTGATGCTCCAAATTTATTTACTGCTTTCTTTATATTCCCAGAATTTTATATCAAAACTA
The DNA here is from genome assembly GCA_026543055.1 of Argiope trifasciata. Classification (NCBI taxonomy): domain Eukaryota; kingdom Metazoa; phylum Arthropoda; class Arachnida; order Araneae; family Araneidae; genus Argiope; species Argiope trifasciata. The sequence goes on from JAPMOQ010056702.1 coordinate 12,333, forward strand.
AATTTGAACAAATAAAATTGAAAACTTAAACCAAGTAGAACCGTAGAAACTTAAACCATGTAGAATAATTTAAATCACACATTTCAAATTTGTTAACTCATCTGTCAAAGTCGTTTTATTTTGAAATGACTTTCTAAGTCAGAAGTATTGATGTTGGAGTGACTAAGAATCAGAACTATCAGTTTCAAGTAGCAGTTTTTTCAGAAAAAAATATATGAAGCAAATTTTCTTTTGTCAAATTAGCTGGGTATTATTAAATGGACGGTCGTATTCAAATCATTTACACCATAACGAGTTTAAATGATTGAAATTAAGGTTAGTAGAAAAAATCATGCCCCCAACACACTTTTTATGCCGTCAGATTTCCAGATCATTCCAGATCAAAAGATATTTTCCAAAAGAATTTTCCAAAGATATTTTCCAGATCAAAATATTTGGAAGGTCCAACATTCATTTTAACTTCGAGAACGTTTAAACTGTTTATTGGTCGAATATCCTAGCAGTACCCTATTACTCGAATCAGATTAAATTTAACATTAGGTACAGGAACCTTGTTTTGAGCTATATCATAGTTTGTCCCATTAATTCTACTTCTCCAACCCGTTTTTAAATCCAAGAAATAACAGTGAGCTAAAAAAGATAAAAATGTATATTAAATGCGATTAAATATAATCTTCGGCCTGCCTTTTTAAGATCCTAACTCAAAAAGGCAAAAATATAAATAAATAAAATATGCTTCTCGCATGAAAATCATAAAATAAAATATCTAAAGAAATCTGTCTGCCTATCCATTCCTGTGCATTTTAAATTCGATAACTGAAAACAAACATTAAGAAACATCTAAATAGATGATATTTTGCGCATCACTTTAGAGAAAAATTCTACATCTGAATGAAATTTTACTCTAAATAATAGAAACCGTGACTATTTGCCGTTCTCAGTATTTGTGTGTTTGTGAAAAATGAGGTTCAATGCTGTACGGATTCTATGGGTGCAATTTCGAATATAATCTCATTCCAAACTTCAAAATATAAGTGCTATTTGGCCAATGGATAAAATATTTGCCCGTCTGTCAAGCGAATATGCATGCGAATATGATCACTAAAATACACAACACACTAGTTGATAGAATTTAGTACGTCGTCTCGCTATCTATGACTGTTAATATATAATGATCCGCAGTCATGTAAACGTGATATCTCCAAAATAGAAACGAGTTGGATTAAGGAAATTTTGAAAATAAATTCACTTGTTAATCATGGTCAAATTTCGTATTAAATCTTCCGCAACCTTGACGATCTATTTAACCTTATATTTATGAGCATAACTCAAACATTCTTGTTTAATGCTGTGTATTTCTCAGTGGTGTAATTTATTACACAAATGCTGCCTCTTTCCTTTATTTATTACATAGAATAACTATAAATAAAATTTTTACATTATTTTTTTTAAGTGAAGACAAGGAAAAGGCTGAAAAAATATCGAAAATAATGATATATATGATGTGTTTAAATTCTCAGCCAAAAATATAAGAATGATTTTCGTATTTTTTCATGATAATGGGCTTATCGAATATAAGTTGATGTATTTATTTTGTCCTGATTATTAAACTTAAAACTGCTGCCACAGATTTAATAGCAGACATTATGTAGCATTTTCATATTCGAAATTTCCAGCCCAAGGATATCATTTTCCACCTTCCACTTAATACATTTAAAAGCCAACGTTTTTAAAAGCTTGGGTTTTTTTTCATAAGTACTCGTAAAAAATACTCATTTAAAACTAGTGATATGTTAGAGGGAATGCAAGATCTCACCTAAAGAACGATAGAAAGCTATGTTATAAACATAAATAAAAACCAAATTAAAGAAAATCAATGACAAACACCTTTTGCTCAAAAGGCGCGAGACATGCAACTGCAGATATTGTCGTTACTTCGTTCGTTTATGTAAATAAAAATATAAATAAAAAATCCTTCCCAATTCCCCTGACAGATTGGATCAGAAATGCCAAACATATCGATACCACAGATAGTTTTAAAAATGGAAGACTGATTGAATCCATTCAGAAAAAAATTAAATCGTTACACATTGATAAAATTCAGTATGCATATACTGCTTTGAAAATCAAGCAATGTTCATAGTTCATAGAAAGTTCATATAAAATTTGAGATTTATTATTTAAAGTATACCCCTTATTCCGTAGGTTTTTTATTTAATCTAATTTCTTTATTTTATAAACTAGCCGCCTTTCGCGACCAGCTGTAATAAATATGAGTAAATTCGTTCTACTGTTCGCCATGAATAAATTCGTTCTAAAATTTTCAATTAAATCATATATTCATGAGTCTTGAAGTAATTCCGGGCATTGATTGGCCTGAAATTAATATTTTCTTTAAGATGATGAACGGAACACGTTTTCTAATAATATTCTTTAATTTTATAAATCAGTCAGTTTTAATTATTGATTTAGAAAACTGATTGATGTAGCAACTTTTATTTAAAATATTAATAAAATTTTTTGCAAAATATAGCTCACAGAGCAAATTAAGAAGAAATCTTAAACTCATTATTCATAAATGCATTGTTTGATTCAAGCTACAAAAAATGCAATTATTTACTTCATTTAGATCAAATTAATAATATTGAACAATATATATGCCTATTAATAATATTTTACAAATTGGCCATTGGACTGGAATTTGAATGCATATCCTGCATAAGTTCAATCCTATATAAATAAAGCTTATTTATTGAATTAATGATTTAAATATTGCAAACGATCATAGAATCCTTTGTTTTGTATTTTTTAAAGAAAATATCACATTTTATATTTATTTTATTTTATCCAGAAAGTTACATTTCTTTAGATTTAATTTGCAGTCATAGTTAATTTTTTTTAAATTTGAACTCCCGTCAAAATGATGGCAACACGGTGATAAAACCTATTTTTTTGCCTTTGACGTGCTCTTGCAGATTAAATTTTATATTTTTATCCCAAATATATTGTTGAAAACATGGTTAAAACATTTCTTTAACAATTCGTTAAAAATTGAAGTTTAAGTTATATGTTAAAACAACTGATACCATTAGAAAGCTAGTTTTTTTTTAATCTTTAAATTGATGTAAAAATCATGTTTGTACGATATTTTCGGAAGTTATAGCGGAAAAATGTTGAAATTAAGCTTAATTTTTAATTAACTCAAATTCTAACTAAAAATTTGAAAAAAGGGCTTCGATGGGCCCATTTCCGACTCCCAAAGTATACATGCACCAAATTTGGTAGCTGTAGATCCCACTGTCTGACCTGTAGACCTAACACACACACATTGAGCTATATTATAAGTATAAATAAAAAATATCTGTTATTTTTTCTTTAAAAACAGTACAAAATTTAAGAAATAGTTAGAGTTAAAAGATTCAGTTATTAGTAGATAAAGAGTCGATAACTTTTTTCGTAAAAACTTTTTGAGTGTAATGCTCTAATAATTTATCGGTTATGCTTCCAAAGTAATTTTTAAAAAAATTTCGTTGATGTCGCCGAAATATTTAATATGCTTTTTTTAAGAGAGCGAAAAAGGGAAAAAATTATTGAATAAATGATTTAGATGTTGCAAACGATGATAGAAACCTTGGCTTTGCATTTATTTTTTTAGAAACTATAACATTTTATAATGGAAAAAATTATTGAATTAATGATACAGATATTGCAAACCATTATAGAAATATTCCATTAAGTCGAAATTTCAATGCATATCCTGTCTAAATTCAATCAGGTTTACCGTAAATAAAGAAGATTTGTTGAATTAATTATTTAGATATTGCGAACCATTATAGAAACCTTTGCTTTGCATTTTTTTTTTTTTAATATCACATTTTATATTTCTTTTATTTTATCCAGTCACGTGGTAAAAGTTGCATTTCTTCAGAATTAATTTGCGCTGATAGTTGCTTTTTTTCATATAATTTGAACTTCCGTCATTGATTTCTTTTATTTTATCCTGTCAGGTGCGAAAAAAAAAAAACATGGTTAAAATATTTCTTTAAAAATTCGTTAAAAATAGAAGCTTAAGTTATACATTAAAACACTGATACCATTAGAAAGCTAATTTTTAATATTTAAATTGAATGCAAAAATTATGTTTGTGCGATAATATTTTCGGAAGTTATAGCGGAAAAACGTCGAAATTTCGCTTAAATATTAATTAATTCAAATTCTAATTAAAAATTCGAAAAAAGGTCTTCGAGGTGCACATTCCAAAACTCCAAGGTATACATGCATTAAATTCGATAGCTGTTAGTCCAACGGTCTGGCCTGTAGAGCGCCAACACACTCATATTGAGCTTTATTATAAGTATAGATATAGATGAGAAAAAAACTTTTTCCTGTCACTGGTTACTATTTATGTTCAAACATTTTAAAGAAGTCAAGTATTATAAAAAAGCAAGGCAAATTTATCTATTTAATTATTGTTTATTTATTTTTAACTGCTAAACCAAGTCACGACGAAATAAAAATACATTTTCAATTATTGAAAGTATTATCAAGTGAACAGAAATGAATATTGTCTCTAAAAACTTCCCAAAACTACAAATGTATTCAGAAAATCTAAATAGATAATGATCATCAACTTTTAATGCGATGTTCCGTTATTCTTATGGAAGCAATAATTTAATCTTATTTCTTAATTCCCATAACCAAAAGGAAATTTGATTCAGACACCATAATGGAAGTTTGATTCAGAACAAGCAGACGATTCATTTAGGATAATATGCTGCCATACACAAAAATGAAATTGATTCCAGAATATATACATAAAATTTGCGAACTGTATTTATTAATTATCTGAAACTGAAATCCTATCATTTTCATTATCATTATAAATTTTGTATCAACCAAAAATAAAATATTGCCTTTTTATTTATTTATTTTGTTTCTTTAGAAATGCAAAAATTCATTTAAAAGCTGATAAAAGAATGATTCTATTTGCTATTTGAAAATTCATTAAATTTTTGTAAATTTGTGTAAAAGATATTCAATAATTTACAAGGCTAAGTAATTCACACAGAAAAAAAAATTACAGCGGAGACACTTAGTCAATAATGAGAAGCAACGAAAAAACACAATCATGAGAACAGCAATCATTTGTCAAAATATTTATTTTAATGTTTATAGTTTCTTTTTATAGTTTGGCAAAGTTTTGTAACTTCATCTTTAATTAAAGAATTTAATTTTTTAATAAATATTCCTGAGAGTGTTAACTAAATTTCAAATGTCGTCTTTAAGTTAAGTATATTTTAAGCAAAATCGTTCAACATATATTCTTTGCATAGTAAAAATCGATATTACTTTATTTGAACAAGTATATCTATTGAAGAATCATATGCAATAAAATATTTTTTGACACTCTAACTTTTAAATTTAAAAAAAAAGTTCCTGTCTTCTGTGTCCAAATATGTTAACGTAATGAGGCTTTGATTAGCATTTTTAAGACAATTAAAATTATTTGTGCTAAAAATGATTGTTTTAGTCAAATTACAAGTGAGGAAAATCCGGATGTCGATTAACAGAGATTTGAGAAGGTCAATGGAATGGTTCTGAAATCGAGAATTTCTATGAAACAGTGATATTCATTTTTTTTTTTTGCTTCACACAGTTTTATTCGCAAATCATGTTTTTTATTTAAAAAATTATTATCTAATACTCAATACATGATCTTTGCATGAAATATGTAACATTCTTTCAAACTTTGAGCACATTCTCATTCAGAAGAAGTTTGTCTGCCTGCATGATCGAATGTAAGAACAGTATAATCACAAAATGAAGAGAACTAGATGGATAAAATTTGGAGCATATATTTAGCATAGTCACCTTTCAAATTTTGAACCAAATCTAACAATAGAGTTGAGCATCCATTTATCTATACTTTCAGAAGCGTGTAAACGCGATAACTGCATAAAACCGTTTGGACAAATTTTATATGCAAGCGTCTCACGATAATTATAATTCTGTGCAAAATATTAGTTTCAATCGATTGGGGAAAAAAACAGGAATTCGATTTTTGGATACTATTAACCGCATGCCAGGGAGTAATCTCCCAGTAATTCGTCAAGGTTCTCACAATAGATTCAATAAAAATGTTAAATTCACTTTAAAAGTTATTACTTAGTAATTATTGTACGCCAGCGCCAGACAAAATTTTAGCTAATTTACCCAAGATCCACAAATCACTGTGTGTAGAGTAAGGGGTGGAGGGTAACAAGTTTATAAAAGAGTAGGCACGAAAGTTCTGAGGGAGACCAGTCCTACTGATTCTCAAAAATATTACATTTCTCAGTTACAATATAAATGCATTTATACATATTGTTTTATCATTAAATAACATATTCAATGTTATGCAACATATAAATGTTACTAATCTCCAGATTAAGCGACACCATGATAAAATCCTTTTCATAAAATGTACTTCACAAAATTCAGCAAAAACTTACGGTGGCAAAAAAAAAAAAAAAAAAAAAAAAAAACCTAACTAACTAATTAATGTGATCCTTAGACTTCTATATCTCAAACATAAGTTCAAATCAAGGCATGGACGGTTTAAAAATCTTTTTTAGTGTCAGTTTTCAGATGAAAATGTAGTTAAAGATATGGTCGAAATATCACCACTCCAAATTTTCAAACTATCTCGGAATTGAATTGGATTAAATATAAAATTAACCAATCGAATTATATATCAATTTTTATTTGTCTACCTCGCCGTGTCTTTAAATTGCGCGTTGGTAAGATCGCTGACGGACACAAAATTAGATGTAGAGGGACTTAAGTATAATGTTGATTTGATGCACTGTAATAACTGAAATTCATCCATATATATAATTTAATTGACATGTTCACAGACAGACGTTGGACAATGTCTCTTATGCCCATTATTAAATATGTATAAATAAAGTAACCACTTATTTCTATTAATAAATTAGTATTCGTAAAATAGCCATTTATTTCCATTCAGAAGTTCGCATTAATCAAGTAACAACTTACTTCAATTGATAAAGTTTGTATCCAAAAAGTTAACATTTACTTCCATTGATAAAATAACCACTCATTTACATTAATAAAGTTTGTATTCATAAAGTAACTAGTTATTTCTATTAATAAAATTTACGAACTTATGTCAGTGATAAATAAGATAAACCAAGAGTCTCAAATATTTCAGAAATCGGGTAGCCTAAACGGGTTGGAACACGAAGTTAAACGGAGTCAGGAATTTGGTTCATTTCTACACAAAATAAAAATAAGAAACTATATAAATATTTTATCACCTTTTATCTCCATTTAAAAGTTACACCAAAAATTGTATACATCTTCACACATATACACATAAAACACCAATAATATAAAAACACATTAATAAAATTGTTCCATTGCTTTTCAGTGTATAAGAATGCATAAATAAACAAAGATATAAGATATAATATTTTTATCAAAAACATTTTAATTTCTCAAGGAAAAAAATTTCAAAAATTGTTTCTTTAAATTGCAAAGTATTTCAGAAAATATATGAAAACACATAGACCAGTTTTGTGTTGCAATATCGCAAAACAAAGACATTATTTACAATATATAAAATACCTATACCTATTTATTTTATTGTTTTAAAAAATTTATTAATTAAAATTGTTAAAAAATTTATTGTTATTATTAATTTATTGTTTTAAAAAATGCATAAACGAATCGTTTTCATAGAATCATATTATAACTTCACAAAAAATAAAATTTATAATTCAAATGATTCTCAAAATTTTAATAATTTATGTAAAAAATTTAATAAAAAAGACTCCTAATTCATTTAATTAATGATTCATTATTTTCTTGACATGTTAGGAGTTACGGCCAGTACTAAATTTAAAAAAACTATGATGCCATTTTAGATCATAAAACTAAGGTTCAGTTTACAATATACAGAATATTCATTCTCATAAATTAATGAGTAAATGTAAAGAAACCATTTTTAAATCGAGTAATTCTAGCAACTTCCAATTTTGTTTTGTGATATAACAAAGTTCAATTCACAATGTACATATATTATGCATGGCACAGTAGTTCACATAATATAAAATTTCACAAAATGCAAAATATTCATTCATATAACCCAGTCAACAACAATATTAAAAGAACCTTTTCTGAATCAAGCTTTCAAATATTTTAAAGAAAATTAGAATTCTTATTCCACCAAATACCAAAATCAATCATTGTTCAGTTTTGTTTCGCAACGTTAAAACAAAGATAAATTCACAAAAATGCATATAATATACACATTATAGCAATTCACATTATATACAGCTCATAATATACGAAGTATTCTAAATCTACAATATATAAATTATGAAAACACATTTATAGAAATGCATTCTTCAATTCCTTTTTGCACAATATGTCTTTCAGAAACATTAATCCAACATGGATTGAATTGAATATGCAGTAGATAAAATATTTATACATATCATTTATTGTTTTTAAAAAATGTATAAGCGAATCGTTTTAATAAAATCTTATAATAACTTCAAAAAAATTAAATTTGTAATTCCAATGATTCTCAAAATTTTAATAATTTGTATACAAAATTCAATGAAAAATACTCTTTATTCATTTAATTAATGATTCATTCTTTAATTAACATGTTGGAAAGCCTTACAACCAGTAATAAATTTAAAAAAATCTATCATGTTGTTCATGATTATGAAAACTATTATCTGTTTTGCAACATCATATAACACATATAACATAGGTTCAATTCACAATACAGTCAAATCCGGTTAATTGGACCAGCCGCTTAATCGGACCGAATCTTAAAGAACCAAAACAAATCCTGTGTACATAAGCCTAATATTATTCGCTTATTTGAACCAAAATTCCGTTTAAACGGACCAAAGAACGTGGCAGGGAAGATGAAAAAGAAGCCACAATTCGCCTGTGCACAGCAAGAAGTCCGAAAGGAAAAAGAACCAATGGGAGGTGAGCAAGCTCTTTGTTTCTTAGAACGGGCAGCTCGGTAGTCAGTTCTTCAAACGTTGACTTGAATTTGATAAGAACTTTTTTTATTGTGCTTTGCAGGCTGAGTATCGTGTAGATCAGTGTTTCTCAACCTTTTAGTATTCACGGCCCAATTTTCAATCCTAATTTTCATCACGCCCCCCCTTCTTCACCGCATACAATAAAATGTGTACAATAATAGTGTATTTTGAGTATTTTGGCGCTGAACCTACACTACAACCTTAATTTTAAACTTTACAAATCACCAAGAATACGGAAATTTATTAACATTTTGCAACAATGATCCTCAGCATTGAAAAAAAAAGAATCTTATGCCTTTTTATTGCTCTTGCTTCTCACCATGCCGGGAATTCTCACGTTTTCCCGAGAAGTTTCGATTTGTCCGGTCAGCTTAAGTTAAATTAGGAGTGTGCGCAGATGTGAACAAATGTGTTCTCATAGAGAGAAGGAGAAAGTTCTATGACACCAATATCAATTCCAGACAATCTCATTCGAGTCGATCCTTCTATCGCTATTGAATCTATTCTGAATGTGTATGCTATATATATTTTCGTGTAATTGCAATTCACCGCATTAAATATTCACGGCAGCAGACTTATGCAAAATCATGGATAAATTTTTAACCTGGCGTAAGCGAGCATTAGACGATAGACAAGCATCAACAAGTACACAGACGAAAGTGGTTCCGAAAATAAAATCAAGAAAATATTCTCAAGAATACTTAAATTTTGGGTTCGCTAGTACTGAAGTAAATGAAGAAGTAAGGCCCGTGTGTATCATTTGCTCAAAAATGTTGGAGGTAGACAGCATGAAACCTAATAAACTTAAACGACATTTGGAAACGCTTCATAGTGAGTACGTAAACAAACCCAGAGAATTCTTCAAATTAAAATTAAAATCATATGAAAAGCAAAAATCATTGTTTAAAAAAAACTTTGTGAATGAAAAAGCTTGAATTGCCTCTAACAAAGTTTCATATAAAATAGCCAGATGTAAAAAGCCTCACACCATTGGTGTAGAGCTTATTTTACCAGCCGCAATTGAGATTGTAGAAATTATGTTTGGAGATAATTTTGCAAAACAACTGCAGTCTATACCTCTTTCAAATGATACTGTTGCTCGTCGAGTTGCTGATATAGCTGAAGATGTAGAGTGTCAGCTTTTGTCGAAGTTACGTAACAAATTGTCTTCAATACAACTTGATAAGGCAACAGATAGTAATAAAGATGCTCATTTCATAGCTTATGTTAGATTTTGTGATGATTTGTCAGTAGTAGAAGAATTACTTTTCTGCAAACCAATAGAATTCAAAGCAACAGCACTCGCATTATTTGCTATCTTAAATGATTTTATGAACGAGGCAAACAGAATGGAAAAATTGCGTCGGAATATGCACCGATGGTGCTTGTTCTGTGTCCGGAAGATTCCAAAGTATTCCAGCACTTGTGAAACAAAAATCGCCACAGTGCGTCTGGGCATATTACATGATCCACAGAGAAGCTTTGGCTTCCAAAGAAATGAGTCCTGGTTTGAATATTGTTTTAATACGGTTGTAATCCTAGTAAATTATATAAAAATGAGACCCCTGAAATCAAGAATCTTTTCCGCACTTTGTAAAGACATGGGTGTAGTACATTCAGCGTTACTATTTTATTGCGAGGCCAGATGGTTATCACGAGGAAAATTTTCGCAACGTGTTTACGAATTAAGAGAAGAAATTGCCGTTTTCTTAGAAGAGGAAAACAGACCGGAAGCTGAGAATTTTCGCGATAGTTTATTTGTGATGAAATTGAGATACATGGTCGACATATTCGAGAAATTAAATAACTTGAATCTACAACTGCAAGGAGCAAATACACATATATTGGATACGAGTGATAAAGTTAATACTTTTTGTAGGAAATTGGAATTGTGGAGCAGATTTTTTAAGCAAGAAAATTTAACAATGTTTGCAAATTTGAATGATAGTATTAAAACTTACAAGGCTGAAGAACAACATGTAAAAGTTGTTTTTGTAACCATTGAAAATCATTTAGCAATGCTAGCAAAGAATTTTAAAAAGTAATTTCTTGCTGACGACAAACTGATATCAAGTTACAAGTGTGTGATGGATCCATTTCAAAATACTCCCGAAGGACTCTCAATTGAAGAGGAAGAAACCTTTATAAACTTCACGGCAATTGGCGAAACCAAAAGACAATTTAGTAATAAATCGCTCTTTGAATTTTGGGCAGGAGTGGATGATGAGTTTTCTGCACTAAAAACAAGGGAATTTCGCATTCTACTGCCATTTTCAACATCTTACCTTTGTGAAACTGGATTTTCTGCGGTGGCTTCTTTGAAGACAAAATATGGGTAAAGAACTGAGGGTGTCTATTTTTAATATCAAACCCTCCTTCGAAAAACTTTGTTCTGCAAGATAGGCCCAAGGAAGTCCCTAATAATTATTAAATTTCTTTTTAATTTAGTAAGTTGTTTTAATTTAATGTTAACTGTTAAATATGTCGAAATGTATTTTGTTTTGTATGTGTGTGTGTGTTTTCTTTTCAGTCTCTTAATCAATTTTTTTCAATAACATTTTCTCTTGGATATGCTTGCGCCCCCCCCCCATTAGTGTGCACGCGCCCCCCTAGGGAGGCGCGCCCCACAGGTTGAGAATCACTGGTGTAGATCGTTTCGAAGAATTTGTTTGTAAATTTATTTTTCAATGAATAAAGTTCATAAGCAAGAGTAGTTCTTGTTTGTATGTTCTCCATACGCGTGTGCCGCACAATAAAGGTCATAATGACATTTTAATATGTTACGTATAGCACGTCTTGTCTTGTAGCATAGGGCATGTTCGTGTAATCGGACCAGCCGGTTATTAGGACCAAAATGATCGCGTCCAGATGTGGTCCTATTAACCGGAATCGACTGTATATAAAACATTCATTCTCCTACATTAATGAGTAAACATAATGAAACCATTTCTAAATCGAATAGTTCTAGTAATTTCCAATTTTGTTTTGCGATATAACAAAGTTCAGTTCACAATATACATATATTATACATGGCACAGTAATTCAAATTATATAAAATTTCACAAAATACAAAATATTCATTCATATAATCCAGTCAACAACAATATTAAAAGAACCTTTTCTGAATCAAGCTTTCAAATATTTTATAGAAAATTATAATTCTTATTCCACCAAATACCCAAATCAATCATTGTTCAGTTTTGTTTCGCAACGTTAAAACAAAGATAAATTCACAAAAATGCATATAATATACACATTATAGCAATTCACATTATATACAGTTCATAATATGCGAAGTATTCTTAATCTACAATATGTAAATTATCAAAACACATTTATAAAACTTCATTCTTCAATTTCGTTTTGCTCAATATGGATACAAAAACATTCATCCAACATGGATTCAAGTGAATGCGTACGACCGATATATATTCCGATTAAAATTAATAAGCAATAATTTAAAACAATCACTTAAAATATTATAATCTTACAACTATTTAAAATAATCACTTAAAATATTATAATATCACAACTATTTAAAATAATCACTTAAAATATTATGGTATCACAACTATTTTTAACAATCATGAAAACAGACCAAATGCAAAAGAAAAAACTAAATGACATATCTTGAGACCAGGAGTTTTCATAAAAACATTTGTACTCGGATCTATGTTTGTGCTGGACAAGAGATTCTTTGTTTTTTTTCTTCATATTATTTTAAATATGTAAATTATGCTTTTGTCATTTCGAAATTTTATCAACAACAAGTGAATAATTTATGTATGACCAAATGGTTCTTGACTGCAAAATTCACTGCAATTAATCCGTACATTTTATTCTAAAGGTTTTATATTTTCTTATTCCAATACCTCTTTTTTTATTTAATTTCCAACACGCTGTTTAAAAAAATAAAAACTTGCTGACCATTTTGAATCTCACTCGCCGATCTAAGGGATAAAAAACATAATTTTGAAGCTTAACTTCATTGATACCCAATATTCCTTTCAACACTTCGAAATGTTTCGAAGAAATCCCTAAAAGTCCCCCTCTAATTAAAAAGCCCTAAAGGAAGAATTTCTCTCGATTTTTTAATGTATCGTAATGTAAAAGATGGCGCGTATCAATACTTCTAAACGTGTTTTTAAATCATAACATCCCGGAGAAAAATAATGTGAAGTTAAAATCAAAATTTGTTTTCCTTATGTCCAGGTAAGTTCTTTGTTCTTGAACTTAATTTGTTCTAAGTAATTTCTTAGGCTGCTCTGTATGGTCTTCTCTACGGCGCTTAATCACTAGACGTCGAAATATTTTTATGCATTCTGAAGCCCATCGATCATACCTTGCACCGCTTTGATCTGCACGGATTTCATGCACAAATTTTTTGAACCACTTGCTTCTCTGGTGCTCTGGAAACCGCTGTTGAAAATGAGCCACGAGACTCTCTTTGCATTCTTGGGCTAGCTGAGATTCACGAATAAAGAGTCTCAAGAAATGCCACCTGCCTTCAGTGACTAGAGCTGGAATAAAGTTTTCCCCCACATAGGGGTTGACCAATAGTAGTACTTTTTCTTTCACATTCAAATGCCTGAAAATGAATTTCACAG
>JAPMOQ010056715.1:0-11670 GCA_026543055.1 Argiope trifasciata
CATTAAAGCGCGTATACCTTAACAAGCAGTGCCTCATCTCATTGTAATAACAATCGCAATGCACTATCGGATACGTACCTCATTAGGAATAGCCCATTATTATCCAAAAGATAGAGTAATACATTTGCTGCAGGTACAATTACCAGCATATTCGGTCAACAGCATCCTCCCCGTGATCTGAGCAACACGGTTAAGTTGTGCAAAAAGCAGTTGGCGCATGAAGTAGTCAAGTTGTACTCTTGGCCTTAGTTGATGCTACTGAAAAAACAAGAGAAGCTCAGTCAGCTGAAATCGCTGACAGATAATCGCTTGTAAAAATCCCTATACCACAACAACAATTTTAAATTCGACGGACCAATTCATGCAATTTTTAGGAGATCCTTTTTTTTATTATGACTGTATTTTTTTCATTCCAGCATTTTTAACTGGACATCAAGTGAATAGACTCTATAAAAAATAGAGTTCATTATATAATATTTCGTACACATTATCTCGTAAGAAGATTAAGAAATCTTTAGTGATCTAAGCAAAAATGTATAAAATCCAACAACATGTACATTGTGTATCAATACTTTTTATCAAAAATATTAAACTAATGATCTTTATTCATAAAAATTTATAGTTAAAAATTAAATTTCGCTTATGTTTGAAATATTATTTACAGGCTAGAAGAATTCATTTTTGTTAACTGTAAAAATTAATTTTGATTTATATTTCCTTGAATACAAAATAAATCCAGCATATTTTTTCAAATCCCAAAGTATAAAATCAATATTTAAATTTCTAAATACAGAAAGCTATTAATTTCAATTCATTTATTACTTTTAAATTTAAAAGGTTTATTTTTTTAATCATTTTATGGGAAATTTTTGAAGTATGTTATTCACAAGAGTGTAAAATTAATTTACTTTTCCTGTTTTTGTACTTAATGAAACAAGATACTTGTATTCATATTTAATTTCAATAAAAATTCCCAATTAATCAACATGAAATTTTTATTCCCTAACTCTAAATTTTATAATTTTAAAATAATAATTTTTTTAAATAATTTTTTTTATATAAATTTTATTTTATTAACCATTCTTTAAACTTTACAACAAATTATACAATTTTTATAGGAGCTTTTTCTGCCTTCGCTGTTAAAAATAAATTATCTGAATGTTTTAGGATATAATAAATGTTCTCTATAAAAAGAAAACTGAATTTCTATTTTCCCTGACAAAAACTTTCAAAATCGTTTTTAGAAAGGTATAAAATCGTTTTATCTTATTTATTTAAACTGAATTGTTTTTGAAATCTATTTAATACAACTTGCAGATTTTTTTATTCGAATATTTCGTCAATATTTAAAAAGATTCCACCTGCTTTTAAGCTATCAGTTAAATCGATTTTCCTTAAATGATCGGAGACCACCTGTAAAGTGGAAGAAAGTTTCTTTTGATTTGAATTATTTTAAAGCACAAATGCAGGTGGTTGCAAGCGCAACTACAACGTAGAGCATTATTTTGATAATACTATTTATAAACCTTCATTAAATGAAAGCTACTGATAGATAGGAATTAACTCAATGAACATTTTATAATTTGAGAATAGAGATTTTGACAACGATTTCATGCCTTGCATCTCTTGATGTATAAAAAAGAAATGCAGTTCCTCTGTAGAATCCTTTCATCATTCTGTTCATAAATTTTCCCCTAAATTTTGAACTTTAACTCGAAACAGCAGTAATTAAATTTCATTTAATACAAACTAGGATTTTTAGAAATTCGAATACAGAAAAGACAATTTTACGACACTGCAGTTGTGTGTACACAATTTCGTCGATATTGTTTAATATATTCCAAATTGAAAACAAACACTGTTTATTTTTTTGTTTATAGAATGTAATTAAAGTTTTTCTACACTTCACTGCCAATAAAGACAGCCATTATCGCAGTTTGGCATCTAAATATCGTAAAACAACTATGGGCTATACTGTGAGATCGATTACAGCACCTTCTTCTGGAGACAAATAACGCAACTGATGTTATTACCTCTTAAACGATACAAATAAGATGCAGTTTAAAATATCAAATTATAGACATCCTCTATTTGGTTAATAAAGACACCTTAAACACAATAATCATTAAAGTAAAACATGTAAAACCAATATACCATTGGGCCATCCACTTGTTCTAAATTTGTGTATTATTCCACAATTATCATTTCGTCAATGTTCAAAATGAAATTTTAGAACAAGGGTATCCCAATTATTTGTGCTTCTGCAATATCAACTACTGAATTAGGAAGATGCTTCCAGCTTAGTATTGCTGCGTAATATCAAGTCGGTTTGCTGTAATCTTTCCTTGAAGTATATAAACTGCCATCTGAGATACCCTGTAAATACGGCAAGATTTTTAATAATTTAAATAGGCCTTTCTTTCTAATATCTATTTAAATTAAATCAAGTTTATTTATTTAATATTCACGAATTGTTGTGAATATATAGTACACATATGTGAATAATAAACTGCATATTTGTAGCCTAATCATATTTCATCCATATATTAATATATCATTATATTAATCTGTCATCGTGATGATATTTTTAAAGCATATACATCTCATGTACCCAACTTCAATATTATTGAAGGTTATTTCTATTGGTCGTTATTTAGTGATTATCGAAATGTATAAAAATTCCAGAAAATATCAGTACAGACTCGAACAAAACACCTTCCTTTGATAAATCCTGTAAGTAAAAATTAAAATAACATAGTAAAAAGGCATTTAAATACAATTTCATAATTTAGTTCGAAATAAAAATAAAAGTTACATTTTCCCGTTTCCATTATTAAAATCTATTTAATCCAAGAAATATCAAAACAGGCTCCACCAAAAAACGCTACTTCAATAAATGTTGCAAGTAAAAATTAAATATAACCTATTTAAATTCGCAACTTGATAAATTTCCATAATTCACTTTGATATAAAAATAAAATGACTACGTCCATTTTTCTACCACTAATATTATTCAATGCGTATAAAATTTTATTTTAAAAGGCAAAACATTTGCACCACAATCATCTCTAAGAAAGAATCCAATAGAATTTAGAGATCAATTGCTTTTAATTGAAAACACTTTTCTGATAGTCTCTTCTCCTAAATTACCATGACAAAGATCTTCTCCATTTTGGCATCTGACGTACCACAAATCTAATTTAAGAAATATGGAGATATCAGTGAGCCGAAATAAGGTTCTAAATTCGATGTAATAAGCATCAAATCACAAAGAAGGTATCTGAATATTAAATACCTTTAATGCACTTGTAAGTGCCTGAAGAAAAACGAAATGTATATTTCTCTTCAAAGAACATAGATAATTACTTATCGGATAAATCTAAACAATAAATTAACTTGGGGAATAAATTGATGAAACACTATCGAAGCTTCCCATGTTTACTTTGTGAGAAAAAAGAAGTCATCTTTTCAAGTGCAAGTATTTTAATGAGATATTTTTGGGGGTGTTTATGAGGATTTTTTTTTAAATGCTAGATATGAAGCGCGTTTGCCCAATCCATATTTTGGTAAAAATAGTGAATGAAAAAATTATTTGCATGGAAATGAGAAATCTAAAGAAGAAGAAGGAATGGGTTATTGCTTAGAAGATAAAATCAGTTAATACATTAATTATTAGTGTGAAGCCTTTCGATAACAATAGAAAGAATATAGATATTGAAGGTAAAAATAAAAAAATGAATTCATGATAAAATAGATTATGAGAATCCACAAAAGTCATATGGATGAAAAGGTTCTTTGAAAATATCAGTACAGATACATCTAAAGAAGAAGGAATGGTTTATTCCGTAAAAGATAAAAATAGTTTCAGTTAATACATTAATTATTAATGTGACGCTTTTTTTTCAGTGGTTATAGAAATGATATAGAAATCAGAGGTAAAATGAGAATATGAATTCATGACCAAATAGAATATGGGAATCCACAAAAAGTCAGATGGATGAAAAGATTCTTTGATAGTATCGGTATCTAAAGAAGAAAAAGGAATGGTTTATTGCTTAGTAGAAGCTATAGAAAAATAGTTTAAGTTAATACATGTAGAGATTTAATCAGCGGCCATTGCTGTTAAATATTTAGCTTTGCTGTTAAATATTTTTTCCAATTTGTTGCAATAGATGTCGCTACGGGTATCAGTAGATATGGCTGAACCAAAGTCCAAAACGCGTGATGTAAGAATTCGAGAAAAGGCGAACTGCGCATTCACTCGCCGGACGGGGACTAAGGAGGATGTCATTTTGTTCCGATCATGTATCTTTAGAAAACGAAACGCCATGAAACTCTTAGCGGCATCTATAAGTAATTCCTTTTTTACTTTTTTCTTTTCTCTATTGTAAATAGTCCTGTCGTAATTGTAAATGTCTTTTTCTTTACTGTAAATAAATTTCTTTCATGTTTAAAAGCTTCTTTTTTCTTCATTCAGTGACCCTAGACACTGAACTAAATGTGGTTGGATGGGCATTCTGTCCCACCCAATTCCTACATACATTGATTATTAATGTGGTGGTATTTTAGTGGATAGAGAAGTGACACAGAAGTCGTGGAAAAGAAAATATGAATTCGTGACAAAATAGATGATGCGAATTTACAAACCATAACTAAAAATGCCAATAACAGAATTTTAGAAACATGGATTTTGCTTCTAGACATATTTAACTGTTTGAACAAGCTGGGCCCTTTGAAAGATATGCTCATCTACTTATGCCTGAGAGTCATTATTTCTAGAGATGAATGAAATTAAAGACTCTCTTAGAAACCGTTTGGCAGATTATTCCAATTAAGAATGCCTTCTGATATAAAAAAAGAAAGCTTAAAATTCCAATTTAAATTATTTGTCATCTAATCTGCAACAATAGGAATCACACTAATGTTACTTTAATTCGAATTATAAGCCTAACTAAAACATCTACTACCATACAGAGCAAAATATATTTTTTGGTAGTAAATAAAGAGTTTGTGTTGCTGGTATTTAGTTTCATTATTTTCCCAATTTTCAACAAGTTAAAATTATTTGACGGCACGTCTATGCCTCATTAAATATTTCTTTAGAAAAACTGGCACGTTAATCCATAAAGGTTCGTCGCCCTTGTCATAGAGGATGAAGTTTGAAAGTATGAACATAACAGTTGATTTTATAATATAGAAAGGGAACTGAAATTTCAACTTCTAAGAAATTCTACCATAGAGATTGTTGGGAAAATTTTAGTAAAGGAAACATGGTAATGTATAGTAACATACGGCTATGGTCATCATTGTGTTTCTTTAATGGATATAATTTATACTATATAATTTATATTATAGTAATTCTTCCTATTTCTATATTTTCTATTTATGCTATTTTTGTTTTTACTTTTCTATTCTACTGTTTATTGTTACGCTCATTCATAACTTAGTATAAATGAACTTTCCAGACCTCGGTTTAGTCTTTTGATTAACTTCAAGTTTCATCTATGCTTTCTCAACTTGCGTATTTATTTACAGTGTATCGTCTTTGGTCTTATCTCAGAAATCTTTGGTGTTTTATCTTTGGTCTTTGGGCTCTAGTGAGAAGGGTTTGGACCTTACTTACAGAAGTGAGTCAATAAAACACAAACCTGATTCAAATCCTAATTTATTTATGTTTATTTAGATGTTTGAAACATGATGTTTGTGAACCCGAAATATTCAAAATGAAATTAGTGCAGTCATTAAAAGAGAAAAAAACATGCCTGGTTATATGCTTAGAGAAATTTGTAGAATTTCGTTTTTCATGAAAATCTCTAAAGAATAGTAGATCGAAAAATCTAAGAATTTACAGAAATTCAGAGGTACAGTTGTGGATATAACTAAATAAGTTGGCATCATTCTTTATTGCAACTAAAACCAAATAAAAACTTCGTGTTTAATTTATCTCACCGATATCGACTTTCAATCGATGTTCATGCAAATGACATGCGAATGTTTTGCAATTTCTTTTTGGGATTATCGATTATCTGGGAAGTAAACAGAAGATTCAATTCAAAGAATAATTCAATAGAACTGAAATCAGGCCTTGATTCAAATAAGGGAAAGTTATCCCTTCTGAATTTGGAACTAATAAGTATCAGAATAGCAACTGAATTCTTAAGGATTTTTTTTTTTTTCAAATTTTTAATGCTTATGACGTTACCAACAAGATATCTCACCTCTCAGATGCATCTAATTACAAGTTTCTGTAGGCTAAAATTTGTCTCTCATGGCCAGTTTAAAAAACGTAACGGTATTCTTCAGATATGTGTTAAAAGTTCAACCTATCTAAACAGGCATAAGAGACAAATTTAAGCCTACAGAAAATTGTAATTGGAAATATCTGAAAGACAAGCTATCTCGTCGGTAGCGTTGAAAGTGTTAAAAGTCTGAATAGTAAACAGCACACTACTTCATGCCAATATTTCCTAAAGTTATCTAAAGGGTTACTTTTATACAAACGAATAAAATCTTTTTAAGCACTTTCGACTGTATGAAATGAAATTCCTAATCTCTGACAAAGCTAGTACTCCAAACTTTATTAAATAAAATAAAAAGTTGCTTTCTTTTACTAGGCAAATTTACTTTTGGAACTTTATTGCGCCCTTCTAACTTCGAAAGTTGTTAAAACTTTCTAGAAGTTACACAACCCTCATGTTAATATTCGGGGTGTTATATGGTAAGTTTTTGGTGTGCTGTTTCATATATTCCTTACTAAGAAGGCTGATTTAATTTAAAGCTCTTTTTTCTGAGAATATTGAGATGCTTGGAAGAATTTTATTATTTAAAAATTTTTAGTTGAGAATCCTTGTTATAAAATTTAACAGAGCGATCCTGAGGAAAAAAAAGGATAGCTATCAGATTTATGTTATCGAATATTTAAAATATCTACAAGATAGTTTTATAATGATATTTGATAGTTCTTATCTTCTCTAATTATTTCACTAAGCACCATCAAAGGCAAAAGTTGAATTACTTTTATTTAAAATGTCATAAGATTGATCTCATATTTCCACGTCTTATGCGTTTGAAAAACCATTTATATAAGTGGTGTTTATCATTAAACTCCCACTTTGAAATGGTCATAAAAGGAAAACTACTGAATCAAAAGTTATCAAAATTGGTAATAGCTTAGAGAAAATAATGGAGATTTCTTTCCAGTCAAAAAAAGTTTAAAAACTCACCACCAGGGAAGAAATGAAGTTGTATGCAATATTGTTTTAAGCAAAATAGTACATAAAGGAAGGCATCGATATAAAATGTGTTTAATCATTTCTAAAACGTATTATAAAACATGTTCAATGCGACAATGATTTAATTTTCTGAAAGAAAATTAATTCATATTACTGCTTTCTCAACAGTAGTCTTAGCATTCCAGGAAAAATGTTATGCACCCGTTGGCGTGTCGCATCTTTCAGTTCCTCAAATATGTTCAGATTATCAACATAAACAGTGCGTTTTCAGTTAATGCACAATGGGGCCGCGGTGGCCTGGTGGTAAGGTCTCGGCTTCGGAACCGGAGGGTTTCACGCTTGAGACTCGATTCCACCGAAGAATCGTCGTGTGAGGGGGTCTCTTGCACGTTAAATCTGTCAGGCCAAACGTCCTCCCACTGGTGTGGTGTGGAGAGGGAGGTACCAGTTCAGGTGCCGTCCTCGTCATCTGATCTTGGTTCAAAATTACGAGGTCCATCCCAAAATAGCCCTCGTGTTGCTTTAAACGGGACGTTAATATAACTAAACTAAACTTGAGTTAACGCACATTGAAAATGTTTGCAAACATGTTTCACCACTTATAAAACCGATGTATTCATGTATTATTTTGTTTAACAATATTCTATACAGCGCCATTTTCTTCACTGGTGATGAATTTTAAATTGTTTTGTCACAAAAGAAATTGTTATGTCTTTCTTTAAGCTATTGACTAGTTTGATAACATTTGGTCTCGTAGTTTTCCTTTTATAATCATTTCAAAGTGGAACTTTAATTGTAACCTCTGTGTACTTGGTTTTAAAATTTAAATACTTCAATATTTTCTAACTTTATTTTAAGTGTTTATTTAATACAACATTTAATAGTAAGTGGTTATTTAACTGTTGTAAAAAAAAGTCATAAATGTATAGAAATTATCAAAGAATTAAAAAAAATATTAAAGACGAATGCTGAACGAATTTTCATTAAAACCACCCGAAACTAATCTATAAAATTATTTATTTTAGTGTTTCTCAGATATATATTAATTTTCCGCTGTATTATTTAAAGCTTGCGATGTAGGAAAGTAATAAATATTATATTAAAAAGTTGTTAAAACAATTCCAGAATTATTGAAGGCGAGTGTTGGATTCTCGCTGAAAATTTCTTTAACTAATCCATAAAATCACATTTAAGGTTTCTCAACCTAATTTCTATGAAGATTTCGTGCAATATACTTTTAAACAGCTTTTTAATCAAAATGGCAAATAATGCAGTTTAAGGGGGAGGAGATATCAGGACTTTTCAATCAATAGACGACTACCTTTAAATATAGGTAGTCTGAAGTAAAATGGCATGCTGATGAATTTTCATACGAAATTTTTTGAAGAGCGTTAAAAATTAATTTCATTTTTGAATATGTGCATACAAAAGGTTGAACACACATCTATAAAACCAAAACATACTAGTTAATTTGAAAATTCCCAAAAAGCTGGAAAAAGAGCTTAAAGCAAAAGCAAAGGAGGCCTAAAGCAAAAATCTTCTTTTTTGGAGACATTAAATAATTTGTTTCGATATTTTAAAGGTAGCTTAAGAAATATATTATCTAGTTTGCAGACTAAAAATTAAACTGCATTTTTGCCCATCCTTTAATTATTGTGTTTCAACTGACGAATGAAACAAAATTTTCATTTTTTTCGCATTGTAAAATATTAAAATAACTATAAAATATTTCTAAATCAATTAACTAACTAGTCTCTAGTGTTGGAGCTTCAGAGCATAACGAAAAATTACTATACCAAATTTTAACAAAAACAATGTATTAGAATTTAAGTTATGTGGTCTTTCGTCAGGAAATTCTATAAAAAAATTAGATTATCAGAAGACAGCATCTAAAGATGAAAAATAGAATTAAAACATATATAAATACGTTTATGAAAATTAGTGTAACGTCCTAAAAATTAAACCTAGAAAAAAAATTCTAATGATTTTATAAACAAACTTGTTCAAGCCTTAAGAATACTCAATTTAAAAAAATCATAATTTCCCAAAAGATCGATTTCACAACGTAATTACTTACCTTAAAAGTATCTAAAACTAATCCATAAAATCACATACAACATTTTTTTAGATTTATTTTTATAATCATATCCATTGTCCAAAGTATAATTTTAAGCTGTATTTTATTTTAGTCTAGATAATAGGAAATCCACTTCGATTGGCAGCAAACCAATTCCAGGAATTATTAAAAACGATTATGGATCAATTTTCATTGAAAATTACATGAAACTAATCCATAAAACACTACAACCCAATGCCTTTCAGATTCATTCCTATAAACATATCTATTGCTATTAGTTTAATGTAGAGGTATATTTTTCTATAATCAAGTTAATAATAAGAAAATCCACTAAGTAAGGAGGGAAATTCCAAGAATTACTAAAGACAAATACGATCGGATTATTAGTAAAACAACCTGAAAACAATTCATAAAATCATATAATCATATCATGCGAATAGAACTTATAGATTTTCTGTAATATAACGCTGACTTTTACCTTAATCAACAAAAGGACCAAAATGTAGACGTATCTTCTAATAAACTTATTGTCTTCCAAAGTATATTATCATGCGTTATAAGGAATACCTTTATAATTTGTAAATAACGTTTTGTTGCTTTTTCTTTCCTTTTTTTTACCCCAAAAATTCCGATTTTGCTTCTTGTTTTCGAATTTCTCATAACAAAGTCAGTGTACCCTAAACAAGGCAAGTCAACGAGTATCCTTTTTCGGAAATACTGTTATTGTTTCTCATTCAAAATACACAGATTATCTTCAATTTCTCTTGGATAATATTAATTTATTCTATTATTTTCTAATTGTCATCATTTCGAAATTTAACTGCTTGTCCTAAATAAAGAAGGGAGTCTTGTTTGATCTAGAATTCTGTTCGACTTGAAATTTTATCTCTGAAATCATGTATGA
Organism: Argiope trifasciata; assembly: GCA_026543055.1. Lineage (NCBI taxonomy): Eukaryota > Metazoa > Arthropoda > Arachnida > Araneae > Araneidae > Argiope > Argiope trifasciata. Next base: position 10,214 of record JAPMOQ010056715.1, read on the forward strand.
TTAAGTAATTCCTTTTTCGTGAGCTTAATGCTTACATTAATTGGCAGCCCATTAATTTAAACAGAATTCAAATCATTACGCAGTTGAAACTATATAAATCTCGAAATTTTGAGTAGTTATTTTTCATATGCTCTGCTTAATATACTGATTGCACAGACTAGCATGAGTCATGTTTTTTAACTTTTGATTATTAATTCCTATGAATTTTTTCACGCTAAATCTGAATATGACATTAGTTTTTTTCTCATCACGTCAGAAGTTTTTGCAAAACGCAATTTTCGAAATTTGTAATAAGTTGCAAAACATCAAAATATGAAACGTATTGACAGATTTTATACGGGTTTTTTAAATTATAAACTGTGTTTAATTTAATTAAACTTACGGCTTATACTTTACAATATCATAGCCAAGCACATTAATTCCTTTGGGGAGAGGGAGGGCAAAATTTTCATGAAAACTACCACAAAATTAGTTTAAATGTAACAAATTAATTTTGGTACACGAAATTTTATAGTGATACACTTAGCACAGCACATAAGCACACAGCACACAGCTAAGCACATAAAGTAATATTAACGATTTCAGTAATATTACGACTTTTGTCTTTAAACTTCTATTAGTATAGACAATAATAATTTGATTGCTTTTACGCTTTTGTTTTTAATTCAGCGCCTTCTTCATTTGCATTATTTTGTAGCCTATTTTGATTTATTTGAAATTTTATATAATCCTTTTGCGTCTTTATGTTTATTGATATTGTCTGTATATTGCATTATATAGAACTATAATTATTCTTTGGGGGTTTTCTGATTGTTTACTAATGAATAAATACAACGATTCCTTTGTTCATGAAGCTTTGTATTTATTTCTTCTGCATTAAATTGTGCATTATTATGTTTACGTATTGACATAGATTCATTGTCAATGTTTTTATAGAATATCTTTAGTTATTTACTTGTTTATCTATTCTTCATTATATAAAAAATTTGTTCAAAAGATTTCATCTTTTTTCTTTATATTGCTTTGTTATTCGCTTATATAATTTACTTACATTATCTTAGTCAATAATTATCTGATAGCAAATGTTTTCTCTTTTAGATAACTTAATTTTGATGGCTTCCTTGACACTGTAGTTTTAAATTTCAAATTTTAATTGCCATGAGTCTCATACTATTTTAGAAACTGCATATTATCCATTGTTCCTAAGAATTTTTTTTTTTATTCTTCAACCTAAAATTTGAATTTTAGTTTTGAAAGGAAACTAACTTAACTTCAGAAAATTCAGTAAAACGCTTGCGGAATTGAAGTAAGTTAGTGAAAAAAAAAATAGAAATAACCATTGAATATTAAAATTTTATAAGTATTATATTACATGGTTTGCACAATGTATCAGAAAAATTATTTGTTAAGCATGTCTCTGATTCCATAAGAAAAACTAATGCCCTTCAATGAGAAAG
>JAPMOQ010056715.1:12070-48671 GCA_026543055.1 Argiope trifasciata
TGTGTGTGTGTGTGTGTGTGTGTGTGTGTGTGTGTGTGTGTGTGTGTAAGGCAATGTTAAAAATTACTTTTTCACTGAAATATTTTCCAAAATTATCAGAGAGCGAAATTCTTCCTTAATTTTTATTCGAGATTTAAAAAGATTCATTCCTGCTTATTGCCACACTTCTAATAATATATTAAGTTAAATTTGTTAGCTATAGTTGAAATGGTTTGGCCCGTTAATGTCACTACATGCAAACACATGCAAATTCTCCTTCATTATTAGCAAAAATTAAAATGTATTAGTACTTAAAATTTTCTTTTTGTAAAAAACAATTATTATAATTCATCTTTGGACAGTTCCGTGTCAGTAAGTATCACTCAATTAACTGCAATTGCTAAAATTGGACTAACTTTGTCTTATTTATTTCACTTTCTGAAGTTTTCCTTTGTATTTTCTTTATTTTAATGGTTGTTGATACTCTATTTTGCTTTCACGATCTTCTTTTTGCAATAGCTGCTAATTTGTTTTATTTTCCTTTGTCTTTTCTTTTATTATTTTTATAGTCTTTATTATTTTTAAGATTTTGCATTTTTTTATAATTTCCATTAGATCTTTTTACTTAGTATTAAGTATATTTACCGGTTCATGAAGATTTTATTATACTCTTATGTTATTTAAATCAGTCAGATCACAAATTGAGTAAAATGTTGACTTACTAGTTAAGTTAAAAAGTTAAGATAATACTACTTATACAAAGGAACTAGAATCCATAAAGAATTATCCAATTATTAGTCGGAAAATTTTAAATCTCATTAATTATAAAATTATTTATAATGATGAATCTAAAAGGAAACTTGAGAAGCCGAATTCAAGGCATAACAGAAGAAAGGAAATTTAGCAAACAGTTTTCGATCAGATCTATTGACTACCATTTTCTTTAGATATACTTCAATTAAAAGGAAAAAATTCCCCCATTTACTTTATACCTCCTTCACATTTGAGAATGGCATTTAGAAAATATATTCTTAGATGAGCTCTATGAAAAAAAACATTCTCAATTGATATCACTAAAAGGAACATCATTTGTACATCAGAGATTCTCTTTCAAAGATAGAAACATTCCCTACCCCCACAAACCCAGAGTGACAGCCCTATTCTTAACAGAGAGCCCTGTTTCGCTGATAACTATTGAACAATAGTACACTCGAACATTCTTCGAGAGCTCTCAGAAAACCATCCACTTCCCCAAAGCCATTTGGTCGAGCGTCACTAACGATTAGAGCACACTTAACGAAAGTGAAAGTAATCTCGCAGCGATTGCTAGTCATCTCCGACGCCCACCGTAGTTTAGCAAAATGCCTGCTTAAGACTTTTTAGTATTGATAGAGTTAAAAATAATTACAAAATTTGTCTTGCCCATAGAGGACATATTATTACTGTGTTTTTATTTGGTAAATTTTCATTTCCCACAAGTGGTAATTTTTTTACAAAAAATTACGTTACATACATGCATCTATTCCTACTTAAAGGTCAGGTAATTACAGATTCCATGTCATGTCATCGAACTGTCACCATATTAGTTTTTTCATGAATTTCCAATTTTATCAAATATATGTATAATTATATCTGCTCTTGTTAGCAAACAAATAAATAAATTTAATATTTTCAAAAATCAAATTACTAGGTGATTCAGAAAGAAGTATACATTTTCGCGATGCAGTAAAACAACAGCAGTCAAACGAATCGCCTTATCGAACTGTAAGATAGATGTACTTACTCTAAATGTTTAGATTTTGCCCTTGACTGAAGTTACTTAAGCAGTAGCGTATCATGTGACTAGGCAGTCGAAATGTCGGCATCTGCGGTAAAAAAACATTTTGTGTCCTTCAATTTAACAAAACGGAATCCGCAACTGTTGTGCAATGGCATTTTCGATCACAATTCGGAAAAAATATTCCAATTAGAAAATCTGTCTATCAATGGCATGAACATTTTTAAACTACGGGCTGTTTGTGCAAAGATATAAATCCTGGATGATTGATTGTATCGCAAGAAGTCGTCATTCCACGTAGCTGGAAAAATTAAAGCTGATGGTGAATCATGAAGTGCAGATTTCTCAACCCATCGTCAGGTGAATTTTGAGAAAGGAGTTGAAAATGATTCCCTACGAAGTGCAGGTGTTGCAAAATCTGAATTACTTTCACAAGCAAAAACGCTTTGAATTTTGTGCCAGCATACAGTTTAGTTTTTAAAATACAGTATTCATTAATGAAGCAAACATTCCGTGTCAATCGAAAAATAACAGGTTTTCCATTTTGGGAAAGACATAATCCCGGACTCACAGGGCAACACTTCCGATATTAAGTTAAATTTGTTCGGGTTCTTCTAAAGATTCACGTATAGAACATTTAGTACAATCCCTAACAAAACAAAATAACCCCATATAGCTGTTACAGATGATGTATAATATCTTGGATTGTACTTGGTTTATAGAGCATTCAGACTGCGTCCTTCTTTATGAATGACTCTGAATTATCAAGCTTATAAATAAAATCAATAAATAAACATGCACATAATATTTTTATTCGGACATAAATTTCTTTAAGTATAGTTCGCATTCCATTTGTATTGTCATTTGTTCTTTTGAGTTATCATACGCACATAGAAAGGTAGACATGAGAACATAGTTCCAAAATTGATTTTGAATTTAAGTCTAAAAAAATGTTAAAACCTAAAAATTCATCAAAATCTGGATGTGAATTTTTTTTGGCGATTATAACACTGTCTTTATGTATATTTCTCTAACGAGAAAATAAAATGGTTATACAATAAATGAAGATCAGGAATTTATTTAAAATATACTTGCATAATACATAAATTATGCTCAAGTTTCTGTGACATATATTTATACATATAACTCCTTTAATACTAAGTAAGCGTGAAATATTAGAAACATCAATTTATTCAGTTGAAATATACTAGGATCAAAGCTCATTCTTCCGGGAAATTCGACCTCCTCTCAAGACAGTCATCAAATGAATGCTATTTAATATCCTGTATTCTATATTTTGTCAACTCCGCAAAATTTTCTCGACTCCTTAGAGAGCACCGGTCAGCGAATACTAGTATTCAGTGATTTACGAAATTTGCTTATGAATAGATCATGGCAGAATCTTACTGAGCGAAGCTAACGCTTGTCTGCATTTTCTGAAACCTGTGGAGAACTTTGTGTAAACGAGCTTATTTAAACGGAAATGAGGTATGAATAAAGCACTTTTGTTCAGAATCGGGCCACTTATATAAATGCCAATTAAGGCATATTTTCCTATAACATACGTAAAATGGCAATTTTTTGTTTTAACGTCTCGTTTTAAAACAACACTAGGGCTATTTTGGGAAGGACGTCGTAATTTTGAGCCATGGTCATATACCGAGGATGACACAAAAGCTGGCATCCCCTCTCCACACCACATCAGCGGAAGAAAGTTAGGCCTGACAGATTTAACGTGAAAGAGACCCCCTTTCGCGACGATTCTTCAGTGGAATCAAGTCTTGAACCTGAAACCCTCCACTTCCGAAGCCGAGATATTACCATCAGGCCACCACGGTCCCGTAAAATGCCAATAGTTGATAAATAAAGTTGAAAATATGGCTTGTACTTTCAGTATAATGAAACGTTATTTTCATTCAATAGTTTTTCATATGTTATACCATTAGTTATTTTTTTTTGGTCAGATGTTACGCTGTGGATATTAGTTGTCTTTAATTACAATAAAATATCAGTTTAAACTAAAGCTGATGCTTTTAATTTCCTGAACAAAATATGTTCAAGCATTTGTTTATAATGTGCAATAGATATCACTAATGGTGTCAAGTCCCATGACGCCATTCTGCTATTAAACATTTATGTCTGGGTGATCTGCTTCAAATTTTATTCTCTTCTCCGGTAATGTAGTCTCTTTTTCTGATTTCTCATATAAATTTCCAACTAAAAAACGAGATCTGACTTTATTAGCAATATTACACTGAGCAAAAAAAAAATGAAAGCATATAATATGTAAGTGAAAGAAAATCATCACCATATGTAGGATCATTTTCATATGTTGTTACATCTCATTTGATCCATAATGTAAAAGGTATTAGAAAGAATAAGCAGTTAAATGCTATAATGCAAGCTTAGATTAAGCATAGGCATATTTTAGATTAAGGTGATATAGCATGGATAATCTAGACTAATTGGAAATTGAGCCTAACCGGATTATCTGCTTATCCGGATTTTCGGTATTCCTAAATGAGCTTTGAATGCCCCGTTCAAGGAATTCTATATGACATTCTCGGTTGAGATTGTAGAGACCTATTTGATTCGCGAATAAAAGAAAGAGATTTATAGCAATTGCCTACAAAATATATTGAAAATAAAATATTACTAGACAATTTTCAAAATAAATTAACAGTTTCCCCTTAATTGAGTAACCATGAAAATAATTTCCACACATTGTAATCAACATTTTGTTTAGTTCCAATCGAATGAAATTAAAAAATTTAACAAATTAGCATATAGTCTATTTAAAAAAATGATGGTAGAAATCACCACTCGTTTATTTCAGATAATTTGTCGCTATATATCATTTTTAATTACCTTTATATCTGCGTCCTGGCATAGAAGGAGTGCGTCTTGCTGGAGATCTAGGCATCCAGTATTTGAGTCCCGATTCTGGCATTGTTGTTCTATGCTCTTCTTTGTATTCTTTCAATATCTGTAAAAAGAGGTTGTGCAAGTGAGTGTAACGTATGAAAGAGCTAAGTCGCATCCTTGGTCCTAGTTGACACTACTGAAAAAACAAGAGATGCTCACTCGGCTTATATCGCTGACAGATAACTGTCAGCGGGCTTGTTCAGTGCCCCAAGTCACAACAACACACAATTACATTTGGGACCCATCTTAGAATAAGATGAGGACTATGTTGGAAGGAGCCTTGAAATTTAATACTGAAGGCAAAATCTAAACTATGAACTCTCAGCCCTGTTCTATCCAAGTTTCTACGTCACACTAATGGAGGATTACATTTGGCGTCACGAGTTTGAACGTACTCAGACCTGCGTGCTCGGCAGTTCTCCAATGGAATTGGGTTTTGAACTTATTATCCAGCCCCAAAATTGACAATTCACCACAAGACAAAATTAACCTCTATAATTTACTGTACTTTTTGTTAAGATTTCGTACAATTAACAATTTATTTCGGATTGAATTTATTTTCAATAAATCTGTATATAGGACAAAACACCAGTGTATTTGTAAAGTATATAAGTAAATCAGAAAGAATGGTCTAACCAAAATTTTCTCGTATAAGCTCTCATAAACTTGCCATTCCTGAGAACGCCTTAGAGGTCATTGGCGTACAATAGTTACAAAATATTATCTTTCGGCCTGAAATCTGAATCTATTATGTCATCCTTGGTGATCAATCCCTGGCAGGCGTTAATAATATCCAAAAATCAAATTTGTGTTTAAGACACGTTTTTCCAATCCAATTAAAACCAAAATTTGACACAAAAAAAACTGCCTTTGTATTTACAAAACTCTATGCAAAATTTGGTATATTTAACTCATTTTATTTTTGAATTATCGCTTTTACACGTTTCTGGAAATACAGACAAACTGATAACCCATAGTTAGATATGTTGTAAACAATGAGAGGCGTTTGCACTATATATGTTAAATGTATATGACAAATCTTTTCTCCCTATGTCTCTTCATTTTGTAATTATGGTGTTAACTTATATTCAAATAGTCAGACAAAAGGACTTCTTACAAAAATATTTTACTTAAAATTTGCTAGAAATATGTAAATATGATGATGATTTCGCGCACCATATTTCAACAATCTAGCACAAAGCGTTTTTTGAGTTATCATTGTGATAGACAGCAAGACGAACAGTTTCCAAAAATGTGTTTTTTGAACTCGGAAAAGTCAAAATCTCGAATTTTTGATGATTACTATACTTTCTGAGCACTATTTTTGAATACAAGAAGGCAATTATACAACATGTATGAAAACGTAAAAAAATCGATTGGAAATTTTTTTTAAATAATTCTCTTAGGATTCATTTTAAAAATAATCATCTTTAAAATCAATATCAATAAAGAATAGTCATTCATCATATAACCCATTCTTCCTCATAAATTTTATTATATTAAATATTAAATTAAAGAATTGTTTATATTATGAATCAAAAAATTAATAATATAAGCATTTTTTGAAGTATAATTTTACTTATGAATTGAAAAGAAAAAATTTAATAATTTATTTTTTCTATAACGGCGAATTTTAATTTTCTTAGGTGTAAAGAACGCCTTTAGATGTCACTAAATGCGGTTGCTGTTTTGCTATTGTTGTTGTTTGTTTGTTTTTCCAAAAGTGATTGGGGATTTAAATGAAATAGGTTGCTGCAGATGTTGTTGTTGTTTTTGCTACTTATGGCACTTTATATGCCAGCTGACAGAAAGCTGTCAACGATTTAAGTCTAAATTAGTGTTCCTTGTTTTTCAATAGCTCCAACTAGGGCCAAAACTACGACTTAACTACTTCATGAGTCATATTCGCATTCACAACCCCTTTTTACAGGGAAGGGTACATATTTACACAACTCACATATAGAACACAGAATAAAATCCATGCTCGAACAGAGACTCGAACTCTGGAAGCCCAGATGACGGTCAAGAGACGCTACGCCTATGCCAGACAGTAGACGTTAGCAATTATTGTCTGGCCATATTATTAAAATTCCTAGTGAACAATTTCTGGTACTTTTCCGTTACTCACGTACTTTTCCGTGTTATTAAATTCACATTGTTACACTTGGGACTATATTCTCGTTTCTTTTTGCATTTGTGACATTTATTTTATCATTCGCTCCGCTCGGCGACTTGGCTCGCTTTTGGCTCACATTGGCGACATCTTCCGCACGTATAATGGAAAAGTACCCAATTCCATTTGTTGTCTACCATGCTTATAATAAAACCTTCTACTTGTGGATACTGTGTTTGCTGGTCTGTGGGACAGCTCTGAGGATAACAACCACTGATACGAACTTCTCGGATTGCTGCAGAAAAACCATTTCTCATTACAAATAAATGCTCAAAACTTATCCCAAATGATGGTGATAAAGCAACACAAACAAATGTTTAGGTGCTCTAGCTTATTGGAAGATGTCAATTGATGATGTATCCATTTTCTGAGCTTATAAACTTTTTCAAATTTATTCAAATGTGAATGGACAGTTTCATCATTTACAGATTACTTTTGTGCTAACTTTTGAAACAATTGAGTGGAATTTTCTACGATTACAGTTTGCAATTGATCTTCATTCATGACATATGACCACCCTTCTTGTGGTGCATCTTTAAGCGACTCGTCGTCGGAAGAAAATTCTCTAAACTGTCTTTGAATGATGCAGAATCATCCAAGTCGTTTACACAGCATTTATTCAAAATCAAATTTAAACTCAGATTACATAGAGGCATGAATTATAGAGTTTGGATTTTAGTTTTTTTGTGTTTGCTTTATTTATATTAGCATCATTAGTTATATTTATTTTTAGTTATATAGCCGTTTTAAAACATCACTAAAGCTACTTTGGGACACAGTTGGTAATTTGAACCACGGAATTCAGATGACGAGGAAGACATTTCAGTAGGCACTCCCTGTCCTAACTTCCAAATCACACCAGAGAAGACATTTAGCCTTTAGGATTAATGTGCAATAGACCCGTTCACTTGATAGTTCACCAGTGAAATCAGGTCTCGAACCTAAAGCTCTTCAGTTGAAAAGATAGACCTGGTCACCGCTTTCTATACATTTTGGAGTACTCATATTTAGGTGAATTTTTATGAGATAACTTTTCCCCCTTCTCTTTCTTTTTATTAATATATTACTGGAATTTTTGTGCTATCTAATGTGTATTTGCGAACAATATTCCTTAAACGTTGACGTTTAAGGAAAACGACATAATTTTTTTAGATCACTTGATACCAGATTCCAGGTTTATATAACCAAAATTTAATTACTCAAGCCAATCGAGAAATAATTAAGACCTTGAAATATTACTTTAATATATAGAAATCTATATCCCATTGAGAGAAGAAGAAGAAACAGGAAATGAGTAAAAAAATATCCATTAAAAAGACTTATCTTTGCGAACATGAAACGAATCGAATTAAATAAAAATGTACAATAAAACAAGGCAGTTGTTTACTGAACTTCTGAGTAGAATTTCAAATTCGATTTCAGTCGCAAAAGGCAAGAGCAATTTTGAGAAACAACAGATAGAAAATCCATGAAAGAAATACTCTACTTACGTCGCTTACTCTAGTCTACGCAAAAACTCTTTAGAAGATGTTGATATTGCCTTTGTTTTGTCTTGCTTACACTTATCAGGAAATGACGATGCTGTCCAGTCACGTCTCATCATAAAAATAGCTATAAAACGATCTCTACGATCTCGTTTATTCGTTTATGGCCAATAGCAAGAGGCCATAACTATAATTTCCTTTCTTTCACCAGAAAACACAATTCGTGAATATGGAGGCAAGCTTTCCTGATGATAAAAGATGAGTCCGAATATTATTGAGTTATATGTTACAGTTAGAACGCCTGACGATTTCAGGAATGGTTTGAATTAAATGAAACAATGCTGGAAAGCATTTGAAACTTTCCTTTAAAGGTGGATTATGTTTTGAGAAAGAACATTTAAAATTGTTCTATTTTACATGGGGGATTTTCTTCCCACGTACAGAATATAATTTTAAAAGGGAAATAAATTTATACAGATAAAATACTTTTTCCTCAATTGTAATTGTAACAAAACTATTGGGTGATTTCAAATTAGTTTTTCTTGAATATTTTTGAACATGAATGATCTTAAAAGAAATGGAATCCTTTTGAAAATACGTTTTTTGTTCAATACATATATTCTCCTATATGAAGTGCTGAAAAAATATTGCAATCATCAAAACATCCTAAATTGAGATATTGACAAACTGTCACATTACCGACATTCCAAATTCAGAAAACACATTTTTGGCATTAGAGTTGAAATTTGGTATATGAACTTAATGCCAAATTCGTAGATTTCAAGGAAATTTTGAATAGAATCCTTTAAGAATGAAATCTGACTGACCGGTTGTTTATTTCTCGATAACAAGTAAACGTGATAACTACAAAACATAATTAATGAGAGTGGTATCCCAAAAACTTTTTTACATATTCTCTAATAAATTTTATAGGTCTCTCTCATGCCTAAAAATGTAGCAATTTCCCCCATGACATTGATGAACGATAGATACGAAATAGATATCTAGAATTTCTATTGAATATATCGTAAAAATATGTCTTAAACGTATTTTTGCCCATCTATTGGCACCAAAATATTACAAGGAGCAACAGTTATAACCACAAGATAATATATCAAATTTTAATTATATAAGTTCATTGCTTTTATGATTTATTTTATTTATATTCTTAAAAAAGTAAAGACCGAAAAAAGTGTGCTTGTGGACAAATTTGACAAAATCTTAAATGAAAATACGTTTTTGATGCTAAACTCTATATCAAAGTTTTCTAGGTATTAAGATCTCTTGTACTTCGATAATCAGATAAATAGATTTCCTCGCGAATACCAAGCATAATCACGATCGATGTTTTTAATCTCTATGACATTCGTTTCAAATGAAAATTTATAGCTGTTAAACAAAGAAAAATTCTTTGAAAATCTCAAGCTAATTATATTTTAAATCTACTTTGAATTCTGTGAATGTAAGTAAAGAAATACTATAATTGGTTTCATTCATCATTTTAAAATTGATCAATAAAGTTCCAACAATAACACATTTTTTAACATTATAGAAGAATTTTTTTTCTCTTATAATAAATCCTGATAAAATGTTATCTTTTTGGAAAAAATCTTTATAAGAAATGTAAGTGCAAATTTAAATCCATTTCGAACGCCATGTAATGACATTTTAAGCATAACTAATTTCTTATTTATGGAGCAATGTTCTTAAAATCTTCTTCCTCCTTTTATCTCAATGTAAAACTAGTAAAAAAATGGAAATCATACAAGACAAATCACTTTTTCATCCATTAAGCATTATCTACATTATTACACCATTATAAGAAAAATCTTTAAAAAATTATAGAAATCTTAAAATTATCTCTTTTTTTTTTCATAAATGATATCTTTATAGTAAAATCTCATTAAAAATTCTAAACTACTAAATTTTTGCCATGACAGTTAGAAAAGATGTTTGGAGTAATTATGTAATGTTTCATCGCAGATATCAGTAAATAAAAGTTCCTAATAAAACCATAGACTTACTGATCTTCTATTTTTTTAATTTTATTTCTAATTAATTTACTTTTGTAAGGCCTCTATTTATACTATTGAATGGCATGTGTATTGTATTTTTTAAAGTGCTTATCTTCTAGACTTACAAATTATTTGTAGGTTAAAGATGAACAGTAATTAGAGGATTTTTCTATTCGCCCTCCGTCATTTCTGTAAGTCATCACCTCTTGCAGTGTTTTAATTCCCGCATAAGGTCGTGCTTGTAAGTCATTAGCAGTTACTGCAAACCACTTTAGGGTGGATTTGTTCATTCTAATTATCTTTTCTGAAACTAAGTAATTTCTTTTCTTGCAGATAATTTTCTTTTTATTTTGAGGGATTCATTAACTGCGTTTTTGAAGTAATGGTAGATTTTCTTTTTTCTTGTTTTTCCAAATATGGTACTTTCTGGCGATGCTTAAACTAAGGTACTTGTATAAATGGAATGTTTCTTTAGAACAAATGGAAATATATTTTGGATGCTTGCCAAAAATGAAAAAATTACTTCTTAATTCTCTTGAAAGTATTTAACTTAGGTAAATGATTGATTTCTAAATGATATGTTGTGTTCACCTATGGCGATTTAGTAATTTTTAATATACATATTATATAATTAAGTTTTATTCTACAGTTACATTTTTTTCACCATTTCATTGCATCCTGAAAGACAAAACCAAGTATATCAAATTATTATAAGTGTACGATGTATTATGCGTCTGAATCAATCATAGACATAATTTGTCAAAAACATGAAAAGTAGGGAGTAAGCACCTCAAGTATTTCACAGATTTCTTGATGAAACAAAGTATTTAGTCTCATAGTAATTAAATATAGTTTATAATTATTTCAATGAATGCTTAATGGTTATTGGACCAATGACCTTGACATTGGAGACGAATTCTAGACAAAAATGAACGTCTTTGAAAATTCAAGAACAGTAGTGATACCTCTACTATAAGCCTATATGCAAAGAGGCTTCTTGAAAATTTATATAAATTGTACCGAGTTGTGGAAATCCAATCAAGTGAATTATTTGTTAAGAGGTTTAATAATTCTATTCTGTATGTATTATTTATCTCTGCCAGCACTTTTCTAATATACGTTTTAGTTGCATCATGCTACTTTTGTTTAATATGCTGTTATGAAGGAAAATACCCTTAATCATTATCAAACTTTTTGAACCTTATTCTGGATCCAATGGACGATTTCCCTATGCATTATAAATTATCTAATAGCTAAAACAAAATGAAATCTTATACCTTACATAAATTTGTTATATTTACACTTTTATTTCTATTGGCGTATAAATAATTTATTTATCTTAATATAATTACCTCTTCTTTCCATCATTTTGATGTTAACTCTTTTTCAATACTACCAGCAATTAAAAATTTTAAGACCCCTTATTTAAAGAATAACTGATATTAATATTTGTGCTTAAAAATTCCAGGTGAATGATTGATATTCACTTTTAAAGAAATTATTCTATAAGTTTTCAAAATGTTGCTAAAATATTTTAAAGGCTATTTAAAAGAAGCAATTGCTATATAATTACATATTTCTAAACTTTCTTTTAATTTCATACAAATATATAGAATGTGAAAAAAAATTATAGTAAATAATTTAGGAAAGTTCAATTCGAAAATGGAAGGGTTTAAATTACATACAATTCCGTTAATAAAATTTAAAACAAGCAGAGTAATAAAAAAATATTTTAAAGAAAGTCAAAATTCTCAAAACACAGTCCTATTCAAACTTTTACAAAACTTCCATTAGATGAGAATATGATTTAAAAAAAGCCCAGTAAGCAGTAACAGATAACAACGCTTTATTTTACATGAAATCACCATAGAAAAGTAACGAAGTACAGAGGAATAGTATTCAAAACAACACTTATAAAAAGTAACTTCACACAAGTTCATTGTTAAGCACTCAACTAACTCGTCAATAAACAACCGCAACAGAGCAAGCTGGTTGGCGATCAACATTTTAGAAAGAGCTATTCGCTTGAGCTGCACTCAACTACTGACTGAGATACACGTCTGTCCATCTCTGCTTTTTAAAACTTCCATAACATAAGTATTAAATGCTCTAGAATATGCACTAAATCTCACCAAGATTTTCGAATATTTTGGGTCCCTTATTTGTGTCGCCTTAACTCTGCATGGATGCAATATTATTAATGGGCAACAATATTAGCATGGATAATCAAACAGCTTAAAACACTGTCACAATCAAACCTGCTGCTTTTGATAAATTCCCTTCACAGAAATCTGCACATATCAGATTCAATAGAAAAAAGACATACTATTAATAAAAAATATCAACCAGGTATTTCTACAAGAAAGTATCTTCTAAACTACTTTCCCTATTACTAATATTAACTAATTATAAAAACCTATTTTAGTGTTCAATTAATTTTTTTTATTCCAATTATTTTATCTAACCTTTCAAAACACACCATACAAAACGGTGAAAGAATTTTGCTCATGCTTCTTTCTAAAAAGCGATTTTCTTGCGATTAAGAATCCCAATAATCCAAGAGTTATAATGTTGAGACACCAATTTCATTTTGTGAAGGGAACTTTACGAAAACCTGATGACATAAATGTTTCTTCCTCTGAAGGGGATGCCACAAATGCCTTGAAGTACTTCTTGAATTATGACGTATGAAAGACACTGGAAATCTCATACGGCTTTTGCAAATTTAGACGAATACATAGCACCTCAAGTTAAGGAAAATTAACACTAAACCTAAGTAAGAATTTAACCTCAGCTTCCTCTCACAGCATTGGAGTCTTAATCCTCTATCACCATCAACTATATTAGCAGAAAGATATCTCTCTCTCTTTTCACTCTCTCTCTCTTCCTCTCTCTCTCTTTCTCTTTCTCTCTCTCTCTCTGTGTAAAAGAAACATTTTTGGTCTCAAGAAATGCAAACTTTTAATTCTTGCAAGCTGTTTGATTAATTCTGTCTATCTGGTGTGGGTTAATCTTAAATCTTTGCATCATTATATGTTAAGTCAAAGTATACCTTACATTATCTTAAAATAAAACCCCATAAAAAAATGTTTGGATATCGAAATCAAAAGTTTTAAATTTAAATGTCAACATGGGAAAAAATAAATTTCTTTGCTTATGTAGCTCATAATAAAAACGTTAACAATAAATAAAAAAATCTTTAAGAATTTTATAGAAAAAAATATAATTTATAGAAAAAAAGGTTCATTTTTAAAGCATGAAATAAGACGCCTAAATCTTAGAGGGGGGGGGGATATTTTTCCTTGAAAGTTTCCTTTTTGCGGGTACTATGTTTCCCGTTTGGAGGGTTATTTTCCGTTTAGCTCTTAATCTCACAATCTTTCCAAGATGAATATCAATAATTTTGAATAGAATTTCTTTGCACACATAAATGTATCAATTAGTTGAGAAAAAAATTCCTTTGACGCTTCTTAAACCTTTTCAATCTTTCCTGGCAAATAATTATTATAAGTTTTGTAACTTTGAAATTAGAGTTTACAGATAGTTTTGACGCAGAGCATATATCAATGCAGACAAGACTAGGAATCAATCATCGCTTAATGTTGCAGGCGTTATTGACAGATATTTATTATTATTTTAAAGATTCAATTATGATATTCGAATAAGCATGATAATAATAAGCATAAGCATTAAAGGCATAAGGATTACATGCCTTTAATTCTGTTGGATCGCAAAGGCATTTATTACAGACTCAGTTTGAAAAAATTGTATACTTCTTTCTTAGTTTTGAAAAAAATCACATATCAAGAAAACATAATTTCCGAATAGTAAAAAATATAATACACAAAATATCATAAAACAGCTATTATAACAAATTTAGTACATAAGAAACCAGGCCGAAATAACCTGGTCAGTAGAGCGTTGAACTCGCATCTCTTAGGTTGCAAATTCGAACCACACAGGCTGAAGAATCTATGCGTGTGTGTTGACAGGCGAGCGTATAAATCTGTCGTGGTCACAAAATCCTCCATGTCGAGAGTAATACCATTCAAGGTACTAGCTCAGAGGTTATCGTTCTCTTCTCTCTAAATTACGATCTATGGATGAATGAATAAATGTATGAATGAAGTTCATCCCGTAAAAAAGGTCGGATAGTGAGTAGCTAACTCGTGATATTGGCCCTAGATGGCAGTAAGGAAAAAACAAAAGAAGCAAAAAATTCGGATTAAATCGCAATGGCTCTTTAGTCAGAGAGTTTGTCAATGACAAACTCTATTATAAAAAACAACACGATGCAATTATTGTATAAACCAATTCGTATAACATGTTAAACTAAGTGCATTCTTTATTTTTAATGACTAGATCAATTATAGATAAGATTGAAAATATCCATATGTAATCAGTGCATGATTCGTATGTGAATATTTTCCCCAAAAGAAAAAACGATTTTACAAAAAAAAAAAAAAAAAAAAAAACTGCGAAGCTTGGTCTTCCGGGTACTAAATGCCTGTTTGTAATAATTTTTACACAGTAGATTCTTGTCATTAAAAAATGTCATGTATTTACCCATGTATAAATGTAATTTAATCTTGCTACAGATTTTATTTTCCTAAGCCCTCGACCATTTTGTTACATAATGTATAGTCATAGCATTCCACCGATTTCTTCACTATATCTTGGTAAAAGGGAATCTCTTTTTAATTTACAAAAGTTTCGGTGCAAAAAAAAAGAAAGTTCTTCTACACACAATCATGTTTGCGCCACTTTAAAGCCCTCTAAGGATTTGTGTTGCAATGAAGACAAAGCTTCTGGTCATTCACAAGTGTGAGTTAAAATGGGAAGAAAAAGAATTGAATCTCTCTCCTATCCCAGAAAGTAGTTGAAGCCTAAATGCTCAAACACAAAGTAATCGTAGCTCTAAGAAAGTTTAAAGGAGAAGTGTACTATTTTTGGAACACACGTGTTACATTCAAGGAAATTGGATTACCTCAGGTTATTTTTTGCCAAATTCAATCGAAGTATTGCGGTGTGATATTTTCATTGAATATTTCACTATCTTTCTAAACCGGTTATTAAAGATTAAATCATTTCGATGTGTATATAATTTAAGAAGAAATTATACAGAAATCTTAAGATAAATAAAATTAAAAAAATGTTACAAATATATTTTTCTCAAACCCTAAAACTAAGAATTTTTCAAAGAGGCAGATTTTTCTTACTATTTTAGCGCATTTTGGACTTATATTTAATGGTATAGGTTTTTTCATCTGTTCTTCAATGTTTAGGGCTAATTCTATAACAAAATTATTCTGTTTTTTATTATGTTTTTCCTCAAATTATCACTTTTTTTAATTTAAGGAAATTTTTTTATTAAATGAAAGTTTATAATTTTTATAATTGTTTTAATATTCAAATCAAGTTCTTGATAACCGGATGCAAAACAGCTGATAAATTTCTATTTTCAAGCTTTATCAAAATATAACTGTAGTACTTGTTTCTTTGCATTGTTCTTTAATTACATCAATTGCAATCTTTAGAAAAATTTTGAATATTAGTAATTAAGGCAAATTTTATTAGTGATTGATGCAAATTAAATTAATGCTCAATACAAATTTTATCAAGGATTAATGCAAATTTTTGAGTAATTAATGTAAATATTATTAATACTTACAGCAAATTAAATTCGTGCTCAATGCAAATTTTATTAGTGATTAATGCAAATTTTATTAGTGATTAATGCAAATTTTAGTAGTTATTAATGTAAATTTTATTAGTTCTTAAAGCAAATTAAATTAGTGCTGATTGCAAATTAAATTAGTGTTTAATGCTAATTTAAGCCCTTAAAATTTTATCTTGAATATTAACTATAACATGGGTAAATCAAAATATTTCTAGATTTTGAAAAATAAAAATTAACTTATGGAATATACAAAAATATTATTTTTTTCTGAAGAAAACTAGTTGTATTTAAATGGACATGGATCTACTATTTGAAATTTTATGCACAGTAAATGTTAAAAACAGAAGCATAAAGGATTATACATACCCTAAAAAATCATTTCTCAAATTTATTGCTCGTAAAAAGTTATCAATAAAAAAATAAAGATATGATTTGAATGAAGGACTCAAAGATCACCATCATGAAGACCAACATCCTGAATACTTTCAGACAATATAAATTTAGCAAATTATTAGAATTCACCCAAGCTAATAAACTTCCAGTTAGATAGAGGCCACATATTATCGAGTAAAAACGAATAATGGTTGAAATTTGTTTTTTAAAAAAGAAAAAAATCTATTATATTAGATAGATTCTAATTATTTCTAGCATGATATACACAAACAAAAGTTCTTTGCTAAGCGTCCGCTTTAATGAGCGTTTGGAAGGAATTCACTCCCTTGGAGTGCTAACGTTAAAATTTATTTAAGAAATACATGAAAATAGGATGGAAATTTAGCTTAAAATTAATTAGAAGTTAATAACTGAAACAACCGGGATATTTCAACAGATAGAGTTTTTTGCATATAATTATATCCTCCAAACTTGATGCCGAAAAAAAATGAATATCTTAGACTGGCCTGCAAAGACTATGTATTTTACCAAATATAACAAAAAATATGAGAAAGTTCAGGGTGTTTCACCAGGTGTGCAGCGTCTAATATTTACAGGTTTGGATAGAATATCTCAAGACAAATATTTTAATATGTAACATATGTAGTCCCCGAATATAATGTCAGAATCTAATTAAGGTGTGAAGAGTGTATTGAAATCTTCGAGAAACAGGTGGTGGGGAAACAAAGTGAAATTGATGTTTATCGAGTTTGTGAGATCGATGTTTTTTATCGAAATGTCGGCCATTCGATCAAATTAATTTCGCAATTGTTATTCTGCAAAACGTATGTTCCATTTCTTTGACCTCAGTTTCAATTGCTGCTTTCAAGTGGCCCAATGCTGAGGTTTTTGTGAGGTACATTTTTTCTTTCAGACGTCCTATTAAAAAAAGTTGCATGAGTTAAGACCTAGGGAATAAGGTAGCCATTCCATACCATTGCTAGTTTTCGTAATGGAATACTACTGTATCAATCTATCATAAAAATGCTAAGTTAAGAGAACGAAGTTTCTGTGAGTGCGGTGAGGTCTAAAAACATCTTACATAAACCAGTAATCGCGTATCTTGCCTATATCAAGAAATAATACGAGGAACACTGTTATTCAGCGCGTTACGCCTTTTTTCCTATCAGGCTAACGCAAATTAATAGTTACTTCCATGTCGTGCAATCGTCGTATGCATGGTGAATCGGAATAGCAATTGTTGGATTCGTATTTAACGTTCTTCCTGTAATTAGACTATGACGCTACATTCAAAGAGCCTTGATGTTGCATATCAAAATACTCGTCTTGATGAGATTCTATACAAGTCTTTAAATATTACACACCTTATACTTTGTAGGACACCCTGCAATTGTTTGTATTATTTAATACGGCAGTAGGTCATTGGATGTATGTGTCACAGAATTTATGCCTTCAAAAATATTTGCTTTACTTTGCGTATAATCTACATATACACATTTATTGAGTCAATGAATCAATAATATTTTGTCATTTGTATTAAAGATTCACTTGTAAATCTTTGAATTGTGTATAACCCAAAATCTAGATTGATTGGTGTGGTCGTTCTATACACTGTTGTAAACGACGAAAGCATGCTACTTATTTATTTATGTGCTCCGACACAATAAACTGAAACGAAATTTCCTTTTATCGACTTCCAAAAATTACCTTATAAATAAAATTCTCTTTCCTTCTTCCAAGTCTCTGCTGTTAACAACAAATGCACAGTAATCCTCAAATTAGATCAAAACTCTGCGACAGAGAGTTGCAAAACTTGTACCACACTGTAATAGGTTTCGCGAAACCTAAGAAAAAGATTATCCACAGCTTTGCGACACGAGAATAAGATCTGAAACTTCTGGTAAATTACTCCTTTATTTTATTTTATTTTTTTCCTTCTCTACACCGCGCACATGATAAATGAAAGAAAACCGCTACACACCGCTTCTCTGCGTTTATTAGATTCTGGGTAGCCAGGGATAAGAAAGTCATAACAAGGTGCTTAATCCAGAAAAATCACGTAGAAAGTCAATGGAAAAGCGGGTGGCAGAGGAGCTTTTTGTTGCGAGAGTCATTTTATTTTTGTTTTGGATTACTGTAAGAGAAAAAGTTATTGGGGAGAAAGGGAAGCAACTCGATAACACGCAAAACCAATAAAATTCGATCTGAAGGGAAAAGAGAATAAAAACTCTGATTCGTATAAATGCTCATGTCAAATGATGAATCGTGCAGTTGGGTGAAGGGGATCAGTATGGAGATCAGTAAGTTGTCAAAGGGGGTTACTTTTTATGCACTATTGTTATTTAATGATGTACAGAAATTCTCAAGATATATAGAAGCATCACATTTGGATTACACTTGCAAACATAATCAGATCAAATTGTCATTATGGTAAAGGAAAAGTTCTAAAAGTAAATTCAATTCAATTTCTTTTACTGATAATAATCCTTTTTTTGTACAGTTTTTGCTTAAGTTTTATTGAAATGTGTTCATAAATCACCGAAAAATATCCTATTGTATTTCAATATCCATAATGATAAATTGTCGGGGTACTGAAAAAATCGTCGTTCAATGACGCATTTTAAAAAATAAAATATATTTGAAAAGTTTATAGTGATGGCTTTTCTTTCCTTTTTATGCAAATTATTATGTAATGATACAAAATAATCCTAAATGTCCAATTCATCTCAAAAATTTGTGTTTATGGAAATATCCTGCTGATATTAAATAAACAGATATGAAATGATTGATAAATTTTCATTCCTATATAAAACGTCACAGTGACATGAAACAGAATTCAAATTCGATGGTCAGAAATGAAATAAATTATGAGCTAAACGATTTTGTAGAAATTATAAATATTCGAAATATTCATGGCATTAAAAACACATGATATAATATTACATCCCTAAAGTGTAATTAACATGGTTGCCTGATACTCATTGCAAAAGTTGTTTCTTAACCCAATGTAAAAATAACCTCAATAATGCTCGTCCCTGCAACTCTGACAAGGCCAAACACGTCGTTCAAGATGTCTAGAAAGTAGAATAGATTTTATAATAAACTAAACGATTGCCAAATAGTTAGATAGTTATATTTTTTAAACAGCAATTATGCTTTTTTATACTTTTATTATATACGTTTCTTTTTATAAATAGTGCGCTTAAAAAAGTAGACTCTATTTCTACAGTCAATAGTATTGGATTTTCTTTCATTTTTCATTGCAGTAATGATGTAGAGAAATCTTCTGTGTTTATGGAAACATCTCACTGATATTATATATCAGATATGGTTATATATGAAATTATATTGTCATTCAAGTGAAAAATGTCATAATAATAGGAACATAACTCAATCTAAATTTTAAAATATGAAATAAATTATAATACAAACAATTTTGGAAAAATTAAAAACTTTCGAAATATTTATGGCATTTAAAACATCCCTAACGATTATGACTAATATGATCACCTGATACAATTCTCAAAGGCAGTGCAAAACTAACCTCAGTAAAGCTTGTCCCTGAAGCACTGATAAGGGCCAAACTCGTCATTCAGAAAAAAAGTTAATAACAAGATAATAAGTTGTTGTTGATACTTATGGCCCTTTATAAGTCCGCTGATAGAAAGTTGTCAGCAAGTTAAGACGAAATGAACGTCTCTTGTTTGTTCAGTAGCACCAACTAGGAGCAGAAGTACGACTTGACTACTTCATTCTTCACATTTACTAGTACAACCCTTTTTTTACAGAAGGGTACATTCATACAGCTCACAGACAGAATAGAGAAGAAAATCATGCCTGAACAGGGACTCGAACCCGGGACGCCCAGATCACGGGAAAGACACGCTAACAATTATAAAGTAATTCGAATAGCTATATTTTGTAAAAAGCATTTTTTTCTTCAATATTTTTATTGCGTCTGTTTCTTTCTATAAATATTAGCTCAAAAAATTAGTTAGCTCAATGACTATATTTTTAAAATCAATAGCATTTACTTCTCCTCCATTTTTTATATGCATAATTATGTAATGATATAGAGAAATTCTGTGTGTTTATGGAAATATTTCACTATAACTGCATGTACAGGAACGGCCAGATATGAAATGATTGATAAATGTTCATTCCTATATAAAACTTCCCGGTGATAAGACCAAATCTGAAAGTCAACAATCGAAAAAGAAATAAATTAAACAATTTGTAGAAATTAGAAATGTTTCAAACAATTATGGCATTAAACAAATGAACGACTTAACGTTAAAACTTTAATTAATATAACTACACTTCTTAAAGGTAGGTTCTGAGTTTACCGCAAAATAAACTCAAGAGTGCTTGCTCAATGTAGCATTAATTATAGTTCATTCATGAAAGAAGGTGCGATAGAGGAGATAATGAAGAAAATATTTCCAAAATAGTGAGTAGCAAAAACAGTTCACTAAAAGTAATACAGTAGCAATACGAATGCTTCATACTGCTCCATTAACAGCTTCAACAGCTTCATTTAATTCAAGTGATTGTCTTCATTTAATTCATTGAGACTGGTTTAGCTAATTAAAGGAGCTCCAAAATACTATCACAAAATCTATAAGAAGGCTTCCCTTTTTCTCCAAAATTCCATTCAATCACAAGAAAAATGAGAAAAAATATTAAAATGTTAGAAACAGGTATTAAATAGTCTAATCGAACGCAAAATCAGGTTTAACCGTCATCAAATGCATAATCGCTTTGACTTGCATTCGGAAATTAATGTTCGTATCTTCCAAAACTATCATCTCACAAAAAAACTCAAAAAAATTTTTTATGATAAAAATTTTCTAAGTATTTATTTTTAAATTTGATTTAACATACTTTTTTTAAAAATGTTTTTAATTCATACAGAATATAAAATGAAGTCTACTGAAAGCATCTGTATTTTTGATCTAAAAAAAAAGTTACCAAATTCTTAACTGATATTTGAGATATTTGTACCATTTTGTAGGTCATTTACTAGAGGAGATTTTAGTATTTTGATATCATATCAAAATTTAAAAAAGGAGTTCTATAATTGTGATTTTAATAATTTTCCTACTACGATTCGCATATGTGTAAAACAGCAGGATTTGAGCTTTGCATTTATCCGAACATGTATAAATTGCTACAGCTGTGGTATGCATATGCGAATGTATTTTGTTGCTGTTTATGTCTGAATCCTTTTGCCCCAAAAATATAGCTGACATTGGATTGATTATACAGAGTTGATAAACAAATTGTGGAGCAGTTTGTACAACGACATTTTTTATATTATTAAATTTTAAAACAGCTTTTCTATAGTATAATTTTAGTGAATTGTTTTGCTTATGAACATATCATATTTTTACCTTTTTAACAATCTAAATATTCCTGAAAGTGTGCAATAAAAAAGTTTTCAAGTTATTTTTGAGAATTTCTAAATATACTCTTATGTTTATTTGATTTATTTTATGTTTATTGTTTCATAATAATATTTGATGTTACATGGTCCATGATCATCATTTATTCATGTCATATCGAGTGGAGGCTAGACTTAAAGCTAATTTTTCTTTTTGCATGTTATATCATGGGCAACTCTGTGCGGTTGCTGATAGTTTTTTATGATAAAACTGTAATTCATTTATGAAAGCGTTCATTCTGATGTTTTTGTCAATGTTAATTAAACGTGAATGTAAAGAGTTTTGTCTTTGGACACTATCTCCGAAAATTGGAATTCACTTCCACTTTAAGTTTGTAATATATCCACATTTTAATTTGAACTTTCATCGATTTGTAGTAAGCTGATTCAAGTTCATTTCTATTTTCCAATAGTATCAAATACCAAGATGGTTGTTGTGGTGACGTATGGCGTTGTACAAGCTCGATGACAATAATTTGAGATTCTGTCAGAGTCGAGTGTGCAGAGTTGGCGTCTTTTTTTTAATAGCGCCAACTAGATCCCAGATTACGACATAGTACTTCACAAGTCACATTCGCTTGCATGACCCTTTTTTACCGACTGTGGGGGGGGGGGCAGCACATTCACACCCATCAGAGATGGAACACAGAAGAACAATGCCAGAACTGGGATTCGAACCCAGGTCACGGGGAAGACGCGCTACCCCTATGTCAAGACGGATCAAATATTAAGGTAAAATGTTTAAAAAATGAATTTCATATTAATAACTGAACAACCTAAAAATTCAATAATCTAAGTGAAAAAGAAAGTCGCCAAAGACATCTAGTCTATGAAAATTTTAATGCAGTTTCAGAAAACACTTCTAGTTTTTAGAAAAGCAAAAATCTCTTTATTGCGTTTCTTGATGCGCCTAAAAAGTAATTTAAATGTGCCTCACAATTCCCTTTTGGTTAAGCTGGCTTGATGATGAGCTAAGGGAGATACTTTAAAATTCCTTTCTCTGCACGGAGTCGGGAGCAAAACAATCTTGTCTAGAAATTTCTTCTGCTCTGAAACTGTTTTCACCCCCCAAAGAAAATTCTAAAAGTCGAAGGAAGCAGTAATGAAAAACACTTTGAAAAAGATCTAAATTGAGTTATTCACTGTAAGAGAGGCAAGAAGAAAAAAAAAGTCGTTATTTTTGTTTTTATTCAATCACTGGTGCGGACTATTTACTATTGTAGACTAGATATATGCTACTAGATTCCACAATTGAACTTTAAAAAATCTTTTTATCTTCTTTAATCGTTTCCAGTAAGTATATTCTTTTAATTTATCCTAAAAGTTTTAATTTTTTAAATAAATTATTTAATAATTCTAATATAAAATTACCATATTTAACTTTTTAATAAATTTTAGAGCATTAATAGAAGGCAAAACGTGTATAAATTTTGAAACTGAGAAACCGAAATACTGTTTGATGACAAGGCATACTTCAAAATTAATATAATCAATTAGATGAATTATTTTAAAGCTCAATGTTTAGAATGCTTTCTAAAACTTATTTAAATGAAAAAATGTGGATAAAATATGAGAATATAAAGTCATTCTGATTTTCTTGGTAAATATTTTTTCTTTCATTATAATGCTTTTTTATATGTATTGAAATCAGTTATAAAATTAAATTTGAATATTTTATACTGGAAGATAGAAATAATTATTTTCTATCTTCCAAAATTCTATTTTTTCCGTTTTTAAATTTTTTCTTTCAAAAAATATATATTTTCCTTTTGGAAAGTAGCATACATATTTTTTTTATAAATTATTTGTTTGAATTCCAGAGATATTTGAATTAAATTGCAAATATTTTTGCTGTTTGCTTAACTTACAATATTTACTTCCATGACTTATTAATATAATGTTAGAAAATATTAAAAAAAACATTGGATAGTAGAACTATATTGATGATGAAGATATTGAAGATGGGTTTAATAATAATACTTTAATCACTTCATTTTAGGAATAAATATGTTTTACTTAAAATCAATAATTTTTTTAAAAAATTATTTTTTTATCGTGTACAAAATGCAACGAAACAGTATCGTTCATTATCAAAAATTAGATCTTATGATTTTGACCAATATCCACCTTTCAGGTCACCAAGATTCCGGAAGAAGTATTTTTAGACTTATATTTATTTATTTACCGATCTGCTTATCTGCAAACAATATTAATCCAACCCTGCTTTAAGCTTGACAATTGTATCTAACCATGTCCTCTTAACACAAAATATTTACATTTTTTTTTTTCAAATTATAAACAAAACACATTTGTAAAAAAAAATTCCTGGCAGTTTCGGAGTACAAGAGAATACAATAGCTATAAAATACAAAGAGTTTTATAAATATAATTTAGAACACGATTTTAGATTCTAAAGCATATATCACCAAATTTTAAACTAAACCCGCCGTCGGGTGAACTATCTGTCGGTCTACACATTTGAGTAGTACTCTTAAACGCTACAACCGAATAGCAAAACAAATTAAACGAATGAAATTTAATTTCTAATTATATACGCTATTGTTATTTTAAGCCCAGGACATGTGTAACTTAATATTTGTTTTGAATAAAATTTTATGTTCCAGATTAGCAACTGGAATAAACGATCTGACATTTAATTGATATGAAATATCATTATTTGAATAAATTGTTTAACCAACAGCAAATATAAGAATATCAAGTATCAAATATTTCATCTCATTCTAAGTAATTACTCGCTTTACAATAAGTACGTGCGCGCGTGTGTGTATGTTTACGCACACATCGGTAGATTTACACTTGACGTAAAGCTACTGAACTTACCCCTTATATACTTTGGAGGGTAGGAGTACGCTCTTGAGAGAAATGTTTTGAAGTAAAAGTTAGCTTAATTTTACATCTTCCAACATAATTTCCGAAAATATTATAACACAAGGGTCACTTTTCCCTCATCTTAAAATTTAAAACAGTGTTTATTTAATGATATTAATTTCATAGTAGTGTGAATTTTCCTGAATTTGGCAGGCTTTTAAAGTCTTTTTTTTTTTTGCTGAATTTTCATCAATATAATACTTAGTTGCTTTCAAATTCAAATCGCCTTCAATGCTTTTTCAAATATTTAATAAAATTATTTTCTTTCATTGTTAAAAGCTAAAAAAAGAAGGACCCTATTAATTATCTACTTAATTTGAAAGATGAAAAAAAAAGTGAAAATACAGTAAAGGAAAATTTAGAAGATAGATGAATTTCACACTTAAATTTTTTTACATAGAGTTCTGATTGGTTCTGATTATAAAGTTCATGTTCTCAAGAAACACAACATATGCCATTCGATTAAAAAGGCATAGATTTAATGCTTGGCGGTATAGTTGAACCATAGACATTAAAATAAATCTAAATAATTTAACATGAATTAAATATAACCAATATTGCTGATTCAATGGGGCCGCGGTGGCCCGGTGGTAAAGTCTCGGCTTCGAAACAGGAGGGTTTCAGGTTCGAGACTCGATTCCACCGAAGAACCGCCGTGTGAGGGGGGGTCTGTTGCACTTTAAATCTGTCAGGCCAAATGTCCTCCCGCTGGTGTGGCGTGGTGTGGAGAGGGGGGTGCCAGTTCAGGTGTCGTCCTCGTCATCTGACCGTGTTCAAAATTGCGAGGTCCATCCCAAAATAGCCCTCGTGTTGCTTTAAAACTGGGCGTTAATATAACTAAAATAAACTAAGCATTGCTGATTCAATTCATTATTTTTTATAATTCACTAATCATCAAACTAGTAAATAATAAACAAGTAACATAAAATATTAAGGTCAATTCCTTCTTAGGTGAATAAAGAGAATTTTTTTACTTACTTTTGTTAAATAATTACAATTAATATAAATATGTATATATATGACATAATCAAATATTTAGTGGCAAAAAAGAAAGCAAATCTCCTTTCAATTTTCCATTCTATATATGGTGTTGAACTATTCTTTTTTTTTTTGTTACAATTTATTCCTTTTCTTTTCTTTTTCCGTTTCTAATTTATGAAGCTGATGGTGGTATATAATTTCTTGTCTCAGAAATCGAACTCGTATTCTTCACCTTCAAGTGAAAAATACAGAAATACTTGCATTTTACCAAATTGAGCTATTGCTTGTTTATTTCTATTTTCATTATAAACTGCTAAAACTCTATTTAAAGTATTAAAAAGTAATCAAATCTAAGGAAGGAATTAATATTTGAAAAAACTATATTAACATCAAGTGGCATCCCTACAAGTTAAAAAAAATGTATTTGAACTTGAGTAGATGAGCAAAAAATATTTTACTAACGACTGAGAAATTTGAACAAGATATATAAATAAATAAAGGTAGAGTGTTAACTAATAATAGGAATTGAAGGAAAAAAATAAATCGTAAAATATCAAATATTAAATCAATGATTTGTAAGTATTTGTTTGTACTCATGTGTATGTTTGTATTTATATTCTTTATATCCTTATCGTTCTTTTGATTTTCTAGGGCATAAACTAATGTCAAAAATTAAAACCTGAATTTTTTAAGAATCTATGAAATTTAAACCATTAACGGTTCTCAAACATTTAAAAAAATTGTTTTTAGATCTCATGAAATCTATATCATCATGAAAATAGGCAAGTTTGACCAATGAAATTTGGTATGAGTTTTTTTATACTTTGGTATGAGTTTTTTCTTACATAAATAACCCCAACAAAAGAGAAAAGAAATTTGGTATGAGTATGTATTCTTATATAAATAAACCCTCAAAACTTTTTCGTCAATAGGATCTTTATAAATCACTGTAATAGATGAATGGATCAGACACTATCAGAATTATTATCAGTTTCATGATCGTTTGGAATTAAAGTTACGTTAAAACTTTTTCTTCAGATGATAATTTTTCAAACGAAAACAACCGAAGATTTTACGAAAGAAGTGCAATTTTAGAAATTGCCTAGTCCCTTCTTTCAAGATAGTTTTCTTAAGCTCCAAGCTACATTAAAAGAATCCAGATTTTTGAAATTCTATTCAACTATGTTTTGGACGCACTTTGAGGTTCTATTACTTATTTTCTTTCAAAACCAATCGCATTTCCTTTTCTAACTTCCTCCAATGGTATCATTCAGAGAAGTTCTTTCATTGATAAGCTTTGATAGTGGAATGCTCGTAAAATATTTATGCTCTGAAGATACATTTGGCAATTTGGTGCTCAATGAAAGAAAATGTTTACTATTTTCATTCCAAAAAGGTTTTAAACAGCTCTATTTGTCAACTGATCTTTGTTCGAGATATTCTGAAAGAAATGGTTGCTATTTTCTACTATCGGGATGTCTAATATTTCATCTTAAGTACATTGTATCGAAAGCTCTAATTTGTGCAGCCTCTAAAAGAGAACGACCAGTTTTCGATCTTTCTAAGTCATGTTTCAGTCACATTTGAAGCAAATTCTTTCTTCCTTTTCAGATGGTAATGAATTTAAATTATTGCAATGTTTCTATTTTAAATTATTGATTCATAAAATCCCTATCCTTCAATATTTCATTTTTATGCAATTTCAATACTTCATTTTAAATGTCATCGAATCAAAATGAAAACTCTAGTAAATGTAACCTTTAAACAAAAAACACCAGTTTTAGATCAGATGTATTCAGTGGAAATATTTTATTCACTTTCCGAAAAATCAATTTTTTTGATTAAATTAAAGTATTGTTCAGTTAAATCCCTTTCCTTTCAGCATATCCGATGTTTTGTCTTTAAAATTTTCTACGGAAAAGGACCTAGTATAGCATTTAGTGGAGATTCTTGATTCTCATTTTCAAATATTTAAAATATAACTTAAATAATAAAAAATATGCTTTTATGTTTTTTATCCAAATGAACAGAAAATAACAATTAAGAGTAGCAAAAAAATGCCTATCCATATTCACCGGATACTATTCCAATGGATTTGCAAGAAGATTACAAACACAATGGTATTTTTGTTGAATATGAAATATGACCAATACGAACGAAACAGTTCTTTAGAGAGGATGCGTTCAAACACTTAATGGCATATAATTAGTGGAAGTTAATGTCGAGCAGTTCCAATATGTGCAATAACATTTAGAATTTTATATGACTATTGATTAATATAAACTATGTAATAAAAGAAATTGTTTTTATATAATAATTACTTCATGTCTAAAATAGCTTATGGAACTATTATTATAATGTGAACATGACGTTGTTTTAGTTAGGAACTTTTTAATAATTGAAGTTCAAAATTGCGCTGTGAATGAATAAAATGATAATTTCCATATATTAATCGCATATAATTTTCATGCGCTTTTACCAGTATTGCTTTATTATCACTTAAGCGTCTTTCAAAGCAGAAGTGTTTTTGAAAGGTTGGCGTAGAACTATGATAACAAAGCTGTTATTTTCGTGAAATGTAAATGTTTTTCAGAGGAAATTAAATAACAATTTTTACAATATATCAAAAAATTTGAGTTTAATAACAGTTTTATAAAGGTATTTTATCTTTTCCCCAATGGGGAAATATCTCTTCATACATTCTGGAAAACAATGAAGAATTTGACACCTGATCTAAGATTAATCCATTATGAAACTGATTTAGAATCTCAGAAATTCGAAAATAGCAGTTTGTGTTTAAAAAATATTGTTTTCATAAAAAATTCTATAAAAATTAATATGTTTAAGAATTAACTGGTAAATAGTTTACCATTTGGAAATCGCATTGAGATGAAAACGTTCGTTATTCAGTTTTCAAAAGTGCAATTCCTTTTTGTGAGACTGTTTGGTTGTTTGGGCTAGGAGTTTTGAAACTCGAAATTGCTCAGATAATGAATAAAGCAAAAATTTTAATTTGAATTTCGTGTTTTTATTGAGTAGCAAAAAGGATTTGGAACTCTCATCTATATTGAAAAAAAGCATTGTTTGTTTTTTTTTAAGTGGATAACTCATTAAAATAATCACGTGATTAAAAAACTTCTCACATGATAACTTATCGTTTCCTACAAAATATCTCTTTTTTTATTTTACTATAAATTTCATTAATGATGAGAATGAACCAATCCACAAGCTTCATTAGAATGAAATGAACATCATATTTTATAAATATTAAAATAAGTCATTTCAAAAAATGTTGCTACAACATAGAATAGCCAAAATTTAATTATCTTTTCTAGATGTATTTAGTGGAAGAACTATATATATATAGAAAATCATAAGTCATTAAACAAGATAAATATTATGAGAAAGAAATTATAAATCGTTATACAAATGAATCAATATGTGTTTTAAGAAATAAATCATAAATTTTTTTATAAATTAACTAATTAATGTATATTTTTGGAAAACAAATTCCCTTAGAAAACGATGTGTTCGAAATTCTTTTTTTACAAAGAATGCCTGAAGCTAAAGTGCAAAAATTTTACAATTTATAAAAAAAATTATTTTTAAGGTAAACGTTAGCATCTTAATAAATGCTAAACATGCCCAAAAGTTACGAGAAACTTTTGATCACAAAAAGTGCTTACTCATTTATTTCCTGAAGATGGTTTCGGTTCAGCTGATACACCGGAAGATCTAAATTTTAATATTAAACTAAAAAATGATTTTTTGATACTTTCCAAAATGATATCAACATAAAAAGCATTCTGGTTCAAAAGTTTTCTCTCTCAAATGTAATTTTTATCTTTCAAAATTGCATTACTTTTTTTCAGTTTTGACTTTTTAAAATTATTTTTGCTTCAAAAATTTCAATTTTTATGTACAAAGTTTTGTTAAGTGCAATTTTTCTTGAGAACAAAAAATATAGATTCTTCAACTATGAAAATATCTTATTCAGTATATAGGATAGTTTCGAGTCTAGCTAAAAATATTTGAATTTTTTTTATCTATCTTCATTGTTATTACTTTATCTGCGAAATACAAATCGTAAGCTTCAGTTTTCTTTTATCAAAAACATTTTGAGAAAAATTATTTAGTAACTACATAATTTTTTGATAAGGAGAATGCTTTTTTTTAAATTTTAAATCCTTTAAGAAATAAATTAATTTTAATCATCACTTCCTACCATAGAATTCTTATCATAGCTTCAATAAAACTGCTTTCTTTGAAAAGAAAACATCTTTTTTAAAGAGTTGAAGCAAATTTTGTTTTTGAAATAAATCAACACATGCTATTGAAAAACTGATCACAAAAGTTAGAAAGAAATTTTAGAAAACTAAAATCAGATCATAATTACGATAGTTCAATCTTATTTGCCAAATATTTTTCGTGATTCTTTTCGACCAGTTAAATCTAGAATAAGTCGTCCTTTTTGTTACGTATATGCAAATGCATAGAGAGATTCAAAAGAACCTTTTCATATTATAAGTAATATCTAGGCATTATAAAACAATCTACTTTAAATGTGAATGTTTAGAAAAAAAAATTACTTTACTACTTATTACTATTAAAAAAATTCTTAAAAGTTACTAAACATAAATTAATATTGAGTAAAAATTTACTTACTTACTGTTTATTAAAAGACATGGAAGTTAAAAACAAATTAAATTATTCCAGCCATTATATTTTGTTCAAGACCGTTACAAAATTAGCAGGGAGTTGCACAGTAATGATATTACGGTCAAATGCCATTAGTATACGGGCAACTGAAAGAAATGGTAAACTGTCAAGCATAGTAAAACAATTTTTAAAGCAGATGTTTCATTATGAAATATTTGTGATTACCATCGAAGTTCTTTTTTTTTAATTTAATGAAAAATATGTTGCAATCATTGCAGCTATAAATCGTTAAATATAAAATTCTGTCTTACGTTTCTTATCAGTTCAGATGAAATTAATCAGGAAATTAGTAATTCACTTCTGTTCAAATTAAAATTTTATTTTTAAGCATTGTGAAGTGTTTGTCCATTTAAGATCGTCTTTCAAACTATCTTATTTTGAATATTTTTGTATTTCTAGTATACTAAATATACCAAGTATACCAAGACTCTTTTGAATTACTCTATATATCTAATTCATGTTTCCACCAGTTCAATTCATAAATTATTATTTGTGAATTGAAATGGGACTTATACACTAAAGCCTTTTGTATTACATTCCTTAACATTTATGTACGAGATTACCGCTGTATATGGGGAAATGCACAAAAATATGCATCACTTCCTTTAATCTGAGGTCTTCCGTACTGTGATGTCAAGAAGATTTTGAATAGCCACATTCACATAATTTGATAAAGCTCATGTGACCTGTAAATCCACAACAACTCAAATTTTGTGAAGCTTGGTATTGATAAGTGACCTGTTCTACCTGTACCAAAAGTTAATATTTAATTGATTTACCTCCGTATAGGACATATTCGTTGCACGAGCAGACATTTCGTTTTTGTTGAGACTGCACCTAAGTGCCCATTTCGTGTGGATGTTACCTTAAATCACAATTTAATAAAATGTCCATGTTTTAACTCATATCGTTTATACATTTTTAAGTCATCGTCATTGACTTTACAAGATCTGGTGGATAAGAAATACCACTCAGGCATTTTGAAATTTTTAAAAACCATTGATTTTTAATACTTGCATTTAACGCTTTCTTTTGCTACTCTCTTTCCTTTTATTTGCTGCATTTTTTCAACTACATTTGTTTGAAAATTATTGCTCGAATTATTCTTTTGAAATTTTTAAAAAATTTGAAAGTAAATTATAAATATTATTAGAATATCTATAAAATATTATTAGAATTCTTATCTGAACTTAAAAAGAATTCTAATAATATTTTACATTATTTGAATTTGCTTACTTTTATCTTACTTCTCTTCAGATTTTTGATATTTCGTTCTTTTTAATCTGGTATAATTTTATACCATTGTTTGATGCTGCTTAGCCAAAAATGGTTCTTGAGCCAAAACGTCCAACCAACCGATCTTCACGTTTGTTATTCGTCAAACTGTGATATTTCTATATCTGGTTTGAAATTTATAATTTCATCCATATGTTAACTCTTAAATAACTTAAACTAAATGTACTAAATTAAACCAATTAAATAATTTTAAATGTGTAACTGTCTTTAGAATTCTTTCCTTCCCTTTAAAATTTATAACGCTTTTTTCTTTTTCAAAAATGAACAACAACCCGGTAAATCTTAAACTCGAAGAATTCTTATTCCATTGGAAGTTTTATCTTCCTCTGATAAACTAACTATTTAATGACAAGCCATTTCCTATTCTCCGGAAATAAATTCATTCATTTAAGAATTCTCGAATCCAAAGAATTCTTATCTGGAAACTCTGACGTTCGATTCGAAAACTGGACAAGCTATCGATCTTTATATCTGGACTTAATCTTAAACCTTTCACGCACCGACCATAAGGAAGTTATCTCTGTCTGCTGCCAACATATCTCGAGGAAAATATTTTGTCTTTTATCTTTATTCCATGGAACCACACGTGAGAGGAAGAATAGAATGGGATCTCAAATAAGTAGAAGGGAAAAGGGAAGTAAAGGAAACTGTCCAAAAGAAAAGAAAAAGAAAAAAATTGGAAGAATTGTTGACGAAACGTAGGGTAGGGGAAGAAGAAAAAAAATCTTTTTACTTCAGCTCGGTGCCTGTGAATAGGCTACCTTTTATGGCTGTGTATTTCTTGCTGCTAGAATCTATTTTCGTACATGTGTCTTTTCTGGATAAAGTAGGTCGCCTCTTTGGTTTTTTGGGGGTACTATCCTCTGCATCGACTATTGTTCTTTCTTTTTCTTTCTTTCTTCCTTTCTTTTTATTCTTCCTGGGTGGATGTTTTTCTGGCTATTAAAAAGGTCGAAATGGTCTGCCAACAAGGTGCAAGGTAAAAGAATAAAACAAACTAAAGATGTGTGAACGTGAATGGAACACAAAGTAGGGATATAGCTTCCTTTCTTGTATATTTTATTCGGATGTTTAAAACTACCTCTTCTTAATCTTATTTATCCGAGAATCTAAGGTTTGGAATGAATAGCGTCGGGCATATATCTAATTATCTTAATGAATTAAGCAAATATGTTTAAATTTGATACTTCAAACATGTCAATATTGCAAGAAAAATAGATGGTGGTCACAAAGTCGTCGCTTCATTAATTATGATTGCAAAAAAAACTTTTATAATTTGGCCTACGTTATTTTAATTTATTGTAAATTATTTATAAATTTTTTAATAAATCAGTTTGTAAATTCCAACTTCATCACCTTTAATGGTTCAAAGATTAACAAGACGATATCCAATTCTTTACAGATATTGTTCAACGTTTCAGTTATTACTGTAAGAATAGTATGTATGATCTTAATTTTGAATGCACCAATATCTTCAACTAGTGTTATAAAAACTTTATCCTTCATGTAACCCCAAAACTAGTAATAAGCAATAAAGATCACCAAGATGAATTTAAATTTAAAGAATAAAAAAAACTTACAGAACTTTTTCCTTCGCTAATGACTCATTAATAATCAAATGAAAAATTATTTTTTCAATATCTGTGGCTTTATATGTTGTTCTAAAAAATTATTGAAACATAACTGCTCCATAGTAATAAAATTTCAGTAATACAATGTAATCAAGAAATAACAGCAGATGTTCGGATCTCTGTAGCTTGTTACATACTGGACAAAATTTGACCACCATACACATTAAAATATGTGGCTTCAATTTATCAAGAAAAAAATTAATACCAAAAAACATCAATTGGGGAAATCCTGGAGCTACAACTGAAATTTTTATTATGTAATTTGTTTATGTGGGTACTTTGTGATATGACATCGAAAATAAAAGAAAGGGTTGCAGGAATTTAAGTCATTCTGCAAGAATTCGCCGGTCGATTGCGTTATCATACGTGAACGCGCTTATTAGCCAAGCTGTTTCATCAGAGTGATCAAAACGCCAGTACTGCTCTTCGTGAATATCGGAGGCTAAAACAGTAACGTAGATGACCGATGACTATAACTAACTTATGAAGAATGGTTGAAACATTTGAAACAATAAGAATTCTTAGTGTGAAACCAGTGCGTGGATGTAAAGCTATCAAGCTGGCACAAGTTGAAGAAGTTGTTACTACCGTTATGCATAGGGCGAGAACTAACAACCAGGATACCAGTAGTGCACGTTGAATATCGCTACAAACAGATATCCCTTTCAGATGATATTGCGTCAGATCCTGAAATTTTATCTGTATAATATAACATGCGTTAACTAATGACTCTGATGTGAATCTTTACAATTTCTGGTTGTGGAGCTACTTGAATGGCGTTGTGTATCAAGAACATGTTCCTGATATTTCTACTTTAAAAGATCAAATAACGTTGCATGTCAGACGAATAAATGCCGACATGCTGCTAGTCATCGTCGAAAAACTCGTATTCCTCATGCAATTATTAGAACATCAAGTTGTTGGTCACCTAGAGCCAAATCTACAAGTTGCTATAATAAACGATTTACAGTTTGGTGTGTTTCCATTTATTGTTTCCACTGGCAGTTATTCTTTTTCACTTATTATGTGCTTGCAGAGCCAGGATTTCCCCCATCGGCAATTTTTAATACTATTTTTTTTTTTTTTTTGATAAATCGAAACCGCATGTTTAAAAATGTATAGTGACCGAATTTTGTTACATTTCTTCCTGTAAATAACACGCTACAAGGACCCAAATTCCTCCTGTTACTTCCTGATCACCCTGCATATTAAATAGTTAGTTCATTTGTAATAAGTTTTTGAAAGCAGGAAAAGACCTTATGGCTACACTATATTTCTTTACAAAATAGATTAAAACTCGTGTAAGTATACTCATCCACTTTTTTGATGTACTCGAACTGGAAAAGAACTATTTATGAGT
Organism: Argiope trifasciata; assembly: GCA_026543055.1. Taxonomy (NCBI): domain Eukaryota; kingdom Metazoa; phylum Arthropoda; class Arachnida; order Araneae; family Araneidae; genus Argiope; species Argiope trifasciata. The sequence goes on from JAPMOQ010056715.1 coordinate 46,816, forward strand.
TGCATCATAATGCGGTGAAGAAGTTTGCGCCGTCTGATTTTGAATATTTTTGTTTTGACAGGATGTGTTTGAAATTTCATACAGAATTGAAATTTGGTATAGGAATTTAATGTAAAATTCGTTTCCTAAATTATAGAGTTTCTCAATAATCACATCTTATATTTAAGACCAATATATATTCGCTTAGTTAGTGATCTTTATTTAAAACCAATTTGCATAACCAATAAAAATATTATTTGTCAAATTTTATCCACGTAGCTTGACTAATTACTACACAGATTATTGATTGAATGATTTAGTTCCTAATGCGATACTGAAATTATGATATTTACAAATCACATTCCATATTTCGGTCATCTAGTAAACATTTTTTTTATTTTACAAGCGTACAAGCAAAAAAATATAAACATGAGAATGGTTTTAAGAATCAAAGATAGCGTCCATCTAAATTCCGAGCTCTAATTATTGGACAATTATATTGAATTCTCTTAAATCATTCCATGTACTAGAAATTAAATAATAATATCTACCAATGCAGATTTAGTTTCTTTTTCAAAAATACACATTCAAATGAAGATATTTCTTACCACATAAAGAAATTATCTTCAAAAATATCCAGATATAATTGAGACTGTTTTAAAGAAATAAACTATACAATATTTTTGTATTCTTTAGAACTAAACACACATTGAAAAAAAAATTAATTAAAAGAATCAATGAAAATTACAACATAATTTTGTAGATCAAAACAATAGTGTTTGTTGGATACATTATATTATTCCATTTTTCACTTATTTGATATTAAATGTTCTCTAAAGCACTTTGAGAATATCCTTTAGCCTGATATTGCTTTTCAAGCCATAAGCTTATCTTACCATAAGCTAAGAAATAACTTTCAACCCTCAGACTGATGAAATATAAAACAAATGTGCCACACCCATTCAATTTTGGGATTTATTCCCTAACTTGTGAGATAAAAAAAATATTCACGACAAGGTGGAAACCAAAGGTATACTCCTTTATATCTGACTTACTATCTGGCAGCATAAATTGTTGTTAAAAATAGTCAAAATTAGGGAGTAAAAATCACTTTTCAGCCCTCAGCTTCATAGATATTGCAGTTGAAAGGCATTAAATAAAAAAACTGTTTTTAGTGAGGCGCTAATTTTGGTAATTGGATTTCTTTTTGTATCTTCAATATTAAGAAAGTTATAGCGAAACAAAAATTTCAACCAAACACTATTTCCACCCGCTTTCAGCTAGATGGTCCTTTTAAGAATTTGTCAGGATTTTTACATTTCTAACAACATATTTCAAGAGCAGTTAAAATAAAAAAAACCGCTCTAAATAGGTAAAGTGTTACACATATATTATATATGTGTGTAAAGATATTGCTAAAAATATATTAAATCCTAATATATTAATTATATAATTATATTAATTTTCTAATTTTTATCTAATTTTAGCCCTTATTTCTAAAATGTTCTCTTATTTCCAGATCCAATTCCACATTTTTTTTATTTAATTAAAGCAATAGAAGCTCTTTAAAATTACTGAAATCGACAAATTCGCACACTCCGAATAAAGGGATAAAAATTTCTTAACCTAAATACATTCTTTCAAAAGATCTCTATAATTCTCATACCTAAATTGACATATGTAAAGAAATTCCTTTTAGAATCTCTCAATATGTAAACCGTGGGGGGAAATATTTCGTTCTCTTTTCGCTCTTGTGACGTGCATGGTCACTTCTTCCTTGTACATGCGTCCGGGGATGGAAAGGAAGCTTTTAAAATTTTCAAAGTGTTTTCTCTCTTCGACCACGAAACTTGTATATATATATATATATATATATA